>VXBW01007282.1:1885477-2090905 GCA_013400375.1 Thinocorus orbignyianus | reverse complement strand
CCCCCCCCCCCAGCTGAACTGCAGATTGCATGGAGGTAGAAAAGCTTGCAAAGAATGATTGACATTAAATAGTGCTACCTGGGATACGATTCCCTCTGACCTTCCAATTGCAATAACTGACTTTCCAATATCTGTTAGAATTAATGGTAAAAATAGGCACAGCACACTGCCTTTGGCTCTGGCACATGCGTTCTGGTGGCTTCCATTACAGNCCCCCCCCCCAGCTGAACTGCAGATTGCATGGAGGTAGAAAAGCTTGCAAAGAATGATTGACATTAAATAGTGCTACCTGGGATACGATTCCCTCTGACCTTCCAATTGCAATAACTGACTTTCCAATATCTGTTAGAATTAATGGTAAAAATAGGCACAGCACACTGCCTTGGGCTCTGGCACATGCGTTCTGGTGGCTTCCATTACAGTGGCTTAACACACTGTTTGCCCCACATTTTCCCTGAGATAGAGGACACTCTCGCCCTTGGTGGTGCAGCTCACAAGTTGATTTCCACCCTGGAAAGAGAAGGAAGCTCTTCTTGCACTAAGCCCCCAGGATCAGACCTGCAGTGGCTGGGATGCAGGTAAACATCCTGTTGCCTCTGCTCCAAAGGCAGGATCCTCCAGAGAAGCAGAGAGCTGAGACCAGTAATGTCTTAAGTCACTGTAGCTAAATTCACCAGAGGATATGTCCAAACCCCAAGACAGCTGAGCTAATCTGAGGATAAAATAATTCCTAAGAACCATGGCCAGGTGACTCCTCAGCTCTCCGACATCCTTGTGACTCTTCAATTTCTTTGATGTCTTGGCTGTCTCAATATATTTGTTCATCTGTTAATCTTGTAGCTCTTCTGCCCACTGAGAAATAAATCTTTTAAGTGCAGAACAGTGTTCAGACACCACAGTGCAAATGCAGTCATTTGCAGCAGCAGCTCTCAATTCCTGCCCTGTACTGGAGCTGCCTCCCAATCCCACACCATAGTGTGGCGAGCTGGTAAATTGCTGAACGTTTTCCCATGGTGGGGGTGATCAATAGGGACCTTCTCCTTGTATATCGTCCCCTGTGCAAACAGGTCCCCATAACATCAATCTGAGTTACATTAATGCTTTGAACAAGTTGCCAAGTAGCTGTGTGTCCACTAAATAACATTGTCCCAAAGTTTTGTTCTCATTTCATATCTAACAAAGTGACTGAGTTGTCCTCCCTCCTCCACCCAATGAAAACCTACAGGCAAGAAAACAGCATCTTACAGACAGTGATGAGAACCCATGCAATTAGACACATCCTTACCCCTACAGAGCTTTTTGCCTCATGGAGACACCAATGACCCTCTCAAGCACCTCTTGATAGTCCATGGGCCAAGTATACAATGTTGGGGCTTTGCAGCTGCTCTGTAACCCACACCACTCCCTGCAGCACCATCTGTGGTTTTTTAAGTTAGCTGAGCTGACCCCCACTCTGACATGCTATATCACAGCTGAAATCTCCCTAAGATGGGGAATTAACCAATTTCCATCCTTTTAATGCTAAAAACATAATTTTGAAGCCTCTGAATTTATTTATTAATTTTTAAATTTTTATTTTCCTTTAGGAACCTTAAAACTATGGAAATGAATGCAAGTACTCTAATAGCAAAGTGCAGCTCTTCCAATGACTAGAAACTTGGGCTTGCAACCTGCATAGTTTTGTACTGGAGTGAGACTCCCCTCTCTCTTACATGCTTGATACTGGTGTAACAACTCATCTGTTTGCATGGGACTTTTGTTACGTACTACTGTAAATGAGGACAGAAAGGTCTTAATACAATTTTCCTCAGCATTTGAGGGGAATATGATTGTAAGGGATTTAATTTGGCTACTTTCTGATAGCCTGAATGAATTCCTGAGACACCTGTCTTTAAACCGGGAGCTGAAAAATCTACGCAAAGCCAGAGAAAGCAGTTGAAGAATTTATGCTCTAGGGGGTTTCAGCAATGTTTACCGAATACTTTCATTTGAAGCAAGTGTTTAAGAGACACTCTGCTTTTAAACCTAATTCTGTCTTCCAGAGCAGAACCAATTTGGAGACTAATAATGAAAGAAAATGATTTAGCGATGAACAGATAATTTGTTCAAAATCAACATTTGTTTTCCAGTGTGATACTCTGGAGCTTTCAGAAGGATTCACATCTCCCGGTTAGGTGTAAGCCCATACTTACAGCAGTAGGCTGGGAAGGTGGCTGCATGAATATAGATTGTTTCATTATTTGCTCCTGCTCTTGAATTTTCCATCCCAGTAATTGGCACATAAGCCCTTTTTATCGATGATGGGTGCTGCTTATTTTTGCTCCAGTATTTCCAGGACCAGATTCTGATGTCTCTCACAGACCTGGGCAAGGAGCATAAACACTGCTAATCCACAGAGTCACAGCTTGCTGAATTCAGGACTGAGATAAGATGTTGCCAAAATATTGCTCCTGTCGCACCTACAGTCTTCTAGTAGGTGGATGAAGAGGCAGTCTCCTGTCTGCGTGACTACCCACAACCTGGGTCTCTCTCCTAAGGATCCCAGGGTGTCATGTATGCCCAAAATTTTAAAAGACACAAGTGATGGAATTTTCAGAACTATCAAAGTTCCCAGGTTCTACTTACTACAATGGGTGTTAGGTACTTCTGAACATCCCATTGAGCACCTAAATGCCATAGCAAATCTGACCCTTAATCTCAGTTCTTAGTTCTGCAACAGAGGTAACAGCTCTTCCCAACTCCACAGGGAGGATGAGAAGATAAATATATTAGTGGTTGTGAAGCGGCTACATACTGCAATAACTGAGGCCAGGTAAGTACTATAGCCAAAGATAGATGGCTGGCAGCTGGATAACTGATCTGTCCAAAGCTGCAATATTAGGTTCCTGCCTTCATCAAAAGTACTGTTAGTCTTGTTCCTCCCACTGAGCACACTCGGCCTGCATATCAATGGGTGAGATGATGTATGCTGGGGAAGCCTTTCTCCAGCTCACCATGCTTAATGGACAGTGCTAAATGTGCCTCTTAAGCCCTTTTACTCAAACCTACCACCGAAGCGTCTCACATTTTAAAGAGAGGTGATGGCATGCGTGCATCTTGCAGTGAATCCCTCTCCTGCCATCGCTAGAAATTCTGTGCTCCTGGGAATGGCCAAGGGAGCAGAACTTTCACTGCCATCCCTGCTTTGCTTTGAAAACTTCAGCAATAATTTAAAGGAGGTCAGCATACGAGTTTGCATTGTGGTTTCAGTGAAAGCCGTTCTCTTGGAAAGATCATTACTTACCCAGAGATCTAGTTTTCATTTCCTTCATCATAAACAGTCACATTAATCACTCTAGTGCCATGGATTACATTTCCTTCCCCTCTTGTCCCTCTCCTCACCCCCTCCAGGACAATGCATCTTTTTCCTTACTATTACGAACAGCCTTGTGAATTTGGGGAGAAGAGAGGTCCAGTATTGATGCAAGCAGGACATGCAACTTGTAGCTGGTAACAAAGGCTGCACCACAGTAGAGGGATGATCCTCAACAAGTGAAAGGAGTTAACATGAGCTGGGGACCTATTGCTGGCATTTAAAAAAATTTTAATTACTTTTTAAAAATTTATTTTTATGAGGGATGGCCCGAAGCTTCAGAATTTCTTGTCCCCTACAGGGCATTTTTCTGTGTGGGTCACAAACTTGGCTTGCAGCATGGACATGGAAAGAGTGGTGTACTCTCAGGAGGTGAGGAGCATATGATGCAGCAGTGTGGTAACATGAGTTAATTTAATTTTGCTTAGAAACCTCTGGACTGAGAATAGAGCATGTATTACTGCAGCTGTAGCCTATTATTCCTAATGACTCTAATTATTTCTTATGGTATCCATCTGACCAGCTATAAGACGTAACATTGAGCATAAAATTAGCCAATGCTACCACTGTGCCTGCTTACATCTCATACAATTGGTAAATTATGCTAGCAAATAAACGTAGAGCTCCATCAATTTGCCGGTAATGAACCAGTATCTCAGGTTGAAATTTGTTTTCAGTTTTAACTCCCTTGTTTCAACGAAATCAATGGGATCACCCATTCACAGGGACTTCTCACTCCATTATTTGCGTGTTATCTTATATATATCTATTCATAGAAAAAAACACTATACTTTTCTCCCTATAAACTGGAAGTTAATTAGCTTTTACTTAATTGCAAAGAAACACTGCTTGGTTTTTATTTCTAGAATGTTTCTAAACTTTGTTTATGTTTTTAGTTTGTCCTACCCTTGCTTGTATTGGAACAGAACAAGTTTGGGACGAGGAATAATGGGTTGGGTCTGGACTCACCTGGTGAAAACCTCAACTGATCATGATTTCAAGCAGTCTTGTAAACTCCCAAAGAGCCAAAGGCTCTGCCCTGAGCTCTATCCTTTGTCACTAGATTTCCCACCTACTGGAAGGCAACACCATCTCACGATAACGAAATGAGCTAAAATATGCAACAGTGAGCCTAATATGAAATGGCAAAGAGCAAAAAAGGAAGATGGTTTGAGTACATCAGAGTGATAGGTTAAATCAAAATAGGAAAATGCACAATATCCTATTCCAAGATACCATGATTTTGTCAAAATAAGATGTGTTTGACAAAGAACAAAAGCAGTAAATACTCTGAGAGCTTACAGAAGAGATCATCACTAATAAGAAAAAAATGTATCCTGTTATTTATTGCCTAGCATTGACATAAATCTTGTTTTCAATTATATTTTAATGAAACACACCAATTACTGTTTGAATGGGGAGATCTGATTACAGTCTCAATCAGCAGAAATAAATCTTGCTTATGGAAGGCTTCCAGGATATTTTCTTTAGGAACATTAATTACAGAAGTGAACAAGGATATATTATTATCACGTCATCCAATGGTAAATCCTGCCTATCACTGTAAATGCTGTTTAGTTTAAGAGTGTGGATCACCATGTGGTTCCCAGTGTTTATGCTGCCAATCTAATAAGTGACAACTCCGGTGCAGCCATACTCTGAAACAGATTTTTATGGCTGGTGGTCCAAAGCCTTGAGTAATTCCTAATATCATCTAGCGGACAATGAAGGAAAAATCTTTTAGCTAGCATCCACAAACTACGGTTAATTCCTAAGGAAAATCCAGTTAAACCTGTCAGAGACAGGAGCAGGGGACTAATGATACTTTATTGGAAATTGTTTTCTAATTGAGCTAGAGATAAGTGTGGTTCCAATGGCAAGGAGTACAGCAACTTGCTTCTCTGTATTTGGGCAACAGAGACTACAGAGATTTTGTACAAAGCTGGGTCAAGAAAAAGAGAAAAAGGAATTGAGAAAACTATATGGATTACCCTTGTGCTTGACATTGCTCATAAGCTTTAATATTTCCTCAGATATGGAGCCTAGTGAACATGCTACATGAATAGTCCTGCTTGGACTCTCTAAGTGCTGCAGTCCCTGATGGATGAAGGAAGAGGTGAGAGTGTGTGCTTGCGGGTACCTGTGTGCTTGCGGGTACCTGCGCGCTTGCTCCAGCCTCCCCTCCTGATGTGCTGCATCCATCAAGTCCTGGCCATTTCTCCTTGCTTCAGCTCTGCTAATTCAATCTCAAAGTAATGCTTTATATCTCATTTTACAACTTTCCCCTTCTCTCTGTTTCTTTTTATTTGTCTGTCTTTTTATTATTTTTTTTTAAATACAAAGAGAAGTGCTTAATCACAGGAGGTGTAATAAATCTGCATCGTTTTTCTTAACTTCAGCTTAGTGCCAAACAAACCAGTTCAAACATTTTTTCCATTAGAGTTGTAGATACTGTATTTAGTCAACTTTTCCTAAAGAGTCCATGCTAAAACAATGCTCTCCTGACCACACAACAGAAATATCTCAATATTTCTTCAGAGACTACAACTCTGGCAGGAGGGCTAGCTGAGTAACGGGCGCTGTTTGAAATCATTATGAAGCAGGTCAAAGCCAGCATCAGGAAGATGCTCAGCTAATATTTAAAGGAGATTTGAATGGGTCTAGACAAAGCAGGAACAGAGGAGTTTGTGGGGCATGGTCTTGGCTTCTAGCACTAGGCAGGTGAGAACCAGTTTCCAACCAGCTTCCATTTTCCTCTGAAAAAAGTGTCATTCCTCAGCAAGAGGAAAAGTTTGAGCGTGCAGATCCTCCTGCCACAGTGCAAATTCCCTGTTACAGCCTCCCAGTACACTCTGCACTAGCTGAGGCTTACTCAGAGCATTAAAAATCAGTAAAACTAGAAAAACATGAAGGAATCAAAATACAATTGTAAATTCTTTGTGATTGCTTACTATGCTACAACATGGGAATTGCTGAAGCAGATGTAATTATGCAAAGTTGTCCTAAATGTTTTAGGGTTTGGGGTTGGGGTTTTTTATTGACTTTTTAAGTAATTTCTGGAATGGGTTAGAGGAAGGCAAATATAGTACTTAGAAGATAAAAACAGAGATCAAACAGAAGGTATCAAATTAATCTAGGGAGGAAAATGTACTGCGTAATACTATTGAGATCTAGTTTCATTATGAACGGGAGAAGTGGTGAAGGGTGGAGATTTTCAAAGCAAAAAGTATGAGATTAATGTTTTACAAAATGGAGGTATGACTGAGAAAATTAAAATCATCTGGATAATTAAAAAACTGCTGATTATAAATCAAGGAAGGAAATTATCACAGAAATTGGGAGATAGTAAAAAAAATGATGTGTGGTAAATACAGATATGGTTTAAGATGATGTGTTTAAGCGGACAGGGAAGGGATTCGGGGGTGCAAAATGAATCATTTTAAATGTAGAAATGACTACAACTTCCCTCTCCTCACCCAGTGTGCTGTGAGCAGATTGGTCTTGCTCTGAACCCCTACTGTGCCTGACAGACCTGAGCAGAGTGCTGCCTGCAGGATTACCTCCCTCCTGATGTGCTCAATCTTTCAGCCTTAATTGATAAGCCGGAATATGCAGAGTCATTAGTGTGCCATGTGGTAGGAAATCTCTACCTAACATGGCCTGGCTGTGGCCAGAAGATCATGCTGAGTGGCCAGGGGCCACATCCTGAGCCGGCACAGTGCCACCATGGCAGAGGTGCTACTCGCTGAAAGCCCGGGCGTGATTAATAAACCCACAGTGATTAGCGATTGTAGGTGGGACTGAGAAGACTCAGCCCTGTATGTTAACGTAACCTCTGCCAGGAGCCAGCTATACAAGGCACTGTGAAATACAGGAGCAGAGAGTCAGCTCTGGCTGGAGAAAAATCGAAGGACAGATGTCCCCTCTCCTGGCACGACTGGCAGCAGGACGGCAAATGACAGGATCGCAGAGGAGGCTGAGTAAGAGCCCTAACCAAGCCATAGTGCTGCTGCCACTAGCTGGAATGTAAGAGCCTGTAATTATTTTTATTATAAAAAACCTCACCACCAAGTGTCTCTGGTCACGAGTTACGTAGTCTGGGTCAAAACTGGTCAAGTAATGGTCTGTAAATCCCTTCATGGCTGCGTGTGCTAACCAGAGGGCTCGGAGCTGCAGCACGGCCGTGCCTCTGCTCCTGCCGACCGCAGCTTCTCTGTGCTCTCGGCAAAGTAATGGGCTCTGTAGTTAGTCATTCCTCATCTAAAACCTAAACCACCTTTTAGGGTTGGTTTTTTTTTTTTTTTGGTTTGTCTGCTATACCTGGCTATGTAACTTACTGCACTAAAATAAAACAAATCGAAACAAAATAAAATTGTCTGCCTGTTGGGTGCATTAACGAGCACACTCATTTCACACATGGAGAAAAATAATTACTTTTTATGTTAGAATAATTGCCTAAACCACAAATGCATTTTTCAGAAACAAAGGTTGAGCTGGTGTAAGTTTCTAATTACAGGTTGAAAGCTTCTAATTAAAAGTCATAAATTGGAAGAAACCCTTTCAACTAGAAGTACAGAAGAGGCTGCTAAGATTGTGTATTATCTTGACATACTGTCACCAAGACAAGGAGCAGAAAGAGAAATAGAAGCAAAGCATTGCAGCTCTTCATTGGAGCCACTTTCACTGCTTGCGACCTAATGTCTAACAACGCGTTGCCACCAGGAACACGGAGGAGATGAACTCATCACAAAGTAGGTCTGTGGGGTCACTGAATTTTACAACAACCCTGAGCCACTGAAGCGGGGAGAGGGACAGCTATGCTGTAGCCTGGAGGTAATATCCGAGGCTTAAACTGGGTTTTTCCTGAAGTCTATACTGGCTTCTGGATGGTGGCAGGAAGACAAAAGCCATTTGAGTTGGTCAAAAGTTACAAAAAACAGTGGAATGATGGTACTTGAGTCAGCTAAATCTTGCTGGATTAACCCATAAAATATTTGTTAACACAGGCATTATACAGTGCTCTGGTTTGGGTGACTTTCACGTGTTGCCAGTGGTGTATTGTTGACCACTGGGTCAATTTGGGACAACGCTACTTTCATGGCTTGCTCTTCTACTCTATTTTGGAAGACTGCACCATACAAAACTTTTATCTTATTCTTCTGTTTTTCAGGGTGCTAAGTGATCCCGCTGTGCAGACTAGCACGTCATCACTGACAGAGAAATCACTTTCTAGTGATGACCCAAAGTACTCAAATGAGAAGACTACTGGCAGGGGTGCAGTGCTATGCAAATATTGCAGTCATTACCACCAGTAGTTTGCACACAATCTTCTACATCAGAACTGCTTTACGAAGAGAAGAAATGTTGATCTAGATATCCATTTTAAAATTCTTTCTGAAGTCTATCTGTCAAGGGTTTTTTACGTGCCGTTTGGTCAGGCATAAAGAAAAGGGTCACACAAAATCTCACACGGATAGTGCGCAGGTTCAGCCTACAGTGCCTGCTGCAGTGATCATTTACCTCTTCTCTTCTTCAGTGACTTATTCTATTCCTTCTAAAAAGATTGGACTTAATAGTAAATCACTTACAATGAGAAATATAGAGATAACAAAACTAAAAAGGATTTGAAATGGTAGAACATAAAATCTAGTGGGGAAAAAAAAAAAAGGTGTGTCTGTGTGCATCACACACTTGGTGGCAATATCCTTTGGAAGCATGTGCACACTTGCCTAAGTGGATTTGAAGAGCTTATTTAGCATGACAAATTGGCTACAACCTGATGGCTATTTCTGAAAAGCCATTTATAGACCTGCAGATAGTCATACTCCTGTGGCATATCTATTCATTGTACAGTCAATTTATAATGATTCCACCAAATTAAATCCTTATTAACAAACTTATTGACTCTGGCTTTGACTTTTTGTCCCCCCTTTTAATTAACTGCAGTAATGAGACAAGCAACATCCAATAAAACTGACCAAACATTTTGTTTAAAACCTGCAGTTCATTTCAAGCAGCTTCACAAAAATTGAAGGCTGAATTGCTACTTGCTATATGTCAATTTTCACTCTCTGTTGAACCTTTTCTGAAACTTGTCAACCACAAATCTGTAGTCATTTCCCCCCCTCTGATCAGAGCTATATAGAGCACATAACCGGTTTTCAGTTACTTTTCATTTTTATGCACAAGATGTACCATTTGCTGTCCCCAGTATACTTCACAAAATGGCAAATGTGCATAAACTGTCAATCTAAAGGGATGCATATGCCAAAGTTCTGGCCTCTTTCACAGTCACAATTTACACCAGCAATACAGTCGCATGTCTGCATACTAAAGGCCACAGGAATGATCCAAAATCCTCCAAACCAACCTGTTATTATGCAGCAATACTGCACATTCCTCTTTTCAGACGTGCTGGGCTCCTGCTCAGAGCTGGGGAAATGTTTCACCCTCTAGACCACTTGTTCAACGCTTTGCTCCCAGCTTTAGTGGCACGATTCCTGTTTTCAGCTGCAGTCCGCTGCCCTGCTGCCTGGCAGACACAAAGCAGCCTCACTTCACCACAAGTGCACACTCATCCTTCTAGAAACAACCATGACCATGCACGGAGACACAGTACTTGGCTGCAGTGGAAATACCTATTATGTGGTCAAACCACTGGCAATCGCTAAATTTGATCTAACTTTTCCTATATTCATTACTACTTATAAAGCTGGGATAGCAAAGAGGGGTCGCAAAAGATTCTGTCCAAGTCAGGATACTGTCACTGAATAAGGCAATAACCAGTGCCTAGTCTGATTTCTGGCAGAAATCAGCCTGGAAGTCAGTTGCTTGTTCCTGTATCAAACCTAGCTGAACTGAAACCCCTGCCTTTTAGCAAGACAACCGATTTTTAATAAGCATCCACATATTTAAGATTCCTCTCCACCCCTCCATTATAGCACTGCTTTAGAGCCTACTTTGACAATTTGGAAAATTCTCCTGTGTACAACATATAATGTGCAATTGAGAATAGAAATAAGCGAAAAACAAACACGTCTTCTCTGGAGAAACACCAAGATGAAGTCAAGGAATAGGCAAGACTGCTGAGGACAGAGATTGAGAGACACACTCAGTGTTCCTCCTGTGTGACCGGTTGCCACTTTGGCACCAAGAATGGGCACTGGAAGGGATGGGGAGTATTTCAAGAAGTTAGTGTCAAAGCTCTTTGAGCATTTATAACTGAAAATCTTACAGCTATTTGAGATTTCCAAATAATTTCTTGTTTTCAAATATGCAAAGGAAAACAGGGTGGGAAATGGTGCAGAGAAAAAAATAAAGAGATCATGTGGGTGGGTGGAAGAAGGAATGGAGCAGAGAGAAAGATATCAGGAAACAAAAGCAAAAAAAAAACCCAACAACAACTTGCTGAAAAAGAGAGTATAGATTTCTCCAAGGGGACTACTTTAATTCCAGGAATAGGATGTTTTGCGAATTGTTAGCATCAATTTATCTTCAGCTAAAAATCAAGCTGTTTTCTGTATATCTTTTACACATAATCACTCCTGAGTAAAACATACGTTTTAAGGTAAGGTTTGGCAAGCTTTCAAGAGATATGCTAGATGACATTTTTCTTAACTAAAAGAGAGGCTGAGCCTGGTGGTGGCTCAGACAATTCACTGTGTGCTGGGAGATGACTGTATTGGCATGAACCTATCTCTGCACAGGGCAGTTACATCCCTGTCCTGCTCCACCTGGAACTGGTGGGGACTCGGAGCTATGAAGCACTGCTGTTCACAGGTGCTTGTCTCAAGAAGCTGTGACCCCTTCTCTTGGCTCTGCTTATGCTGTTTGATATGTGCCACTGTGCTGTCACTGGCACCCATGCTGTAGGTTGTTGACCTTGTTCATTTTAAGGAATAGAAATCTAGTCTCCAGCTCCTTGGGTCAACCACAGCAAAATGAGAAAATGTCCCACGTTTCCTGACTTCCATGAGGTTCCATCTGTCTTTCCTTGGGGAAGTCTGTGTTTTAACTGTAATAACCTCCCTTATATGACTTTTTAGCAGATAACAAAGAGACAATTACAGCTGCTAATGGAAAAGGTCAAATGGAGGTGATATGAAGTGGATTTAAAAGAAAATGAACTGGTGTCAGAAAAGCTTCTGTATCACTCAGTGGCTTAACCACTTCCTAGAACAGGTTTTTAGCAGGAAATTTCATTTCATTTTACTCTATTTGATTTTGATTTTAAAAAGAGAAGCAGGCAGGTAGGAGGACTGGCTTTGTGGTTGAAGCACTGGAATCCAATTTGCAGCCTTGTGAGGAACTGCATTCGTGACCATGTGCAAACTCATCCCGCGCTCCCTGGGTTTATTGCAGTGTAGTAGTGGTGGGGATGGTTCAGCACAGCCCAGGAGAAGTATTTCTCCTCAACACAGCAAATGATACAGGCAACTATTTGCCTCAGATTTCTCCCAGTACCCAAACAATCTTATCTGAAAAGCTTCTCACAGCAGACTGCCACCTCTGCTGCAGAGCCTGGCCCTGAGTCATCACCTCCACAAGGAACTTCAGATGGTTCCATGTGGTGAGAATGCCCCCATGTACACAGAGGTAACCCCACTGACTTCTCAAATATGACCTTTAAAAAAAGTCAATAGTTACCTTGGAAACACAACATGGAAAAGGAAATTGGACCTTAAAATCAACCTTAATTTTTCCTTTGCATGGTCAAACAAAATAATAATAAGGAGAAAAAAATAATTGTGGTTATTTTACTGCCTTTGAAACCAACACCAATCACAGCTGTAAAGTCTGTTTTTTTTCCCCTGGAATTCCTTGCTTTTTCTGAATTGCCTGCACCCTCATGGTATCTCTCAGCAGTCACATTAACACTGTCTATTGATTGTCTGCTTGGCAGGCAGCAGGAAGGAAAATAAAACAGGTAAGAACTTAAACTCTATTTTGGTTCCTCCAGTGCACGTGGAATATGGACAAACTTTTGTGGGTGGCCACCACTGCTAAAACCTTCCTGGTGAAAACTACCAACATGGTCTTCATCTGTGTCACTGCCCAAAGCCACCACCAAGCTAAGTAGGGCAGAAGTTAGGGTAGGTTTTTTCCCCATCTCTTTGAAATGCTGTTTCTCAAAAAAAAAAAAGTACACGAAGAGTCTTGATTTCTACCATTCAAAGGGCCACTCTGCCTGGTTTCCAATGTCACCTGCTTCCCATAGACAGAGAAGTGCTACATGCCAAGGCTTCCTTAGCACCAGGAACACCAAAAATTCAGCATTTCTTGTAAGACTCCATGTCCCAGCAGCCAGGAGTGGTTAACTCCAGTTCCAGAAGCGTGAATTCAGTCCTCACTTTGTGTCCCGAAGGAATGATGACATCTGTGTCATGTCCACACACTGTGTTGAGAAGCCATGTTCAACACTGGACCTTCCAGTCTAAACCAGTACCTCTACCCGCCTGTTAATGTTACTCAGCATCACTGCTGGGATGAAACACTGTAATGAGTCAACCTAACAGATCACTTGTTTTGACACCAAGCATCAAGCCTGCCATATAGAGCTCAGAGAAATCTCTATATCTGTATCACAAAAATATAGTAGAAAATTTCCTTCAGAGAAATTTCCTCAGTGGGGAGGAGGTGCTTGAAGCTCCTGTCCCTCCTCTCCAAGATGTGTAAGTAATAATCTCAGCATTAATGACTCACAGATTTTCCCAATATTCCCTTTCTTTTGTCATGCTCAGACTTCAAGGTTGCCCAGATACCAAAATACAGCTTTTCAAGTTGGATCCAAACATTGACAAAGGCTTGACTGCGATTTAGGAAGATGAAGAACCCACAACCCCAAACCCATGGCAGTACATCAACATGCCAGGGAAGTGCTTAACACTGTGAGCCCAAAGCTTCAAAATGGGAACTTAGATGTTTTTTGAGTAACTGTTGTAAAACATGCTCTTGCGTCCATGCAACATCCCAGCATCGCAGTTTATTGTGGTAGTGGACAGTTCTTTTTCAAAGAAATTTAGAAGTGGATGAGGGGCAATAGGAGTCAACCTGGCTTTTCTCCTGCCTCAGTCCCTGAACTGCTGCACACCACCGGAAAGGCAATTTCAGCATGCTGTGCCTGGTCTCCTTTTGACTTGTTTGCTCAGGATATGGTAGGTGCAAGGACTCTCTCTTTTGCTGCCTACACAGCATTATGCACAGTAAGAACTCATTTCAACCACAGAATTTGGGAACTAATCCTATCTAAGAAAACATTAGCCAAACATGCTCTGGTTACCCAAAATCAATTAGCTGTGAATTGGAAGGGAAAATATTTAAAATAACAGGACCATTACAAAAGACTGGACATTTGTAAAAATGTTTACACGCCTGCTGGCCTGTTTTTATAATTCTGGTGTTGAATCTTCCTGTGCCCATTGCATATGAAGGAGCTTATTGTCACGCAGTATCTGCTGCTGGATCTTCTGGTGGAAATGAAGTTTGTTCATACATAACACAGCCCATTAACGCTTAAGAAAGGGAACCTATTGCATCCTTGGACTCAATAAAACACGGACAATGGGACTTCGAGTCCTATCACACAGGTCTCTCAACAGAACCTGACTCTGGCTTGATCAGGAGGGGGGAGGGTGACAGCTGCCTCTTACAAAATTTGGAAATTGCAAAAGAATTAATTTTCTGTCCGTCAGATATTAAGTTCACTGCAGTTCTTCCCTCCATCTTACTCCAACAATACTCACAGCCCTCTTTTTTCCTGTGTACTGCTATAGAACAAGTCACCAGTTTTAAAAAACGTTTGCTCTTACCCTATAAAACAAACTTCTGTGATTTTTGGTTTTCAGGTGATGACAGCAATGGAGTACCCACAGCAGAACTATCGAAACCACACAACCAAACCAGTATAAACATAGTCCGCCACTTCAAAAGAGTTCAAACAACTCCATCCCAGTAGCACTTGTGGTGGATGAGGTGGGACCTGCCTTCCCACAGTCTGCAGGGCTGAACTCCTGCTGTGGGAACACTTGCCCAGGCACAGCTCTGGCTGCAGGGATGTGGAGTCACACCAGGGGGACAGGTTTTATCCAGCAATGCTGACTACACTCCTAGTATGCTTCTACAGATGACAGCATGCAGAGTATCTTTATCTCCTCTAAAAGATATCTTTTATAAAGCAGTCACATCCTGACAGTCATACTGTTTTAACCTTACTGCTCTAGTTAGAGGTATGATGTGGGGACAACTTAAACAGATATAACTGGACAGACCTGTTTTAATTGTTCCCACTAGACCTGTGCTCTGTGACCTTGGACATCTACAGAGCCATAAATGTGAGCTTTGATTGCTGTTCCCATAGTGACTGGCAGGAAGAACACACTGGAGGGTGGACTAGGACTGCTTCAAGCAGGCAAGCAACAACTGGAAATGATTAAGTTCAGAAGCTCTGGGGACACTAATGTCACTGCAGGCCAGCCAACCTGGAAGATAAACATTGCTGGGCACTGCGAAAATGATTTTTCTATTTGCTTTCCACTGAGAGAGTGAACTGGGCTCTACTATAGGCACTGGGCTTGGCAAATGAGACCCAGATCCCTTCTGAGGCAAATTTACCAATTCTTTCTGCGGCTGGAGGTGTTAAAGCCTGTCACGCTTGTGCTGTGCACACTTACTGTTGAGGGAGATGAACATGAGCCCCTGAATTCAGTTAGACCCGCAGAGCACGCTCTGCTGTTGCACAGAGAACGTTTCTACCTGGCGCAACACACAGCATGGGAGGCTAAATCTCCCCATGCAAAGCTGCTAGGTAGCCAGGCTGCCCCTCTTCCAGTGCCAAAGCCAAGGCAGTCACCTCTCTATTGCTCTGCATTGGGCACCGAGGGCTCTCACAGGGTTTGGTGTAGAAATGGGAAAGTTTTGGCATCCCCCTTCAAAAGGGTAAGGACTTGGTAGATGCGCTCGGAAAGGGGAATGCAGCTCATCCCGTGACTGTGACATCCAGCTCTCGCTCTCACTGTGCTCTATACTGTGAATACAGAAACAGAATTCAAATAGCTCTAAACTCTCCTATTTCAATGTAAAAAAATGGTAGGGTTTCAGGAAAACCGTAGAGACACATGCTGGTAGCCTGAGTATAAATAAAAGCAGCTCAGGAATATTTATATTAGCGGAATGCACAGCAGGAAAAGCTGAGCCGTGCTAAAGGCAAAGCTGCCAGAATATTTCTGAGTGACTCGCTCAATAGCACGGCGTGCTGTGCTTGCTGGCTGCCCATCCACACGCTGCTTCATTAACTCCCCAGCCTTACACAGCACAGAAGAATAGAGTTTACACATGGTCAAATATAGCGTTGCCCATAGATCACTCAAAGTTATATCCCTCATATACAGCCCCACTGTATCCATGAGTATGTTAAGATTTGGAATGGAAAATAGCTGTTTGACCATCCAGAGTAAATCAGCAATTATTCAGATAGAAAATAAGACGGATTCTACCTATCTATACACTTTGTACATTGCCCAAAGTCTCCAATACACATATATTAAACTCTTTAGACTTTGGTATTGTGGTAACTTTAATGCCAAAAGAAAACAGGTAAGCCAATAAAAGAAGAAGTACAAGGTATCACTTCTCCCTTACTACACACAGCACTTCCACATACATGCATAGGTCTGTTGAAAAACACATGGTAATTCTGACATGTTTTGAAGTCAAGATTCCACAGTCTTTTATGAGAAGTTTAGTGGTTTGCCACAGGGAGACAGCATGCTATTCTCACACAGTAACTGATCATCCCAGTCTCTGTGCCTCTAGCCTTCCACCACAAGTAGATCCCTTCATTTTTCAAGTAGTTGGGTCAGATTTGCAAAGTCTGCACATTCTGACAGTGACTATGAGCACTTAAAGCATCAGGGTTTTTTTCTCTAAGTTTAGGTCCTCCTTTTTTTCCCCAGCCAAGTAGAAAACACCAGAATCGTCCAACATTCTTTTTTTAAAATGACTGGCTCATGACCCCTGGTATTTATACAGTATGGACCATCATACTCTGAAAAAAAATCAGGCATTATAGAAGATGGATCTCTTCAGTGCTCAGATGTCTTAAGTTACTTTTGGAAATATTGATTAATAATCATTATTGCCAGCTCTGCTTCACTGTTAATCGCTCTTTGAGAAAACACAGCTCTTGAACTGTAGAAAACGACACTTCTAAGAAAAATTTTGCATTTTCCTGACTCCACCAAACCATACGGAGAGTTGTTGATACGTCCTGATGGGTAACACATACTAGCAACTTCCCAGAATATGTATCTCTGCAGAAGTGGTCTGGATAGCTCCATAAACCAATGCCCCACCATTAATTCCTGACAGTTAATAAAAATTAAAAATTGTCCTTTCAAGACAGCCATAATCTCCATTTGGGGAGCAAGAGAACCATTATATGTAAGTATTCAGTAGCTCTGCTGAAATTTCAGCCTAGCACTTGAATGCTAATTTTGATATTTATCCCTCTAAGTAAAAGCACAGTCAAAGATGTTTCTTTTGTTTATATCAAGTTTTTTTTCCCCCCTGGAAACCGAAACAAAAAACACATCTGATTTGTTGTCGAACCATTCAGTCCCACTGGCAGCCAGACACTAAGGAAAATGTATGTGCTTTTTTTCACTTAGAGACAGAGAACTGGCATCTGGCTAGAAGTTTCCTCAAAGAGGTGATTAGGAAACCAACACCAGCTTCGGTATCGCACAGACATTTTGATATACTGCATAAGTCACAGAAACACTCTCATGTGTACCTGAGCACCTTCGCCTGCAGAACTCCAGTTGTGCTGACACCGATTCCCCTTTTAAGTCACTACAGTTTACAAGGTATGATGCAACATCATTGAAAATGGGCTTGTATTTATTAGAGGTTACAGCATAAAATATGCAGGCACCTTGAAATATAGTTCAGACTGTGACGGCAGGCAGAGTGACTGAATATATGTCAGAGGTTTATGATGAACTCTGAAGTGTCTTCATTTAAGAGGGAGCATCCTTTTTTTATAGGCATCCTTTATTGCTTGATTTATTCTTTCTATCTGTAACTAACCTCTAAACTCATAGATTTAGACTCCTGGTGTGACGTTGTTTGAATGCCACGCACCTCAGAGCTCTGCAAAATGTTCCCACAAAGTCATTGCTCAGTCCTCTCTCACTTTTTAGAACAACTCCAATGGGCAGAGACAGTAAATGATACTCCATTGTTCAACTGAGAACCCATAAAATCAACATATTTAATGGATGTTTTAGAAAATTTGTCACATGCTAAACAAGAAAGGACTAGGTGAGATTTAGTGTTCCATTTTCCACTCTCTAGCAGTAATGACCTTGATGCTTTGAGTAAGGCTTTTCATGCAAACTTTTTCTGAATAAAGGCAAAGCATTGCCTAAAGGATTTAGCCAATTCATACTAACACCAAAACTGCATTGGGAATTCCACATTACCAAAGTTCCTGTACTTCAAAAAATTATTAGTGAATTAAGCCATGCAGCATGCTATACACCTAAAGTTTTGGATTTGGTGAGGGGCAGAAAAGCCTTGCCCAAATCTCTGTACAGTTGGCACTGGCTTTTTCCACTGTGCTCCCCCCACAGTTTCTTCTGCTCTGTGGGAGCAGGAATTGATTATCTGGTACTGAGAGGTTTGGAGGCTTTAGATAGAAATGAACAATAATTATGAAGAACTTAATTTTTGTACCCCAAAAGGCTCTGTCAAAAATATCATTTGTAATTAATTAGAAGTGTATAAATCTGGAAAAAGCATGTTAAAGTCAAGTAGTTTTTAACCCAGGGAACTCTGGGTTTCAACTGCTGGCTGAAAGCTCAGGACATTTTCACAAATTTCTCTGTGCTTTCCAGATGATCCTTCTGGCAGCACTTGAGTTTCCAAAATGAAATTATTCAGGGTTATAAAAAAAGCTTCCATCTTTAGACATAGGTCCTCAGCTGATTCTTGTAAGATATCCTGTTTTTCTAAAGAGACTTTTATTGCAATATGAATTTATTACAAACCATTTCACATGCACACACTTTCAATCATACCTTGTGGGTCGTAAGAGAGAGAATTTAATTTCAGAAACTTTAGGAAGCAATAATAATCTTTAACCTCTTGCATTGCACAAGAAGATACTGTATATTTTCTATCAAAATGAACAGCTCTAATAACCTTCCATTAATATCCATTTATATTTATTACTCCTTCATTAAAATTAAGACACCAAATCCTTAATAAAAAAAATTTGACATTTTATTTTACTCCTTTCTCTGTCTTTTAAAATGTTAATACTTAAGGAAGTGGACAGGACATGACATATTTTTATCACTGCTACACAGTTCAGCACTAGCTGCATAAACCCTTTGTGTCTTGCTTTCCCCCCTTATTATATCAAATATAAGCAGATTTTCAGTGAGTTCACTGGCAGGGAACATCTCCTTACAGCAGTACATCCCCTCATTATCCAGCCCTCTCAGCTGTTCTCAGACTCACCAGGAGGCCATTTCCCCTCTGCTTTACAACCTCTTTTATGATCCTTGATGGCCTAAGTTTGGGGTTTTTTTTTTGGTTTACTTTTTTGCTTGATTCCCTTGTGTCACTTTATGACATGTCCCCAGCCCGCCTTCCCACAACCGTCCTTAATGACATGAAACCAGGCGAAGAGGGAGAGAGAGAGAAGAGGCAAAGGGAGAGAACATGTATTTCTTTTTGTGTTGAGAAAAGAAAGAGATAACTCATGAACTGAGGAACTGAAGTCAACTCAACAAGAGAAACAGAGAATTGCAGCTGAGTTTCAGCTGGCAAAAGAGCCGCCAGGAGTGTTCCAAGAGCTCGGCACCAGTCCGTGTTAGCCCAGTCTGGGGGGAAGCTCCTCTCCTTCTGCAGCCCCACACCCTGGCAGAGATTTACTCTTCCTCTCCAGAAAACCAAGCTGTATTTCTGAATGTGCTTTTCCTGGCTTCACTGGAAGGAAGTTCATCTGCTTTTTGGTTGTTACTGGGTTTAAATCACATTTCTGTTTCATCTTCTGCACAGTCCCGAAGCCACATGACACCATGTGAAACACATGCTTATGAGTGTGGCTACTTCTATCCAAGGACACAAAAAAAAATGTCCATGTGTAGCTGAAACATGGCATTATTTTACTTCCCTGTGTACACACCGAGGTATGTACCCATCACAGTCACCTCTGCTGATAAATAAAATGGTGGCTGCCACTTTGCCTTTGAAACTAGCAGTACTCCACCCCTAAGATGGTGCTTTCACATGTTTGGCTTCAAAAAACCGCTGCTTTTTCAGTGAGTCACTCCAGTGCCAACTCAGCTGGGAACCAGAGCAGGGGACTGGCAATTTCATAAGTGTCAGCAGAATCTGACAATAAGGCAGTGGAGTCCACAGGCTCTCAATGTTACTAAAATGGAGATGAGAAAGAGGAACCACCTGCCAGCTTCTGCATTTTCCATTTCCTCCCTTTATGAGACATGAACGTGCACAAGGTGCAAGATGGGTCACCAACCATCTCCAGTCCAATGCTACTGAGCCCAGAAAGTGCACAGCAGCATGCAGCTAATGCTCACATACTAACAATATATTATTATTATTATTATTATTATTATTATTATTATTATTATTATTATTATTATTATTATTATTATTATTATTATTAGATGAAGCAGATACCTGGGGAGCAACTATGGGTTGTGCAGGGATTGGTCCCCAAAGAGGGACACAAGTTTGACTACCGAATNGTTTTTTTTTGGTTTACTTTTTTGCTTGATTCCCTTGTGTCACTTTATGACATGTCCCCAGCCAGCCTTCCCACAACCGTCCTTAATGACATGAAACCAGGCGAAGAGGGAGAGAGAGAGAAGAGGCAAAGGGAGAGAACATGTATTTCTTTTTGTGTTGAGAAAAGAAAGAGATAACTCATGAACTGAGGAACTGAAGTCAACTCAACAAGAGAAACAGAGAATTGCAGCTGAGTTTCAGCTGGCAAAAGAGCCGCCAGGAGTGTTCCAAGAGCTCGGCACCAGTCCGTGTTAGCCCAGTCTGGGGGGAAGCTCCTCTCCTTCTGCAGCCCCACACCCTGGCAGAGATTTACTCCTCCTCTCCAGAAAACCAAGCTGTATTTCTGAATGTGCTTTTCCTGGCTTCACTGGAAGGAAGTTCATCTGCTTTTTGGTTGTTACTGGGTTTAAATCACATTTCTGTTTCATCTTCTGCACAGTCCCGAAGCCACATGACACCATGTGAAACACATGCTTATGAGTGTGGCTACTTCTATCCAAGGACACAAAAAAAAATGTCCATGTGTAGCTGAAACATGGCATTATTTTACTTCCCTGTGTACACACCGAGGTATGTACCCATCACAGTCACCTCTGCTGATAAATAAAATGGTGGCTGCCACTTTGCCTTTGAAACTAGCAGTACTCCACCCCTAAGATGGTGCTTTCACATGTTTGGCTTCAAAAAACCGCTGCTTTTTCAGTGAGTCACTCCAGTGCCAACTCAGCTGGGAACCAGAGCAGGGGACTGGCAATTTCATAAGTGTCAGCAGAATCTGACAATAAGGCAGTGGAGTCCACAGGCTCTCAATGTTACTAAAATGGAGATGAGAAAGAGGAACCACCTGCCAGCTTCTGCATTTTCCATTTCCTCCCTTTATGAGACATGAACGTGCACAAGGTGCAAGATGGGTCACCAACCATCTCCAGTCCAATGCTACTGAGCCCAGAAAGTGCACAGCAGCATGCAGCTAATGCTCACATACTAACNCCATCTAGCCTGGCCTTTGAACACTTCAAAGGATGTTTTTATAAAGATGTTCTCATTAGAGTACTGCCTTCTCATTAGCCATGTGCTGCCTCCACATGGAGAGGCACAGCTGAATCCAAACACCATTCAAGAGCAGGTGACATTCCCGTTGTATGAACTCAGCAAAGCCATTTGGCTGAAAATTATTACTATTCAAAACAGCCAGAGGTGCCACAATAGCCCATGGGATAAATCCATACTGCAAAATACATGAGAAGTCAAACAGCAGCAGTGACTGCACATTAAAAAGATAAAATCAATTCAAGTCATGAGGAAGCGACATAGCTACTCTTGTTTGGCCTAGAGAAAACAACTGTATTCCACAGGAAACATAAATTCAGAATAAAGATTCTGTAGGCACAGTGAATATTTATGATTTCTCTTACTAAGTATACAAAGCACCATTTTCAAAAGAAAGGATCCCATTACAGTTATGGACACATTTTTCTCCTTTCTTTAATAGGGTTATGCAACAGCTATTGATTCCTGACTACGGTCTGAAGTATAATTTTGCAAAAATGTCCTTTTCAATCACAGTGGACTCGCACAGCTTAAAGTACCTCACTCACACTAAATATTAAGTATTATTGCTTTGATACTGCCAGACCCTCTAGCATCAGCAGACAGCAGTAGGAAACAAAACCCCAAGAAACTCCTCACTTGGACACAAAAGCGTCCCCACTGTCCTTCCCTATTTTGTATCAAGTTCACTAGAAGTCTATGTCAAATGCTCGGTTTCAAGGAAGCTGGTTTGTTAACTGCTGCTCTTCAGCAGGTGAAACCCCAGCTGCGGCTCCTGTGCTGGGCTCAGCCTGGTTGCAGTGCAGGGAGCTCCTGGGCTCCCCTGTGAAGTCCTCACAGGAGATGGGAGATGGTCCTTCCTTAAAAGTGGGTATCAAGTGCTGAGTAAGGCAAAGATTTTTGTTTCGCTTTCTTAGCTCTTCACTTTGGTTTTTAGAAATGTGAAACAGATAGCCGGAGAGAAGTATAGTGGGATAGAGAGAAGTACTAAAGAAAACCATGTATTTTGCTACCCAAAAGCAAGCATAGTGTTCCGTGGATTACATTCCTCTCATTTCTTTAAGATAAGAACAGTGTTCAAAGGAAAATCTCCTTCTCTTCTGAGCTATTTAGTCATTTTGAACATGATTACGTCCTAAATATCACAGTATTTGCAAAGGATTTGGATCACAGTGATAGGTGGGGTAAGGTGCTTTCCTTGCCACCTTTCTATTTACTTCTGTATTTCGTGCTCAATATCCTTCATACAAATAGCTCTATCTCAAGTACAAATGTTATGATGATAGCCTTTGAGAGTCTCAGAGCATTACAAATGCCACATCCCAGACCAGTACACCAACCGATTCACGGTGCGGCATCTCCCAACTGCCCCATGGAACAGCAGCACCAGCCAGGCTCTGCGCAAGGCAAACAGCTTGCCCAGCTGGCACTGAAAGATGTGCTGGTCAGCCTGCCTTCCTCGCTGGGTAGCTGCCTAACGATTGCTTTTAGGACACCTATGGCCTCAGTTAGTCAATAACCTGCAGATCCCATTACCACTGACACCCCAAAAATGGTCCTTGGAGACTGCAGACCAGGTATTCTTCCCAGTGCACAAGCATTAAGGCATGTCACTCTGGAACATGGTGGCTCTCCTTTGTCATTATCAAAATGTAAATGAAAGACAACATTTTCTATAAACACATGCATTCAGGAGGGTGGAAGGTATTTTCATAATTTTCTGTAAGACCTTTCAAAAAATACCACCTCAGGGAGCGGACTAACCTGCCACACAGATACATCAGATTAGATGTATCACCACATCCTTTTAATCAGTGCATAGTCAATATTCTGTATTATATAAATAACTAATTAGTTTTGCAACTTATTTCCACAGATGTTATTGCAAAATCTGTCTGAGGAATGTAATCTGCACTTGAGAGAAGGACAAGTATTGTAATTAAGTATTAAGGCATTCCACCAGTGTGAGTCTGCCATGGAGTGTGAAATGGCTATAATTCACATTTTTAAGACCTTGCATTTATTAGCATCTATTTTCTACTCAAGGTTAGTGGTGTGCTGCACGGAGAGTTAAAAAAAGCAAAAAAAGCTCACATTTTTGTTATTCAAATGGATATACATGCATGTCTAACTGTACAGATCGGTCGCACCGATAGGGTTTCTCTCAAGTCCCAGAGGACTCCTGGCTTGTACACCTTCATGAACAGCACTCGAAGGTTAGATGAATGCTCTGATTATGGAGCAAGCGACATTCTGCTGTTGAAAGCTAATGACAATCCTGGGCACAATGCACCTAGGCGGGATATAGATCTTGTGTACAAGATAGATATTCAATCTGAGATAACAATCAGTATTGATGATTAATATCTCCCAGAAAAAGGTTTTGTTTGCATTTAGGAAACCCCTAGAGAATAAATGCAGAGAGAGAATAATGAACCAGGCTGTTGTATTTTATTCAGGGCCCAGGAAGAGTTAAACTGGCCTCTGTCTGGAGCCACTGCTCCAGTTGCAATTATGCTGCTAATAATATGCAGAAGAGGGGGAGTTTTGTGTACGAGAGGGACGTTTCCGTTGCTCTGTGCCACAGGCTATGCCACTTGGCAGTGATTTCATTTAGAAATCTGTCCCCTTATCTCCCCATTATTCACACTCCTGTTTTCAGTTGAAGTGCCACATAGCTCTTGCACCCACATATTCCGGTAGCAGAGGGGACACAAGAGCATCTGGGAAGAGCCATGCACCCCACTGCAGGCTGCTCAACCACAAATTCTCTCTGCTTTGTCTTTTTTCCCCATCTTGAGCCTATCTAATTTTTCACTTCCTCAGTATACTGTGTTCCAAACATCTTCCTGCCAAGCCTGCTTTCACCATTCGTTAGCCCTCTTTGAGGAGGATCTGCCTGTCTATGGACAAATGCTATTAGTAGCACCGTGAGCAGTGCAGAGCCATGATTTATCCAGCTGGGATAAATCAGCAAAGCTCCATCAACGCCTCTAACATTTCCCAGACATGTGCCTCTTGAGCACCTCATCCAAACCTGGGCTTCACCTGCTAAAGACAGGGAAGGAAAGGGCATCAAGAGCTAAATCCCAATCTTTCTGGTGCTGGGTGTGAAAGAGACGAAGGCCATCAAGAGAAGATTCACTGAGGTAAAGAAAGGGAACAGCAACCCTCTTCTACCCCTTTTTTGCAACAGAAATACTTTACCAGATGGAAAGCCCCAGCAATCAGTTGCCTTCTTAAATCCAAGCCTGATATCCAATGGTGTGACTAGATCTTAATACACTGCCCACAAGAAGCCTCTGGAAAGACTGCCTTTGATTTGGGAGGGCTGTGGCTTGTCTTCTATAATAGATGAACAGACAGTAGCTTTGAAGGGATGTCAACAGAAGGAAAGTCTAAAGCAAAGTGGCTGTAGCTGTGAAATCAGTGTGAATTCTGCTCTGAGAAAGTTTCATCTGACAGCAAGCATTTCAGGAAGCTTTGGGAAAATTGTTGCGTCAGATGTGGTCTCCTAGATTAGAAAATGGGAGAGTGATGAGGACCACTGCCATACAAAAGAAATTCATCAAAGTCCACTTAAATTAGCTTGAAATTTAGAAACCAGGAACCTCTTTTCTCATTTTAGTTGTACAGTAATGTGTTGACTTTACTGGAAATAGTCATATAAATCCAACCCATCTGCGTCCTACAGTTACATTTGTTACAAGTGGAAAGCTCATCTCAAGGCAAAATCCTGTTGTCTTTTAAGCTGGTAGGACTACCAAAATTATGGAGCTTGCACCGGTATAACAGAGAAAAGAATTGCATCCTTTCTGGTAAATCAGTTGCAAAATAACACCAGTTAGATGCAAGGCTACACTGACCTTTTTTCCCTTGCTGACACCTCACAGGAATCCCCAAGTGCTTGCTGTAAGCTAAACAGTGTTTCAGTATCACTAGTCTTTATAAATTACTTCCATTTCCCACTAATTACTTCCTCTTTCATACCTGGTTTTTTTTTGCACTTCCTCTAATTTTTATTTTCCTAATCTTTATTAATGTAATGGGTTTTAGACAGAAACATTATTTGTGTTTGTACTTCTTGAAAACGTCTCTGCTGCCTGGTGAAACACAGCTGAGGGAAAGCCCAATTCAAGTAAGAATTATTGTTTTGCAAAATGAGTATTGTTACATTAGCTGAGCACCGTATTTAAATTGCTTTTTGTTACAATAGGTCTCACTTGGACTATTTGGATAGTTCAGTACAGTACATGGTAAGGTAAAATTGCACTAATAAAATCAAGCTGCAAGTACATTTCATCTGCCATTTGGTACTTTCAGTTCTTCATAATTAACTTTGGTCAAAAATTACTCCTTCAAGCCCAAGGGATTAATTCTCTCTTAACTATATTTGTGCATTACAGAAAAAACAGTCATCCCTTGGTTTCCTGGCCTTGGATGAGCAGTTTACTGTGTTTTTAACCTACAATAATTGTGGATGAATTCCAGGTGCCCCTCATGGAGTGAATTTGGTTCTGTCTGACTTCTTTTCATTTAACTCCGGGAGCAGAAATGCCCTAAACCAGGTTTCCACACTCCAGGTGCCCCTGCCCAGCATGACCTGGATGCTGGGGAGGTTCTTATGCTTGCTCTGAGCCCAGGGACTGGGATGGATGCTGTAACGCAGCGCCCATCAGGCACACACCCTCCCAGCTTCCAGCACTTAGCACTTTAACAACATCCTCTTGACGTTTTTTTTTCTTATATTTGATCATCTACTTTTTAAGCCTCTCCTCTCAAATAATCTCTCTTCTTCCTTACTCATTGACTAGTTTAGGCTTTACCCCTTATCTCGCAAGAGTGCTGATCTTGTGTCTGTTGAACAACTTCTGTTAGCCTCCTTGGCATATATTTGCCTTTTGGAAGAAGATAAATAGAGAAAGGCAGGTGATTCCTGCCAGTATCAAGGAGATGCTCTCAACACAGGCTCTTGCCAAGTTACTTGGGTGCTGCTAAAATAATCCAGTGAGAAAAGGTCATCTTGAATTCAACTTTTATACATGGGCAATCACATTACCATACGTCAAAGACAGCAACCTGCATTAAAAAGTGAATTCAGATGAGTACAAATATTTCAAAGTCAAAACAAATCTCCCCAGCCTTCCCCCTAAACTACTTCGGGATGACACTGAATGGCAATGTTAAACATTCCAAGAATTTGAATATAATTTGAATTTGTTTGTTTTCCTTTTTATTGTTTTTGATCAGTTTAAAAGCTAATAAACAACCACCAATACTTTCAAGAGTCTAGAATTACTTTAAATAAATAAAAACATGGAAATACAGTTCTGTTCACAGAACTATATTAAATAGTCTTTCAACCATCCATAGTTCTTAGGTCATTATTAAAGAATATTCTAGGTCCCAAATAGGAAACATGAACTATTGATAATACCCTGCACTGAACGACATTTATGAGCTCTGGCATTTCTACTACAACTGATACTGGGCTGAACTTGTTTTAGGACACATGAGTTTCTTCACAACATGGGAGAGCACCTCCTGAGAAGACTCAGCAGCAAAGTCCAGACCTGGCTCAAACAAGCACTAAACCAGTTTTTGCAGCCGTGTGACTCTCTGATGGGCTTAGCTTGTGGGGAAAAAGTTCTGCACATATTGCCACCTGAACTTTCTCAATCTAAACCACTGCAGACAAATGTGTTTTAAAAAGTGCACTCAGAAAAGAGGACCACTCCTTGCCTGTTCTCCAGGTCTACAGATGACCACCTTGTAGAGCAGATGGTTACTAATAAATGAATTAGGCTACATGAACCAAAGACGGTTTGTCACTAAACAGGGACAGAATGTCTGTAGAGAACGTGTGCACCACCACTCAAAGTGTGTCAGTCTCTGTGACACATGGACATGACTAGAGGCCTTTGGGAGATGTGAGGAAAAGAAGAAAAGAAATAAGAGATGACTGGCATGATGGCGTACTGCCTATCTTTTAGGGGAAATCAGTCTGTCTGTTAAGGAGAGGAGGAAGGGAAAGAAGACATACAGATGGTCTGACTCCCAGTAGTGACAGGAGCAGTTGGTCTCCTCTCTGTCTGGTAGTGACAGTTGCTGTCACCTTATTTTGAAGTCTCCTAAAGAAGTGGGAGTCAGTATGGTACTGAAAAGAGCAAATGGATAAAACATGTAACTAATGGTAACCATTTGGTCTAGAAAGAGTGATGGAGGTTGGTGGCATCTGGTGGCAGCCTGCAATAGTTGAATGTACACTTCCCCACCCCGAGAACTTCAGCCTAAGGAGGAAAGAAAGTTCGCCCTATTTAATACAGAAAAGGAAGGTCTTTTAGAGTCAAACCAGCTACTGAGTGCATGTTTACAACGCTGCTTTCCTAGCAGTGCGTCACAGCTTGGGACCCAACAGGCTTCAATCTCACTCATTTCACTCAGCATCTTTCTAAATAGGCCAAAAGGACACCTTATGCACACACATTGCTATCAAAATAGGAAGGTGGCAAAAAATGTCTCCTCAGAGTAAGATTATTTCCTCTGTGAACTCCGTACTGCACCCAAAAGGCACCATTTTACCGAAGAAGCAGCCAGTGCTCCAATATGTAGACAGAGAAGTTGACGGTTCTCGGTTTGGGGACGAATAGAGCATTTGCTCTTGGGAAATCTTGCCTTCTCAACACCATGATACCACTGCCTCTTTTCTTCTCAGGGTGGTGGAAAAAACATTTATTTTTCCCAAGATAAAATTTTCAGAAGCACACAAAATGTTTTAAAACCATGTGGGACTTTTTTTTTTTCCCCAAGTAAATACTATTCAATGATTATCCATTTAAAAAAAAACAAAAAAAAAACAAACCACCAGATTTTTACAGGATTAATTTCAAAGAAAGTCAGTTATCTATCAGCTCTCTACATAAAACAAGTGAAATAACAACATGAATTTAAAGCAGATCAAATATACTGAATCAACCCTCCCAGGGATACTGCCATTAATTCATTTCAGTTTAACTTAGCTTAATTCTCTTTGGAACAGAAGCATACTCACTCAGATTAAGGGCATTTTAATTCACATTTGTCCTTTATATGACACCCTACACTTATTTGGATTAAATTCCCTTCCCATGTTTAGAAAAGCCCTAAGTAATCACAAACTTAGACCTAAATCTTGCATTTCTCTTGTGCTACTGAAAACAGAACCTAGTTTTGTAAGTTGTTTAGAAGCTATTAGATAATTTAACAATGATATTGATTTTTTTATTATTATTTTTTTCCCCTCAAAGCATCAGCAAGGATGGGCTGTGCCAGAAAGCCTTTGTCACCTGAACCTCACCTACAAATCCACCCACGCCGCTGACTGCTCTGTTTGCTTGCTCTGCATGGAGAACCAGAGGGTGCGTGTGCTCTGTGGCACCGCTCCCTGCCCTCCCTGGGCTCCTTCCACCACAGCAGACCCTGGAGGTGCCCTGGCAGCTGCGTCAGGCTGAGCAGAGACTCTCTTTCCTCTTTTTTTAAAGGAACTATGCCAAGATTGGGAAAACCACAAGGCAGGGTTAAAGTCACTGCATGGAGAAAGAACAAACTTTCACAACTGAATCATGCCATTCACTGCACTTGTTATCTGACATCTGATCCCCAGAGTGCAAAATGGGAACAATTAGAGTGTTTCCAGAGAGAAACTGAAAGATAGAAATAGACTGAAGAAAAGGCAGCCAGGATATTCTTCATCTCCCACAGTGATCTACCTGGGCCGTAACTATCCCCAGCATTAGAACAGAGAGAGTTAATGAGAGGTCCTCTCCCATCTCGGTGCATCTGCAGTGAATCTGGAGAGCTCCTGCACAACTTCAGCTGTCTGAAGATTGCTTCACCCCCAGCAGTTTCCAGGAAAGGAGACTTTGCAACCCAAGACCTAAGGACAAGAGGTCCTTCTGGAGATATTTTTTCACCTCTTTTCTGTTTTGCTAAGGAAGGATAATTAGAGCATTGCTGGCAAACTCCTGCAGCCCTTTCGGTCAGAAAATATCAGGAGATTCAGTCAATAATTTATTAGCCCATATGATTAGTCTCTTTTCAGAGACAAGTCATCCAAATCATCCAAACTAACCTGTAGTGCCACACTTTTTTTTTTTTTTTTTTTTTTTTTTTTTAAATAAATACAATGCCCAGCATTAGCTTGAGGGTAAAACTAGTTCTCCAGAGCTGTGCTGTTTATTCCCTCCTGATATACTGCTGTCAGCAAGCGGTTTCTCTGCAAGTGTCAGCAGTTACATGCATGCACAGCTAGACCCTGTGTAGGTCAGGGAGAGTTTGCATTTCTGCAGGACAGGTAATACCAGAGAGCATTATCCTTTTCCCTGCTGCTACTCCCTGAGATTCATAACCTTCCTAAACAATCAGAAAAAGATTTCTCTATTTTCTTACAAATGTTGAGCCCAGGGTACGCTGAGCATGTTGCAGAAGAGAAACGATGCTCTCATGACCCGCAACTGCCTTTAGCTTGGTCGTATGACATGTAAACATGGCAGGCCCCTTCTCTTTCATGGCATCCTCTTGGTGATGCCTTCCAAAGTGAATCCCCAAGCACTTATGCAAAAGCAGAAATTATGCCCAGCAGTACACACAACTCCAACCAGGCGCCACTGAATTACCATTAAACCACATTCCAAAGTTTACCTTAGTTCCTTGAAGGGGTCTGCCCTGACATTGGGAGTTTCTATAGATTTAGGGAACACTGTGCCTTCTGCTCCTGAAATCACAAAACAAAACAGAAGACAAATTGTAAACATTATAAGCTGTTATCAGGGGAGTGATTGTCAAATCATACCTAGGTGCAATTTAACATGTTGCCTGACCCCATTCCTCTCTTGCACACATCCCTTCTGTCCCCAGGAAAAGTCAGACCTCGATCATCTGAAATTGGTTGCCTTGATTACAACTGGGATTTGCCTGTGAGCTGCACTTCTGGTTGTAAAAGCAGCTGCTTGTACCCTGACTGTGAGAAGTTTTTGCTAACCCAAATGATGCAGGGAGCTTGGAAAAGATACCCCCTTAGTAACCAGGCTCCTCATTAATGAACCTGGATGCATGTCATGACATGACTTCTTTTGCTGGGCTCTGAGAGATAGTGAAAGGAGAAACCCAAATTTTGGCTGGATCCCTGCAAATGTCTCTCTGGTTAGGCAGTGCTCCTGCCTGCAGAAGAGGAGGGAGGTGTTCGCCTGATTAAATACAGTAGAAGCCAGCAGCAGATTCTGCTCTAGCCCCAGCCTGGCCACCAGCTCTGTGTATGACCCAGAAGTCATTTAACTTCTGCTCATTTCCCCCTTCTCTTAGAGACAGTGAGGAAGGCAGACCATCTCCATTTGCTCACTGTTTTTAGATTGCGAGCTGTCAACTGCTAGGTAATATGAACAGCTTTCCTAACTTTCAGGCCACGGCAATCCTCTCCTGTGGCCACCTGCGTAGCCCAGGTTGGACCATTTCACCCAGTCATCCCTGCACTGGGTCCATGTTTTGTCACTGAGCCATGCTGTGCCTCTCTAGAAAGAAGTGCTCTCTCTGTATCCTTGTTTTAAGACAAAGGCAGCCCACGCCATCCTCTGGTAAGCCTTTCCACTAATTGTTCTAATCTAAAACACGCATTTAATCTGAACTGGTCTCACTTCAGCTTTCAGCCACTAAATCTTCTAATGCCAGCCAGTCAGTCCTGCTTGAGCAGACTCTCCACCTTCTATAGGTAGTTACTGACAGTGACCCAACCACCCCAGCCTTCTCTGATTCCCTGAAAAGTTACGGCTTTCTGAATTGTTCTATGTTCTTTTTTATTTCCTTAATTTTTTCTTTGGTAAAGCTATTGGTGCAATCCATGATCCTGGCAAGAACATTTACATATGCTGCTTGAGATCTCACTTGACATGCTATTATAATGGTTACCTGTGTGCAGTCTGGAAGTCACCACTACAGAATGAAAAATAGTCTGAGATGATGCAAAACACATTAATACAACATACTTCTGTAATTTCTGCTCTAAGTGAGAAACATCTGTGGCTACACTTTCTTTGGACTGAAATAAATTAACTAAGATGTCCCACTGCATTAAAGAAAAAAAAATTAGAATGAAAATAAGCACTCTAACATTTATAAAAAAACCCAACTCCTTTCTAACTTGGAGAAAAACAAAGTAAGCTCCAAGATGAGTTTAAAGTTTGAAGCGTTATACTTGGGGATTGGAATTGATCATACGGCACAGTACAGATATTTAGCTCTTAACTTTACTATAAGCCTTCATCGTTACAAGTTGTCAAAAGCAGCTGTAACTTGTCAGCCATGAAGGTTATTATTATCAGATCTGTCCTCTCTCAACAGTTTCCAAATGATTTAAGTCTCTGCTTACCCACACAATTGCCTCAGCTATTAGCTTTGCAATGAAACTTAGCAAAAGACACAGCCTGCACAAATCTGCATCATGAAACAATGATTTTTGAGGGGAGGAAGAGGAGGAAGTGTGGCTGGAGAGGTGCACATAGATATTCCTGTATGCTTTCCACCTGGATTGCTTAAATGGTGACTTTATACTGATAATTCTAATTTGTTTTTATTCACTTTAAGTCAGCTACTGAGGTTATGAAAAGCCCAAAATAACAATCTGCATGTAATCAGAAATGCCTGCAGAATAAGGAGAAAGTTTTTTGTATTTCTAATGACTTGGTGTTTTCCAGGCTTTTATTATTTAGTTTAAATGCAGGAAGCAACTTCGGAAACAAAGCCAGCAAAGACTCCAATGCAGTCATTTCAGGAAGGTTGATGATAAAAAAGTCTTCTTTTCCTTTCCTCCATCTCCTTGTTTTCCTTTCCCTAAACACAGTTCTTAAACTGTCTTTCCCCATCTTCTTTATTCCCAGATCCACTGAAGAGTCCCTTATGCACTGGGAACAGGAAAGGGATTTAAAAATCCTTCTATTTCTCTCCTTTGATACAAATTAGAAGTGAATGCCGCCTGTCTTGATAAGGCTTCCTGCCTTAACAATATCATTTCTTATTATTCTGTTTTAAGAACACAAGATCTCCCAAAGGGCCACCTGTCCCTGTCACTGAGTAGGACATCAGCCACAAAGGAATTCTGAGGGACCAGGACTGAGACATCCTTCCCTTGACTGGCTGTCAGCAGCTAAGGGACTCCTTGAGCTGCCATCCAGCCACTGGAGAGATACTGATAATCTTTCCTCACCTCACCTAATTACCATGCTAAGTGTCCCCGTTACTGTAGCAGAGGGTTCATGGGTGAATTAAATACTCTGGAGAACTTTGGTTTCAGCTGCTGCCTGATGATTTCACTAACTATCCCCTTCTTTCTGTGCTACTGGAAATTGTATAGACTTCAAACGTGCCTGTTTCCACCAGCCCTCTCTCTTCCATGCTGAAAAGTCTGTCTCTGCCTGGGGGACCAGCAGTTCCTGCAAGCACCTCCTGATGGAAACAACCGCCCTGGACAGATTCAACTACACCAGATCTTTGTGTCAAAGTCTGGCTCTTGGCCACTGTGGAAGTCCCCAGCCAAGGTGTGATAGCATCAGTGCTGGACTGCGTTGAAAGTGAAGGCGTTAGGCTGGAGGAAGTGACCTCATTTAGTGGTTTTATGACAGGCTTTGGCAAAAAGAGAAGGAAAGTTTGATGGAAACCTGCTGGTAACGCTGAATTGGGTTATTCTGGCAATGCAGAAGAGAACTGGGATGTCATGGAGAAAGAAAGACTTCAGGGAGCGGAAGAAGAGAGTGAGTGTGAAATGTAAAAATATGAAGTGCAAGGTCATTTGTTTGGCAAGTAGTAAAAATTTCTTTTCCATGTTGGATGCTTCCAGGATGGGAACATCCCTAGATGAAGTCTGAGTCCTACTCATGATTCACAGCAGTGAGACAGGGCCAAAGGGAAGGCAAATGTGACATTAAACTGAAACGCATGAGATAAGTCTAACAGGAATGTGAAAATAATTACATTATTGTAAGAATCATCAGTGAATCCTCAGACTATTACACAGCCCCCAGCTCATGCCTAGTGAGGAATGCATACAGAGAGGAAATACCGTAATGACTGGATGAACAGGAAAAGTCCATTCTACAAAGTACTCTTGAAAGACTTGGCTTTTTAGCTTAGTAGCATGATGGCTGAGGAAGGAAAGGAATGTTGTGCATAAATACATTAGGAGGACAAATAACATGAAGAAAAAAAAAAACCTACTGGCTCTAGGTCAAATTTGGCATGACAGCACATGACAATAAACTGGTCCCAAATATATTGGCAAAACCAGTGTTTTCTAGCCAATACAGGAGCAAGAAATAAGAGCAGCCTTTCAGTTAGATGGGACAGACAATCTAAGAGAATTGACAAACTCATTACTATAAGATACAGGGTCTCAAAACCAGAGTACAAGATTTGCAAGATCAGAAAGCGCCTCCTAGTCTTGCACGCCCCTAGTCTTATTTTCACTGTCCTGTACCTGAGGAATGATGGGTTTTGGTAAGTATTACTGCACAGCTCAAACAGTTCAAGAATTAGCTGCTACAATCTCCCTTCTCAATCAAAGCTATTATATCCCTCTTCTCCCTTTAGTGAATATAAAGCAAACGTAAACTAAATTTATTATTGTACAACACAGCTTCTGCTTCCTGAATTATCTGTTATTAAAACATTTGCTATCTACCATGAAAAACGCGTAATACAAAATTTCTTTTTCATTGCAAAGTGCTGAAAATATTTTTTTTCATCTTATGAGACTCTGCTGCTGCTAAGGGTAACTTACCTACAAACAGCCAAAGACAGGCGACAACAATCATATCATTTGTATTTAAACACACTATACTGTACGCCCCTAAGCAATAAATTATTCTTTCTCACAGTATTATATCAGTGACTTCTATTAAAAGCCATACCCACTGATTCCCTCTTCTGACACTGTGTAATTTACCACCAATAAATGTTCATAAACACTTTGACTGAAAAATCCATAAAGCCATTTCAGCTTTATTTTAAGTTCCATTTAATGTCCCTCAAAAATGATTTCATCCATGTGTTTCCATTAGCTGGTTCTCTGCCCAATAACTTAATTCCACACAATCAGTCAGGAACTTATAAAGCATATGACAGGATGTACCTAAAGTGTTTTGAATCACCATAAAGATTCACTCAAAGAATGTTTGGTTTGTTTTTTTTTCCCCTTCTAGCGCATAAGATGTGGGAGCACACATGACAAAGTCCTATGGCAAGGGAACATTTATGGTTCAGTTTAAGGGTTTTGAAATTGGTTTTTATTTTCTTTCTTTCTCTTCTTTCATTTGAGACTCAGAAGAAAGGCTGTATAAGAACACTTCTGCCAAATAAGAGTGTGCGTTTTCTCTGGCACTAGTGGTTTCTTGGAACCCTACTGCCACATCCAGGAGACAACCCTGGTTGCAGTATGGACCACAGCAAGTGAGTTGCTGGAGCTACATCCAGTTTCTGGACCTCCTCTCATCTCCTCTTCCCATTCTGCACCTGCCATAGGAGCTTCCAGTGCCACTGGTCTGTTGAATCTTCTAAACAGCTTCAGCTCTTGCACGGGAAAACAGTGCCCTTTCTTGCTGCAGAGCATGTGTCTGGCACAGCAATCTCACTGCTTCCAACATGGAAGCAACCAAAAGAGCCAGTGGGTTGGACTTCTGGCAATCATCTTGCTCTACAACATGAATCTAAGACCTAGCATAAACCAAGGCATTTTTTAATCCCAGTTTTGCACTGAAACAAAGCAGAAGCATCATGTTCTGTATGTGCCTTTTGGCCTGCCGTTCTCCTTTTGCAGCATTAGCCCTCTTCATCCAAATGTAGAGCTGGTTGATCAATCTCATGAACTTTGTGAGAAAAGACAAGGAGACTACTAACACCCCACTGAGGCAAAGGCTCTGGGTGAGTTCAACACCAGCTGGATCCAACTACTCCATAAGGGAGAAAGGAGTTACAAATTCCTCTGGGAAGGAAAAATCTCAGCTGGAAAGTGCATCTTCTCAACCAGCAACAAATCCAACCAGATAAAGTGGGCATCACCAGTTCAGCTTTCCAAGCTGCCTCTTCCTTTCTGTGCTGCAAAAGTACCTGAGCTGTATGACATTGTCCTGGCACCTTCCTCAGGGCAAAGGCAAGGGCCTTCCCTGCTCCCTCTGGCCAGAACTGGGCTCCAGCCATCGTGGCAAAATACTGATCACATGCTTTTCCCCCTGCACAAAACCTGTTCTAGGCTTCTACTGCTATCAGCTGGAAAGGAGAGAAGAAGAGCTTGAATGCAATGCGATGAGAGGTATTTTTAGAATAATGATTAATGTTCCTGCTGTCAAGGGTAGGTGGCAATCAACTGAACAGCACTTGGGGGTGAACAGAACATGAAGGAGAGAAATCAAGTTTCAGCTCAGGTGCAGATGCACCTGGTTAACTATTTCCCACTTCACTACTTCTTTTCTTTCTAGACAACACATCTCTTTCCCACTTCACTACTTCTTTTCTTTCTAGACAACACATTTCTTTCCCACTCTGTGTATTTCAGTAACAATTCCAGACTCACAGTACACCTTTAGTGTTGTGTTTCATGGCTTTATAATGAAATTGGGGTCTCAGAGCCCCCTCATACACTGATCATTAAGTTGGCTTAAGTGTATCTTCTCTTTAGCGATCTGCCTTAATGCAGTACTGTGCAAATAGCGGAAGAAGGAGAAGGATTTGCTATGATTTTTTCTAGCTAAAGTCAAGAGGCAATGTATAGTGTGCTGGTGATATCCATAAACTACGTCTATTCCCACTATTATTGATCAGGACACATTCAGCAATTTGTTCATGAAAACACCCGTCTGATGAGGTTCTCTCCTCTGTAGGTCCCATCAGAGTAATCTCTGACAGTCTCAGAAAGGTGTCTGTGCAAACTGGTGTCCAGGAAGTAAATCCAATACAATATAGGTAGAAATGATTTGTGCCCGCTTCTTTTAATTCCTTACTTTCAAAGCCTTATTCACCCTTAATTTATTTTTTTAAACGGATGAACATAGTAATTGCTGTTGTTCCCCATTGAATCCCATCAAATCTGAAATCAATAAGAGCTCCATTTCAGAGCCCGACAATAATAGCCTGGCTAGGTTAAGCCAATGCACTGAACAAAAACCATAAAGGCTTCATTCATGCTTCTTTCTAGGATACTATAAAAATAGTTCATTTCAAAGGTCTGTCTGTCTGCTTACCTTCGTTGCCAAAGTATTAGGGAGTTGTTCTTTTAAGGGCAATCTATGTAATCATGTGCATCATCAACAAAAGTGTTTATAATAAAATGTAACATGAATTCTTTAGAATCTTTTAGGTTTTGGTCTTAGTGCTGTATGCACATGAAGAGTGAGTCAAGCCTTAGGCACTTGGCTGTGGCTGAGTTAGGTCAAACAGGAACTCCTTGTGACTCTTGCATGGCCAGTTCCGTTGGGTGGAGGAGAAGCAGGAATTTGACTCATAGTCCTAGAAAACTTGCAAACAATAAGATAAACCACAAACTCAAAAATAAGCACGCCAATCATTACTGATCACAGAATCGTTTAGGTTGGAAAAGACCTTCAAGATCATCAAGTCCAATTGTTAACCTAACACTGCCAAGTCCACCACTAAACCACTAAAGACTGTATCTACATGTCTTTCAAATCCCTCTAGGGATGGTGATTCAACAACTTCCCCAAGCAGTCTGTTCCAATATTTGACAACCCTTTCTGTGAAGAATTTTTCCTAATATCCAATCTAAACCTCCCCTGGAGCAATTTGAGGCTGTTTCCTCTTGTCCTATTGCTTATTACTTGGCATGAGGTTCAACAAGGCACAGTGCTGGGTCCTACACCTGGGTCACATCAACCCTGGTGTAGCACTACAGACTTAGGGAAGAGCGGCTGGAAAGCTGCCCAGTGGAAAAGGACCTGGGGATGTTGGTCAACAGTCAGTTGAATTTGAGCCAGCAGTGTGCCCAGGTGGTCAAGAAGACCAATAGCATACTGGCATGTGTCAGAAATAGTGTGGCCAGCAGGGCCAGGGGAAGTGATGTACTTGGCACTGGTGTGGCCCCACCTCAAGTGCTGTGTTCACTCTTGGCCCCTCCCTACAAGAGAGACACTGAGGTGGTAGAGCACATCCAAAGCAGAGAAACACATGTATGTGTCTGTAGAGACATGTTCATCTTTAACAGTCTACCTTAAGTCATTCAATGTCAGAAATATAAAGGGTGTAACAGAAAAGAACAGAAGGGCTTGCATCCAAACTGAGAACAGGCACATGAAGAAAGGTTGCTAAAACTTATGCTGACCTCTAGATCTTTCCTTTTTGACTAGTTTTGGGGTCCTTCAACACTTTTCCTGCAGCTCAACAATAGCAATGTCATCACTGAACTCCTTTGAAGCTCTTCTTGGCATTCTTGTGCAAAGTTGCAAAGAAATTCAGGAGAGCACCTGAAGTAAGAATACACAGTGGAAATTCATCAAGGAGAATACTATCTGAGCTTCAAATAGATCAGGTTGTGAAGGCTGGGGAAGACACTTAGGAAATAAAATATAAATCTGCCACACTTTTAAACTTGATTTCAGCGTTTGGTAAGTGTACAATATGTTTCTTTCATAATCCTTGTGGCATTTAATCAATATTAATCTGATGGTGGATGATTTTTCTTTTTCCTTAAACAGGATTAATGTAACACAACCTGAACACACATTTCAGCCTCTACTAGAAGCCTATACGCTTTACATAAATGCTGTTCTTTTTGCCTGGAATGTACTTTGAAGCAAAAGTAAACACAGGGAAAACTTCTCAGTATATCTCCCTCCTGAAACACATTGTTCTCTCCAACAAAAGACAAGTTTACAATCTGGGTGAGTGGATTTTTAAAAAGGAAGGCAATGTTATCTAAATTTGACATTAAAAGGAATGGACAACAGTGTCTACACTTATTGCCCTCAAAGCAGCAAAGCAATCAGAAGTATTCATTCAAGAACTGAATGTTTGCTCAAAATCCAGTCATTTTAATTTATTCCCTTATACGGTGGGAAAAAAGTTTTATTTGGAAGACAGCACTCAGCAATCCCATCCTGTTCAGCAAAATAATTTTTTCTATGTAGTTTTTTAATTCTTTGTCACTGCTGATTATAGATTGAATCACTTTTTCACACCTGACTTTTATGATGATATGGCAATAGCTCCTAACTGAGAGCAAAAAAATAATTTTCTTGTGGCTTTAATCACTGATAGGAAACACATTTTTTCCCCACTGTTCCTTAATTTGTCTAAATTTATTTTTTTTCCAGTACCGCAGCTCTGCAACGAGTGCAAAGAAATTTGATGAAACTCCATCACTGTAACTGAATGCTACAGACAGCAGAGGCTGTTTGTAGTCTTGCTAGTGCCAGTGCTAAAACCTGGTATCTCCATTTGCCAGTGTATTTCCCTACGTTTCTCATTTTATTCTCTGTTTTTTTTTTCCACAGGACCAATGACTACATGACAGCTTGGCAATTGCTCTTGGACTGCATTAGTATTACTGCTTAATTGCCTATAGGGAAGGCGTAGTGAATATTTGTAGCTGCTTCCTAAAGAAGTTCATACATCTTCAGCAAAAGGTCAAATACCTGTCCAAGCCCCATGAGCAGCACGGTCATAGCACACTCTTCTCCTGACAAGAGCATAGAGGGAACTCGGGAGCCGTTGCTGCCTCCAGGTGCTTTTGAAGCAGCCTGAGCAAGCAGGAGCTCATCCGCAACTGGAGGAACTGGGAAAGGCCTCTGACTCCAGGCTGATGGCACAGCCTTTGCTTCCAGAAGCCCAACGAGGGACCACAGCTGGGCTCTGGCAGCACCGAGCTGCCTTTGAGTTAGGGGCAACTTCCACCCTGCTGTCTTTGGAAAGGGAAAGGATCATAGCAGGAAAACATTTTAATTTGATAAGAAATGAATCTTGTAGCACCTTTTCTCCTTTGAAAAAGTTACTTACAGACCTGACTAAGGACATATTTTTCAGAAAAATGTACAAAATCCACAATACAAAGTTCAGGCTTGGCATTTATCCTCAGAAGCTAAGTTGCAGCAAAATAAATGGTGAGGCCAGAAAGCTCTGTTTCCTCTGGATCAGGCCTGGCTTCAAAACTTGGCTACTGAAGTTGCTCCCTTGCCACAAACAAATCAGCAAAATGCCATTTTGAAATTATAATGGCTGTTGTAAAGGGCAACTGTGCATGTTCCAACCCACAAGCAATCGCATCTGAAGAAAGGTGCACACAGCAAAAAAGGGTGGCAATTCCTGGAAGTTGTTAAACTTGTAGCTTACACCGCCTTCTGAAACAATTGGCAGCACTCAAAGAACTTGGTGGATTATTTTCATGAAATATAACTACTCTCGCACGCATTATGGTTACTCTGCTGTAAATACTGCAGCAAACACAAGCTAGAAAGGACGTGCCAAGAAGCTACTAAAATTGTAATACTGAGGAAATGTGAGCAGAGTCCTTTAACCAGGCTGGCATTGCAATCACAGCTCAGCAGTGTTCCTCCCAGACCAAGTTAATACCAGGATCCCTGTAAATGTCTGTACGTGTAAAGCTTTATGGTCAGCTGGGTCAGCTCACACGCACATACTAGATTCACCACCATCCTGTTCTCCTCTTGTCCAACATGAAAGGTACTGCAAATCCTTCCTTTTTAAGCCTTCCACGAATAACAAACCCCACCATTTTGTATTCTGCAAATACAGAACAGGTTATCCTCTCTGCCTGCAATAACAGAAAACCCCAACCCAATTCCTCCCATTTGGAAAAGCTTTCCACAAGACAATGGTGCAGTGATTTTGTTACCTATAATCTTGGGCTACATTGCTTTTATCTGTGGTGTTCCTCCACTGAAACCTCTGAAGTCCTTAATATATAACTCTCATAAATAAGATGCTAGAAATGTGCCTTGGAATTAATTACTCCAAACTTAATAAATTCGCAATAACATTCCAACAGCTGATGTCTCTTTCAGGTACATTCCCAAGCACCTGGAGAGAAACTAGAACAAAAATCGCTTGCAAATGAACATTTCTGAAAGTCTAACCTGTGGCTAGCATTTGCATTCTCCACACAGTTCAGCACCCAGAGGAAATATGCTACAGCGGTAAAAAGCTACAAGGTAGAAATAGAGCTACTGGCTAATTATTTTAAGGGAGGGGTTGGAAGAGGTTGACAAGATCAAAGGTACGTTATGTTCTCCCCATGGTGGTGGGGATGACTGCAGTGGTGGTGGGTGGGTCCCATGTCTCCTGCAGAGAAGCTCCTGCAGGAGCTGAAAGGAGATGAAAGCTGTCCTACCCCACTCTGAATACAGCTATTTTAGTTAGGGTGTGCCAAGGCGAAACCCTAACTAAATCTGGCTTTAGCCAGATTTTTATCATTAGGCTAAATCTGAAGAAAAGCTTATGCTACGGTAGAAGAAATGACAAAGTGAGAGGCACACTTTCCAGGGACCCGGAGTGGGAGGAATCTGAGAGCATTTCCTGTATTCTTCTATGACAGCAAAGGGCCCTTGTGGTTCTTTGAATAATCCTAACCATGTTGCAAACTAAAACGGTAATCTTAAAAGTGGTTAAAAAACGTGGTCGACCTGTAACAGGACAGCATCCAGCCCAAGCAATCCTACCTCTCATACAAACCTTCCTCCACCACTCAAAACCAGGGACTGCAAAAGCCTGTAAGCTGCAGGAACATCTTTTGTACTTTTGTCTCAGCTCACTGCGATGCATGTGGATTCCCATCACTATTTAGTCTTAAAAAATGGTTAAATCCATCATAAATATTAAACACCAGAGTATACTGGCAAGTTTCCCTGAAAACAAACTTCAAAAAATAATCTCCAAAAAAGATGTCAAGGCCCTTGGAAGAACTGACACTGGCATGTCATCAGATGTTGTCTTATAAAGCTAAATTAAGCATCTGACCAGAGTTTAATTTCTGTAAAAACTTATGCTAATTTAAATTGCTTTAGATTTAATTAAAAATGCTTTTGTATGAAGATAATAATGTAACTCTGTTAATTAGTATCAAGTGGCATCTAGAGGGCATATTTAAAAACTAATCTGTAGAATAAATAGAGCTAATTAACAGAATAATGCTTTATGATTGTCTTTTGTTTATAAATGCTATAACATTCAATATGCTATTAAATGAAATCGGTAATTAATATATATCAAAGTTACTTTTTAATGTTCCTTTAACTAAAAAGTATTTCTTCTGCATAATTTTTCAGACAATCTGAACACGCTTCATTTGTGGAGGGAGGTAGAAGGGGGAGAGGGAACTGCTGTACGATGTACCGCAGATGAATTCAATTAGGACCAGCCCATTCATCTCCCATTATGCAGACCGTATGTGTTTACAAGGCTGCGGGGGACATCCAGCAAGGCATTAGCTTGTGTCTACGTGGTGTCTGCCAACGTGCACTGCTGATTGTAGCTACGGCCAGTGCCGGGAAAGTTTCCACTTTATGCCATGCACAGCCCCAGAAGCAGAAGTGTGGTGCCGTTTCATGAGAAGTGGCAGATTTTGCCCCCAAAATCTAAGGCAAGCAAACCCAAATAGAGTCATGATTTTGAGAAGTGAGAATGGCTCCAAGGTTTGTTGCAGTATCTTTCAAAAGACCATGACATACTGAAATACTACAGGAGCAAAGCTTGTAAAACAATGTGGTGCTAACAGTGAGGACGTGCCTCCGCAAGGGTGGAGGAGATGGCTGGGTCATTGCAGGCACTGGCAAATGAGCTTGGAAGAAAAGGACAGACCGGATTCGGTATAAGGTTGTTTCTACATGACTTTAGTAGACAAACATCAGCTTCTTCTGAGTCACCTGGACCAGTGCAGCTCCCAGGGGGCTCTGAGCAAGGCAGAGAACTCATGCTTGTCATGTAGATGTTACAAGAGTTGACCATAGCCAAAGGGTTGCCCTTGTCCTCAGGCAGGAGTTCCCATTATCCTCCAATCTCTCATGTGATGACAGATTTGATTGGTTTCACTAAAACAAAGAAAATCACTGAAGTACTCTACATCATACATAAGAAGCAGAGGGGACCAGCTCTGCCTTTCTGTGTCCTTTAACGGTTAAAAATCAGAAATAATCCCCACAAAATACAATTATAATAAAAAGCATTTTCATTTGGTAATCTGCACTACCCATGCTGTGCAATTTTTTGAAGCACCATCAAATCCAGCACATGTCCTACTTGTATTTTTTTATCCATAATTCTATGTATTCCTTCCTTTTTAATGACTTGCTAATGTTGAAAAATCCTTTAGATAGAGCAGAGTCCATTTCTGAAAAGGAAAGCACCTCTTTTCCCATGACAAGGCTTCAGCATTACTTTGTAGAACAAACTTTCAGAATCAACTTTGAAGAGTGTACAAAGAAAAAAAGTAATTATCATTAACAAGATTAAAAGCTAGCCACAAGCCCAATAACTGCTGCTCTAACCTCTGTGAGATGACTTTCATGCCAGATTGCAGACATGCACTTCCTTCTATAACAAGTACGCGTTCAGCAATAACAAGAACAAGCTGAGATTATTTACATAGCGTAGATAGGTGTCAGCAGACACATACGGACAGCACCTGAGATCCCAAACACCAGAAAAATGATCAAAGGAATTTGTCTGCATACTACAAATTGGACTAGCCTCAAGTGCAGACAAAAACACTGGAAGAAATACGAACATATGGTATAACACTTCCCAGCATGGCAAACAGCCATGGCAAACACTTTTGGAGATAAAATTAGATTGGGGAAGCAAAGCTGAAGAAAAACAAAGCCAAGCATGAACTGTGAAAGCATTTGAGCTCAAGGTCATGGAAATACTTGCCATGCAACATCACCAGTGGTATCATTCTACCTTTTCTTTTCTGATAGATCTGCATAAGCCAAATAAATTCTGAGAAACACGCAGTTGCAGATAAAAGTGCACTACAGTTGTTAGAAATATATTTGATGCTGTTTATCCTGGAGACTAAAGGAAGGCAGAAACACAAAACAACTATCAAAAATAATTGCTGGCTTCTCCAAAGTACAAAGTAAGTAAAAAAACAATATTTTTTTTTTAAGTATATAATCTGAAAGGAGTACTTGCAACTTGTAAGGAGAAGCTTCTGTATTTTTTTTTTTTGAAGACTCAATCCTATAAATCTGCCTCATTTTATGGTTTCCAAGAAAACACTTAAGAACTTGTGCTTCCTGGCTTCATCTTCCCTACACAAAGACTGTACCATTAAGTAGCTCTGAAGAGTGCAGTGTGAGGAGTGATCTGTGGTAGAACATGGATTGTGACAAATGCTCCCAAGCTCTGAAACACTGCAAGAATTTCAAATGGTCCTTTTCAAAGTTCTAAGTTCAAAAAGAAAATGTTAATGTTGTGAAGTTCAACATTTCTCCTGTAAAACTCACCTAACTTTGTATAGCTGGTGACTAAACTAGTCCAGTATTTACCAACAGTGACCTGAGAAGAGCTACACCTGGCCTGTCCACAAACAGAAACCATCTAGAACAGCATGACATCAGGTAACGAGAAATATTAAGGGCTGGATACAACATCCCATTCGTGGTGGTTAGAGTCTGAGGTGCTTATTTTAACCTCCTTTAGATTCTGTATAATATGCTAACAATACACTATGTAATAAGCAGAAATAGTAATAATGAACAATACTATATATCATTCTAAGCTCCTTCACTGATACCCCTGTTTTTAGGAAGTTACCGGAGTCTTAAGGGACAATTTGGAGTGAACGGATGCCTCCAAACCAAGCCATTAGGAAGCAGGTATCAGTGCATCCACAGAGACCAGTGGCACCACTATGTGGCAAACTGCTAGCAACGGTGAGTTGCCTGGTCTTGTCCTACATGAAAACAATCATGGGCAAATCTTAGACTAACCAAAGAGCATGGATTGAAGTAGAAAGCTAGAGAACTGAAGTTTCTACATGGTAATTCCATACAGCTATCAAATACATTTTAAAATTTTACGATTATCATAACTGTTTGTTATCTCTTAAAAAAATATAAATCCAAACAAACAATAAACAACTGATGCCCACCCCCAAACTCAAAGCATATCCCTCATTTTTATTAGAAACTACCGATGTTTAGCAGGCAGGACAGTTGGGGAGACAGATCCTGGATGGGCAAAAGGAGAGCTCAAGCTGCCCTCTCTGTCTCGAAAGGCAGAAAGGGAAGCGGTGGCACTGGCAAGGTTGGCCTCTCCTCCTGTGCACAGGACACTTAATCCTACCTGTAATATGGGTGAAGGTGGCTCAGAGGTCCACAATGTGCTTTTGCATGTGGCTAAGGAAAGATAGCTAATACAAAGGCCAGCAAATTCTTCAGAGAATTAACATGGAGTCCTAATTCATGTTGACTTTTTCACTGCAGGTCTCCTCCTTGGTGTATGCTTTAGAATGGAGGAGCTGGTGAGAGCACTCTGATCAAAAACCTGAAGCCTGAGGTTTCCTTATGCAGAGTAACTGCAGCCACGGCAGCATCCTTACAGTGATCCCTCACCCCAGATCCAAGAGATAAAATTGTTCAGTTTCCAAAGCTGGTTTTAAAGCTACTTTAAAGCCAGAAAAACCACTTCCTGGGCAGTTCTTTCTGGAGGGCAAATAACACATTGTGCAAGGTAAGAAACACCTCAGATAGAAACTCCTGGCCATTATCTCCCTGGGGAAGATTCAAAGCAGTAAAGACAGTGAAAGGCTTTATCTACAAAAGAAGCTTTCTGCAAGCATGAAGAAAAGTCAGGCAAAACAATTCTAAAATTTGAAGAGGCGTGTATTAAAACAGTGATTTGGTGAATAATTTTTTACCTAAAACTCTCAATCTCTCCGCTCCAACCACCACTTCGTTGTCATCTGCAGAAAACAGCAATTTTCCAGAGAGGGTTTTCACCTCAAATTTTTGGCTGTGTGCTTCCACTGCTTGGGGACCTAGAGGGAAGAAGAGATTTAGCACAACCTTTCAGTGAAAAGTATAAGGAAATGACATGCATTTAATAAACCCATCTGCTGACATTGTCCTAATAGCTCTGCAGATACAACCTGCATCCGACACATCAAACAGGGAGGTCTGTGCTTTTCAGTGGGTGACGTCTTCTTAGAAAAGGGCACTGTTTTCTACCCAGATAACAACCTCTCAACTATTCCTACTTATGTTTTTGCTAATGCTTATGCGTGTCATAAAATAACTATTAAACTTGGGATAGCCAGGAAATTTTTACAAGAAGACAGATCCGCATGTGAAATAGCAATGTGTATACCCAGCCATGCTGTGAGGCATCAAGAATTCCCAAGTACATTTTGCTGTTGTGTAAAAGATTCTTGGTTTTCTGCCCATTAAATCTACCTGGATTAAAATGAGAACAGTGTCACACAGAGGTTCAATTTAAAAAAATAAAAAGGCAAAAGACAATCATCACCACCGGAGCAAATGTTTTCTTCTAGACCATTTCAGCCTTGTGCAGGCTGAGATGAGTGGCAGGGTCTCTACCATGGTTCTGAAAGTTTTTATATGAGTAAAACTTTCCTTTGTAGCTCTTATTTCAATTCTGTTGCTTCGCCTGTGGGCTGCTATGCACCGTAGCGCTGGAAAGCCTCTGGCAATGCGTTTTGTTGTGGAGCCTGATAAACATCAGCTGCCTGAATAGCAATTCAGTGCAGGCCTGGGGCTCGAAGGCTGTGAAGAGCAGAGCCTTGGGTTAGATGACCAAGGCTAAAATTCGGACAAATCAACATCTAACAACTCTGTGCAACCCAGTCTAAGTCACAGTCTCCCCAGAATGCACAAGGCAGGTGATCGGACTTTGCATTATTTCTGGCCATCTTCCTGAATAGTCTCATTTCTCAAATGACAAGAGAAATAAGACCTGAAAGCCAGTATTTTCTTATAGGCAGGTTCAAATTCCATCTATACCCAGCATTTGTCTGTGCAGGTCATCTGTACTGACATCAGGCCACACAAAGAATCGCGTGCATGGTTCACACTACAGAAAAGCGAGGTTATGCCGAGATCCCTGGAAACACTTAAAAATCTTGCAGCCATTACGAGAAAATCCAGTTCTTTCAAGCTTTAAGTTTGATTTGTATCTTGATAATTAACTGCCTCCCTACTCATCACTGTGGCACACACTCCATGGGACCACATTTTCACTCCTCTCTGAAACCAAAGCTGCTGCCAAACACAGAAACAAGCGCAATAACCAGAAGATCACACCAGGAGATGCCACTGACTCTGTCCTTTCAAGTTCTCACGAAATGGAGGTCCTTAAGTGAGCCAAATACCCTCCTGAAAATATATGGAGAACCAGCAAACTAAGCATGTTCACTTTGAATGTGAGAATCAGGGAGCTTGAGGTTGAATTTATTTCCTTCCTCCAGGCAATTTTCATGCATGCTGCTTAAATCATTGCTTACTGAAGCTGCATATTTAATTATTTAATACTGTGACTAGAGGCCAAGATGTTATATAAGCAAACCAAACAATCCAGTCTCAAGAAAAACAACATGTTTATGGATTACTGGCTCTGCCACAAAGCGGTACTTCTTCCAGTCCCTAGACAAATCTCAATAAATAAATATCTACCCTATATCATATATATATAAATATATATAATGCATTAAGCTCTTTGGACCCAAATTACGCACGCATTGATTCAAAGGCTGGTGTACACTGGGGATCTATGAAACACCTATTTCCTCATTAAACACACTAATTCTTCAGAGCACATGAGGGTTCTTCATCAGCAGAAGGACATAGATAGCTCTAAATTGCAAAGTGTCCCAGCTCAGCCACAGTTAATCAGCCGAGTTCCCAAGATCTCCTGCAAGTTAGAAGTGTCTCGGAAAAAGCCTGTGCATGTTACAACAGAAATGTCAGCCTAGTTATGTTTTTCTTGACCTTGAAGTCATATAACTAACATTTTTGTCTCTGGATTAGCTTTCAAATGACAATGATGGCCTGCTTTGTTATCAGAAAGCACCAGCCAGCTGCTTCACCAGCACGGCTTTCATGTTGCTAGCTTTGTTTCTACAAAGCGGAGCGCAGTTTTCATTTGTACTTCACAAGACACCTGGACTCCCCTCCTATGTGTCATCTAAAGCCAACACATCATTCCACAACACACCCACTTTCATCCCTCCTCAATCCTTCCATGCAGCCTTTCCCCCTCCTTACCTGTTACAAGGCGACTAAGGACTTTAGTCTTCTCATTGAGGATGTTCACTGTCACATTTCTGGCAGACTGGAAGTACAGAGGGTTGCCCTGGAACGAGACCATGAGAGCAAGCACGTGAGATAGGGACGGCTGCCCAAGACCAGCCTGTTTGAGACACATGGAGCTTTGCCTAATGCTGCCATTAATGGTCCCAAGGTTGTGTGTGTGGTTTACTAGCCAGGATAAAACTGTGGTCCACACCTCTCTTCGACCCATATAATGTTCCAGAAACTAGCCTTGTTTTCGGGATTGTTAGCTTATTATCAGCATAAGTCAACCAACCTGTTATTTTAAAATGTGATATGGGACCTGACCTAAGCTTCCCAAAGGTCACGGTGTTTTGGGAGGGTGGCTGACTGCAGCAGTGCTTTCCAGAGTCAAATCTGCAGTATTACACACAGCTTCAGATGACTCCCAATGGGTGACTGTTTGCCTACCACCCGGCCACCTGAGTGAGCCATGCCCAAAGGCTAAAACAAGGAAACCTTATTAACATGTAGAAAGTGCCTTTGATCTCAAAGCATTTATGGACCATCCAGCATGTACCACTATCACATTCTAGTCTGGGATGCCAGCTTGGGACCAGGCCCATCCCATCATGTCTGGAGATACTCAAGAGATGAAGTCTCCCCCATTCCCCACTTGACCACACAGATTTCTACCCATTTTTTCATTTTTGTGCTTGAAATAGACCTCTGAGAGAAGAGCTAGAGCAGCTGTTAACACACGGGAGCCACAGAGCTACCTGGCACCATCCATCTTAGGTATTTCTCCCGCAGAGCGAAGCCAAAGAAAACCCACATAGAAAACCATCTGGCTCCTTTTGTGTGCAAATGAATCCAAGACACCCGGGAACTCATGTTTTCCACAGGCAGCCCCAGTCCACACGGTTGGTTTCTCCTGGGCTTTTAGCCACCTACAGAACTAGCACAGGGTGACCCCAACTTAAATCAGCCAAAAATCTAATGTGCAAGGTGGAAATTCACTGCCAATATCTTTTCATCTTCAGTATCTAAAGCAGGCAGCTGATTAAATTATTCAACTGACTAAGCCATAGGATCTGTAGAAGGGATAATATAGCAAGAAAATCATCAAGGAGTTGAAAAGTTTATGTCCCTGTGCTTCCTACTGCAGTCTCTTTCCAGTGTTTCAAAATCTTCCCATTAGGAATGAATAATCAGGATGGGGATGGAGGATTCTGCAGGTCAGGCATGTCTCTCCTTGCCTCCTGAATTTATAAGAAACATAACTAATATTTGCACTGATGCCATTTTTCCAGATCATGGCAAAAGGACTAGGTAGTCTGCATATAATATATAACAGGAGCACAAGAATGCACTCATGGGAGTCTTGTGATGGACTGGTGCTTCAAGGACCACTTCCAGTGATGCACAAATGACTCCCAGCAGTGTTTGCAGAAAAAACCCTCAAAAATGTAAAACAAAACCAGCTCCACATGTGACCAAATATTCACAGTAATTACATTTGTTGCCTTAACTCTTTGTGCTGCATTCACCCCTTGGATCAGCCCTTCAGCAAAAAAAGGGGGAAATTGGATTTATTTGATCAATTACAACTAGACCGTTATGGCTATATTCAGACTATTTACAACTAAATAAAATAACAAAAAGAAAGAATTTCACTTAATCATTTCCAAACCTTGGACAAGTTTCAGAAGCTCTCGGTATCTGTGTCTCCTAATACAATAAAGGAGGACAAATCATCCTTATATACCTCTGTGATGTGTTTCACAGCTTTAGTAATGCAGTATATGAAACTGAAATATTATTAATAAGCTAGAAGTAAGGAGAAGTGGAAATGACTGATAATGATTTTGCTCTTTTTTATTAATTTTTATTTGTGATCTCCTAGAACCTAGAAATCAATGTTGATTACTATTTTATGGTTAACAGCACAGGAAAAAAAAAAGGGGCTTCACTTGAATACCCACTTACTCTGGTATTAATCTCTACAGCCTTGATCAGAGACCTGATTTGAACATCCCCAGCAACAGCAGTTTACTGCTACATTTCCACTTCACACTTAGTGATGAAGGATATTTTTAAAGGCAGATGGCTACAATCTGTATAATCTCTAGTCATAGTTGAGACCATATCCTCTATAAACACACCATATGAAGCACAAAAAGGTCACATTTTTGACTTGCACTATTTGACCTCTATTTATGGAGTTATGCAAGAAGTTAAGAGTGTTTGGAAAAGGCCAGGACACTTTCCAGTCCAAACTCAGATAGGAAAACATCATTCAATCCCCACGGTTTTGAAACTCTGCTACTGATCTGCATAACGGGAGATTGCAGTACAGAAGTACTACAAGATAAGCCAAGTGGTTAATATAAAAAGAGTCACAGGAAAAGCTGCTCTGAAGAAGTCTTACAAGACAAGCTAAGAGCTGGTATCCACCTACGAAAGACTTAAAATACACAATCAGACCTTGAAATGCTTAACCCAGCATAGTCATCTCATTCACTGATTCAGAGCTCAGATTCATGCAGCCTTCAAAATCCTAAATTTCCCTAATGGAAGAGTTATGTTTTTATTGGTCTGCAGGGAAGGAACATTTCAAGCACTTAATGCAATGCCCGCTCTCATTTCCATAATTCTTCTTCCACTAAGAAATGAAAAAGAGCTGAAAAAATTACTCCCTTTCGCTGAAAATTCTGTAGATTTTCTGTCCATCATCTTCTGTTTGCAAAGGTAACAACACCGACATCTTTCACACACTAAACATTTAAAAATGTTTCCACTGATGCATGCCTGGTGAAGATGCCAGCTTCCTTCAATTGGAGAAAAAAAAATAAAAGTATTAAAAAATTCTCTAAACAGTTAGAAATTGTAACTGGGATGACAAAACCTTTCACTTCTCTTACACTTTCATGTTAACACGACACAAGTATTCTGATGCACGTGAGAAAGTGGAAAGCAAGATCAATATGGCATCAGCACCACAATAAAAATAATTATGCAGTGAAGTAATATTCTCATAAGCTGTCATAGAACTTGATAGACCTAGAGTATCAGCATGCAATAAATAAGCACGTCTGACTAATTATAACACTGTAAGTATGAGACACACCACATTTCTGAAGTATAATATGCAACAATCCTGTTCTGAATCTTTCCAGATAAATAATATTCAAGAAATAAATATATTCTGTTCTTGGGATTGATGCAAAGAAAGTGAGTGAAAAACTGGACTAAGTATTCTTTGGGGTTCAGAAAGGTAGGGAAAATAATCTTTTTCTCTTTGTCTACCTGTTTCTCTCCAAGAGGTTCCACCCAATTCTTCAGAAAAGCATATTTAAGATAAAATACATCTGGTATCGACGATCACACAATAACCCAGCATATTTCAGTGCCTGCACGCTATCTGATGTACTGAGAAATCTTCTTCTTTTTAATTTGTTCTTCTTCCTCTCATCACAAACATGACAACAAGGTTTCCCCACGTATCTCCTCGCAAGAAGAGATGCTGCTCCCAGCCCACATGCTGCCTCTGACTGGCTCTTTATGCCCAGACCCGGCTGCTATGACTTTAACCTCTTTACAACGACCTTTTATTAACAGTGCTGTGTTAGCAGAGTCCCAATTCACATCCATCTTAGCCATCCCATTGCACTGCACTGAACTACAACCTTTGATTCAACTTCCTATGCAACTCTGCAAATTAAATTAGTGGCCACCTCCTTTCTGAGACTACTTTACATTACTGTTTCTTTCCCGTGGTTCCTTTCAGAAACGGAGGTAGAGACAGCTAGAGGACTACAATGCATTTTTTCCCCTCCCTTCTGCATGTTTTCCTGTTTGCTTCTGATTTATTTGAAGCATTTTCCTTGCAGGACGCCAATGGAAGATTCCACCCTGTGCTGGGTTGTGGCTCCATTTCTGGGGGTAGATGAGGCTGGAACCTTTTAAAGACTCTCCTGGGGTGGTTACTTACTTCCAGCCCACCATGAATCTAACCTCTGCAGGAAATCCTACATAGTAAATGCATCATTCTGCCTCTTACCCTAGCCTCTCATTAGCAGACCCAATGACTTAACAATAATGTAAATGTTTGTAGACATGCAGAAGAAGTGGCCAGCGCTGCTCAATATATTAAAACACTGGATGTATGCTGCAGAATAAAGAACGTGAAAAGTGCAAAACCACATCAAAACAGTATAGCTTGTTTCTTCACTAAGCAGTGAGGTATCTAGCAAAACATAGATGTCGCAAAAGGTATCGACCAATTGTTTGCTAGGTTAAACACATGGCAAAACAAGCCCTAATGGTTCACTAGCTGTCTGTCTTTGACTCATTTTGGAAGAGATGCTAAAAACTCCTAAATCATAGACGAAACCAGAAAAAGCACTTTGAGTGACAACCTTAATTTGCAGCAGAAGCAACCCCAACCAGTGCTGTCTTTAAGGAAATTTAATACTTTAACAGATGTCCTTAGACTGTTTTACAGAATTATTAAAAATATTTGGAAATCCTTTTAAATTTTAATAGGCAATTTTAAAATAATGCATTGCAGTCACTGTGTTTGTAATTTGGATGGCAAAAAGGTGTAGCTTTGATTTGATCCTGTGGATTCAAAGACTTCACAGAGTAAGTGCAAATGATGTTTGTGGAAATAATGGAAATGGTAGATTTCCTGCAGGATTGACAAAATAATGGGGAAAGTTAAAATATTAAAGCATAATCCAGGTTGGCAAGGAGCAGCCTATGAAGAAACTGCTCAGAACACCATCCTCCTGTTCACTTCTACCTCTCACTGACATTACAAAAAGCAAACACTGCTCTATACACAGTTGGACTGTCAGAGAGCAAAAGCTCATTTTCTGTAGAGCAAGTAGCCAACCCACTATGACAGCGAAAGCCCCCCTTCCCCTGCCCTATAGCCACAAGCAGCACATTCACTTGCCTGCTCCCTTGAATGCGGTTTTAAGGAGCTGCTGATAGAAGGGAAATATTCATATGGGTTATAACAAACATATTCCTCTCCTGAAGTCCAGTTGGTCCTACTACACTAGCAGCTAAATGCAACAACAGTAAAAAGAGCAATGATACTCTCCTGCATTGCATGTTGTTTTGTTTTTGGTTTTTTGTTTTGTTTTTTTTTTTTCCATTGGTAGGGTCAATTCAGAGGTGCACGAGGCAAAAATTCACTGTTTTGTCTGTTTTGGGGTGGCAAGTATTCATTGCCCATTAACTGAGAGACAAAGCAATCATTTCAGGGCACCAGATGCCCTTCACCAAGAATGGCAAATTTCGCCAACAAAAACTAACAAAAGCATCACAACTCCACCACCAGACCTAGCAGCACACGCTGTCCAGGACACAGTTCTGCCTGCAAGCTCATTTTTGCAGTAGTTGAGCATGTCCTAAGACCTACTAGGAAAGCTGACTTTCTAACCCTTATTCTGTCATTTCAGTTGGTTGACACAGATGTGCTTAAATTAGTATCCCTGACCCAGTTTTGCATGTTCCCGTTTGACGTGCTCATCCTTCAAAGGGAAGCACCAGTAATACCCTCACTGCATGACACTAAATGCAGAGTTTCCTAACCACAAAGATCTCCAGAACATGCTGTGAGCACACAGTCAAAATAACAGACCTAACCCCACATGTGCATTTCTTTCCCTCATTCCTGCCTTGAGAACAGAAACCCCTTTGGGGAGTGTCTGATGCTGGAAAAACTCGGAGCTGCCCCCATAAGAGAGAGTTGGGAGGAAACAGTGAGTAAAAAAACTTCAGAATTGGTAACAGATGCTGAAAACATCAAGCACTTGGCATCACCATGAGTCACAGAAAACCTCACCAGAACTGTAGAGACATCATGGACCTCCTGAAAACCAAGCAGACAAAACACTGGACAGCACGTCTCTTTGGCTGTGAAGAAGACAAACTTGGGAGTACCTACTGAACCCTGTCCCTAAGATCCCATTTGGAAGAGCAGCCTGGTCTTCATCTACATCAACAGCAAATCTAGACTTCAGGCCAGATCTGCAAGCCAACCATTACTCTTTCTATTTCAAAAGTAAACCCAAGAGCTTTTCCTCCTGTTTCTGATCTAGCTCCCCACAGCAAGAACAAGATTTTGCCCAGAAGCCTTTTGGCACAAAAATTTAAGTCATGTAGCTAAATCCCCAGGTGCTAGACTGAAAACATCCCTTAATATGATTTGAACGTCCTTTTTGTTGTTTAATCACTGAGTCTCTTTTGATCTTGATTTTGTCCTTCAAACAGTTGAATATAATGTTCATGTAACTAAATCCCTTTTTCAGTAAAACTTCTGATTTGACAGTATAAGCTTTTCATAGCAGAATGAAAGCAAACCGTGAAGGGAATCAGTAACAAACAGATTAAACCGAGTGCTACAAAATGCCCTGGCATGTGCTATATTTCCATATAAAGAAGGTCACTTTATGAAGGAGGTCCAGTTCAGAGGGAACAGAGTGTCAGCTGCATCCTCTTCTTCCAGGAAACAAACTCTTTTGACAAGTGTAATGCAGCCGGGTCATGTAACCTGGATCAGTGATGGAGCCGATACATCCCTGACCTGTAACTGGCACTCAAAGACACAAATGTAGTACCATGAGCTGACTTAACATGCTGTGCTCCAACTTCTGACATTTTATTAGGTATTAAAATGCTTAAAACAAAAACCTCAAGCTCCTTCTGTGGAAACACAGTACAGTCACCTTTGCGGAAAGGTGTATTTTACAGTGCCATGAAGCTCAGAAAATACTGTGGTCCCACCCAACTTGACACATTTTAATGGCATAGATAGTGCATGTGCTAGAGTTCTGTCCAATACTACAACTCCCCCCTTTTATGGCATTTCTTGAAGTTAATTATAATAACAATAGAAACAAAAGATAAATTTCCCACAGCTACATTAAAGCAATTACATCTCTGACTCTTCTTTTTAAAGCGCAAAGAAGGAAGGTCTGTGATGTGAGATCTAAATGACTGGGTTCTGCTTCTGGATGACTACCCGAGGGGGTTTGTATCCTTCAAACTGATTTATTTCTGGCAATCTAGGGGTTTCTCTTTTTAGAAGAATACATGTAATAATCTCATGAACACAGTGCTTCAAGAGAGTGGCTGCTTCTTCAAGATGCTTAATCAGCTGCTTTGCGGCTGAGATTCTTCTGAAAATTAAATTACACCATGTCTGATGACATTAAAAACAACACAGAAAAAATCTCCAAGATATTACATCTGCCTCGACTTCTTTGTCATTTTTTTTCCTTTTTACTCCATTGACTTATAGTATGAGGAAAACTACAGGTGACATGATGAAACCAATAGATACACACACAAACATAAAATGCTGTTGCAACTGTGCATGTTGGAGTTATAGTCAAGCATCTAAGGGGGTGGAAAATCTGGATTGTAACACCTGAAGGCTGCTGCACATGGATAAAACTTTCTGTATTGGCGTGCTCAGCACTAGGAATTCTCTGGCAAGATACCCAACAGCTGAAATGAAGAGTACAAGCACAACTTGTAAAGTGGCCAGATAATTCTAAAAATGCTTCAGGCACTTCAGTGCAGAGCTCACCCAAAGGTGTTATACCAGAGTTGATCAAATGCACGTTGATGATTAACTTTGCATCACTGAGGAACGGCTTGAATAAACTAAGCAGGACTTAAGAAACGGTAAACAGAAACAGAAGAGCAGTCCTGGGTTCTCAGCACATCAATCACCACTTCCCATAAAAATCAAGTATTAACTAACCATTTCAATTTAGTTGAATTCTTCTGCAGAAATACTAAACTGCAGTAGCTGCTCTGTGGCAGCTCACACTGGTCTGACCCTCATCTATAGGAGGTGTTGCAGCAGTGGGACTACGGATTTGTGCTAAGTTATAGACTATTTTCTGCCTCAGGCTAACCTAGTTATGGTCAGACTCCAGTGTTGACAGATATCCTGCTGAAGATAGAAGATCTCCATACTGTAGACAGGCACAGAACCATAGAAGAGAAGGAGAGAAAAGAAGAGAGCTCTGCTCTGGTCTAAAATATTCTAATTCATCCAAGTATATAGCTACTCCACTGCTCGTAACTTTTTCTCCAGACAAGCGTGCAGACCTCTGTTCATGTGTTTTCATTTTTATGGCCTTTCTGGTATGTCTACTCCCTGCCTTAAACATCTTTTAAAACTGCTGGCAAATCACACCTCACTATCTATAAAAGGCATTTAAAGACAATATTAAAATTATATAGAATGAGTAATTTCTGACTTAGTTTCTCTTACTATCAGCGTCACTTGGACCATAATACTCACAGAAACCGTGAGGATCTCACTCAGTTAGTGAATACACATTGGAGAGTACACACAGTTAATACTAAGAAAGGCACAGTAATATTTTCCAGAAGTCTGATTCAGCAGAGACACTTGGGTTCTGCAACGTTCACAACACCTTTTAGACATTTTGTTACTGCACTGCATAACGCCAAGTTCTATATCCAGATATTTTTCCCCAAGAAAGCTAATAACATGACTATCTCTGAACATTGCTTTGAAATTATAACTTCGCTGCATGTCATGGATCGCTTACTTCTTGTATTAGATTATAAATGGCTGTTCCAACTTACTTATGCATGTGCAGTACGAAACACAGGCAAGATCCTAGCAGAAGCCCCTGGTGTTACTGAAATTCAGCTGCTGCTAATAAGAAGGGAAAACATTTCCATCTGTCTGAATTGGGAAAAAGAACTCATGAGTCTCTGATTCATCTGCATCCATATGCTGATATGTAGACAATACTTATGGACACATAGACATATGCGAGGTAGCCAGCAACAGAGATCAAATCAATCACAGATCACAGCATGTGATTTGCCTAATTAAGAGTAACACCTCACATTTTTTATCTACGCAAAAAGCACTTTGTGAACGAGCAGATGGCATTGCTATGGGATGGCACCATCCTCGACAGTTGCAGATGCAGAGCATTTACACAGCACGCTGAAAAAATGACACAACACAAGCTGCTTCCTGGGAAAAAGATTCAAATTGAACAAGTGTCACCAAACAAAATACACGTATTTATTGATGTTCTGAACTTATCTGATCTAGCCTCTCTCCTCAAATCAAATACATACGTGCAGGCCAGGGAGTGATGCTATCTAGACATCATTAAAGTCTCTTAGATAGAATTGTCACATGAGCTGCCTCGCACAGAAAAGCGGAGATGCAGACCAACTTGAGTCTAGTTCCAACCCGCAAACAATTTAAATCCACACAAACAGAATCAATAGGAAGAAGCCCTGCAGAGAAAGCAATTACACTGCAAAAGCAACTATATTACAGCACGGTTACGGCTGGAAGGCAGGACACAGAAGGCCATCCTCACTTCTGTGATTACCCAGCAGAGTTCTCTCCAATGCATCTGGCCTGTGAAATGACAAGGTTCAGCCCAGACATGTTCCTGCAATCAAAGCATTTCTGTTTCTGGGCTTCTAGTATAATTATAAGGCTCTTCTTTACCAGACTCGTCCCTCAGGTGTGCTGTGCTCCATCAGCAGATGCGGGTCTGTGCATCAGGAGACAGGTCTGAAGGGCTCCGTGTGCTCTCCTTTTCAATAGCTTCATGGAAGCAATAATCTCATTTCCTGGATCTGCAATTATTTATTCATTGGAGACCGTGCACTTGCCACTGTGCAAGACACAAAGAAAAATAATCTGACCATTCCTGGTGACAGAAAATTCAGGGTTTCTACTTAAATTCTTGCTTTTATTTGTGGTTTGTCTGCATTTCGTGGCAGGGGAGGTTTAGATTAGATATTAGGAAGAATTACTTTACTGAAAGAGTGGTTAGCCACTGGAACAGCCTGCCCAGGGAGGTGGTGGAGTCACCATCCCTGGAGGTATTTAAGAAACATGTAGATGTGGCACTTCAGGGCATGCTCTAGTGGCTGAGATTTAGGGGGGTTCTGTATGTATATGGTTGGATTCAATGATCTCCAAGGTCCTTTCCAACCCTGATGATTCTGTGACTGTGATTTTTTCCCCCAAGCTGCTGTAAGCACGCGCACTGGTGTGACAGGTTTGAAGCAGCTATAAAATGATTGATGAAAACCATATTTTGGCCTTGTTGTGGGAATATTTACTGTAGACGTATACTCAGTTAACTCTGTATGGGCATATCTGGGAAAGTGGGAAGGGCAGAAAAGAAAGGCTGGGGCCACCGACTGTACCTCTGATGCCAAAGTAATTTGATCAGCTTTAATTATGATCAAGGGTTTTGGGGTCACAGAAACATTTGCACAGACTGGCTTTGAATTGCTTTTATCTAACCACTTTGTTCTGAAGTGATCGATACTCGGCTTTAAGAAGGATGCTCTGTCAGTCTACATGACTAGACAGAGGCTTCCTCACAGGAACAAACACAGGGGCCAAACTCTGACCTGCAGTGCCACAACAGTTTGTGTCTGAGTGAGCATCAGACAGGAACCATCACGAGGAGGAGGAACCGCAAACCTCCATCCGTCTCGGAGAGGCAGAACGTCTAACAGCCATTGCAGCAGTACACTTGAAAAGGTAAAATGACAGATGCAGCTAAGCATGTGATGTGAAATTGGATTGACCTGGAGGAAAGATGCTAAATCACGCTGGATGTTGCCACAGCAAACACTTGTACCTACAGAGACAGCGTGACAGCAAAGGTCTGATCAGCGGGACATGAGTGGGAGTAGGGTCCTCTGTGCTGGGATTTGACTGTATCTTGTGGCTGCCATTCAACAGACACTTGCCTCAGGGTGAAGAGAGGAGAGGAGCACGGGATATTGCCATGATACAGGGCTGATGAGCAAAAGTACATTCCTACCAAGACCACTGGGAAGCTGGGGAGTGGTATTTCAAGAGATGTCAGGCTCACAGAAAGAGCAGCAGATGCTTTTTCCATGCCTGGAAGGCGGCAGGAATGTTTTTTGGGGAAATGGTGAGTAATGGCAAAAGCAACCAAAGAAATTAGGATGTGTGAAGGTAAAATAGAGCACAGGGAAACATATAAAAGCCAAGGACTCCAAATTACTCTTTGGGCAATCAGCAGGGTGGCTCAGCCTGTCTGGCTGTCTCCACTTTTAAACAGAAGGCATTTGCCTCCTGATGGGTTTATTCCTGAAGTTCTTTTGAAACTCTGGAGGAACAAAATTGATCAGCAAAGACACCCGACCAGTGGCTCCTACCAGGAAAGGGCACAAGAAGGGTCCTGCCTGTGTGTTCCCGTTTCTTCCATCTCAGCTGAGCTATGCTTCCCAGAATGGTGCACAATCGACAGGGTTGCAGAGAGAAACAAAAAACATTCTGCTCTCCCAGCTGTGTACCAATACCAAGGTTCATTGTTTATAAGTAACAGCTGGGATCTGAAAGAAACATATATAGCAAAAGTCAGTTTGCAGCAGGAACTGGGGATTTCAAGTGGTAGCGGAATACAGAAAAAAATATTTCGGCTTGAAGCAACAGTAAACATGCAATAAAAGGTGCTTCTCAAGCCAGCAGCATTGACAACACACGTGCCATTGCCCTCTGTGGCCTTTACTTCATGTAAACAGTGAAGGACACTTTCCAAAAAACTCGAGGACACTGTCTCTGAATACTCAACCGCAGGAAGCATCAAGGAAACATGTCCAGGTCCATCCTGTCAACTCACTGTCTTCCAGCCATGGTTCCTTGGAAACCAAGTCACTAAATCAGCTCAGATTGATCACTTATTCCTGATCTTTTACAGCAACTAGCGTGGATTATGGATTATTTGGCCATTCACTGTGTGGCTTCACCTGTGTGTCCAATGCAACAGTGGATCTGTTGAAAGGGAAATATCAGCCGCTGTAAGGTGATGAACAGCTATGCCCTCTTTGTACTTCTGACCTGCAAAATATACCTCAAAAAATGATTTGATGAAAAACCATGAGTTGTTTGCACTCTTACAGATCAACCTAACCATAAGAAAGAAAACAGCTTTTGGCTAAAGAACTGAAAGCCTCACTGGAGAGAGACACTTGTTCTGTCAGACAAATGATCTCTCTTCTCCCCTCAATCAACCTGATTGTCTGTAATTTTATTTATTTCTCTGCTTTTAAATATTGATGTCTTACAAAGCCTCTCATTGGAAAAAAAACACTTATTCTTCAGCTGTGCTGCCTTAGGCTGCAGTCCTGTCAGATCGCATCCAAGAGGCTCTTGGAAAAGATGACTTTCCAAGCACTGTGAGGAGTGATAGGGATGATCCAGCGAGCAGCACACCTCTCTCCAAATCAGTGCCCACCCATTCATGTGTGCCACAGGCAATCTTTTGCCACTGTTGCTGCCTTCTTAGCAAAGAAGTAGAACTCAAATGTTAACCGCTTTTATTTATCAAAGGTGCCATGAGTAATCCATCCCTTGTCTAAATCAAGAGAGGGACAATGGAACAATGTGTTGTATTCTCAAGGAGAAGCAGAACTAGAAGCTGAATATGAAGCTGTAGCTGGAAAGAAAGAGAAAGTAAGAAGCCTAGGTCACAGAAGTAATTTCATTGCACAGTTTTAGACTACAAATTAAGAATCCAACAAAGTATTCTGCACTGAATAAGATATCATGCAAATCTTGACATGCATTCACCAACCATTTTCATAAACACACAGTGATTTACAAATCAAATTTTAGCACTGCTGCATTTGATATAAACTTAAATAAAACCTTCACTTGTAGAACATAAGGAAGGACTTTTCAAAGGAATATGTTTCTTTGTCCTTAGAAGGGATGTTTCTGGGGAAAGTTGGATGACAGCAACACTTCACATTTGATACTATCTGGGGAATCTAAGTGGCAAGAAGACAAAAGCCACTGATGCTTTTGCTCCACTCTTGCTCAGGAAAAATTCAGGGTTTAAAAGTGAGGCATCTCCTGCAATTCCATGGAAAGCTGGTAAACAAGGATCATGTCCAGATCGATGAACAAGGAAGAAATACTGTGAGCTGAAACACCTTCATTTTTTTTCCTGTTCCCCAGATTATTCCCTTTCAGAGAGAAACGAGGAGCAGACTCCCTGCTAGTACTTCATACAACATGCTTCAGAAAATTATCCCTGTTAAGGCCAGACTAGAAAGAAACCTAAAAAGTTCATTGGAATCAGCAAATCAAGAGGAAATCAATGGACGTATGACATTTTACACTAAAAGCCTGCAGTAAAAAACAAAAAATGAAAAAAAAAGTTCGCATCTTGGAAACTGCTTTCCTTCACCCTCCCAAGAAAGACAATTTTTTACTGTATCAGCTTTTATTTGAAACTATCTGCCAGTTTTGTCATCACGCTCCTTTACACTTAGGGCAGGTGATCTACTGAAATATGAGGGTGCACATGGAGAGAAGACTCCTCACACCAATCCTCATCTGCTGCGGGAGTGAATGAGCAAGCTGCTTTGCTCATCCCCATCCCTCTCTCCTGTTCCACTCTCTGTCTCTACCTGTTGACAACGTAAAACCCTTTGGAGGAAAGAGCTGTATCTGTTCCCATATTTGCAGAAACCAGCAGGATGGACTCCAGCCAGTGGCTCTGCCCTGCCACACACATGCATCATATGTAGGAATTACAGGGTGTGAATCCAGCAAAGAACACAACATGCACCTAACTTTATGCATGTGAATAGCCTTACCGATGTCAATGAAATGACTTCTGTTTGTAAATTATGCACATAATTAAATACCTGGTTGGACTGAAGCGTAAATGAATGATTCACTAACAAGTCAGAAGGCCTGCCTCTATGTCTAGATTTATAGCCATTTTTATTACAAACACGTGCAGTCCTGTCCTGCCCTCCAACACTGTGCCAATAATGCTGGCATGGGACTGTCCCTTCCTGAAAGAAGCTGGTGTACATGGGAGCAGATCGCCAGGTGTGGCCTCAGACAGAGATCAAAAATAGAGATGTTCCAGCCAGGGAAATGTTAACAGCCAAAGAAATCTTACTCTTCTCTTCTCTTCTCTTCTCTTCTCTTCTCTTCTCTTCTCTTCTCTTTTCTTTTCTTTTCTTTTCTTTTCTTTTCTTTTCTTTTCTTTTCTTTTCTTTTCTTTTCTTTTCTTTTCTTTTCTTTTCTTTTCTTTTCTTTTCTTCTCTTTTCTTTTCTTTTCTTTTCTTTTCTTTTCTTTTCTTTTCTTTTCTTTTCTTTTCCCAGAAGAAGCAAGTCAGTTTTTCCAAGAACTTCAACCAATTTGCCCTGAAAGACCAGGAGCAAATTTAGAGTTGCTCTTGTTTTTCCCTGCATTTTTCTTTCTCCAAATCCAACATCCGTCATTTAGAAACAAAGCAATCAGAGAAACTCTTATTACTGGCAGAGCAACTGGTAAATGAAACCTGGAAAGTCTGGCTTTCCTTTCCTGTTGCAAATCAAAGCACACACAAACTGAACTGTCTGTAAAACCAATTGTGTGTGCCTGCACCTCCTAATGACAGCACAGCTTGTCTTGTCAAGTAATGCTTGCCTTACAAAATACAGAACTTTGCTGATGAAATAGTTTTGATCAGCAGAGGAGTTGCAGAAGTATTTGCTGTCCTGTGGTTAGAAGACACAAAGTTCTGCTCTTGAGGCTTCTCGGAAATATCAGAAAAACATTCTTTTCCTTTATAATTGGATCTTTCTGTTTGTCTTTTAGTGTTTCCTTTGTCAATTTGTCTCTGTCTTCTCTCCATCCATACAGTGTAAAGTTTTATACCTTTATCATTTTTAGTATTAAGAAGTTGTTGTTATATTTCAGCCTTCCTAGAGCAGCCAGAATCCTGATTGTCAGCAGCGATGTCTAGACATAGTAAATCCTTAAACTGAAGGCCTTTGCCCTCGAGAGAGAAAAATGCAGCGGAACACAATCACATATATTTTTCCCTAAGCATTTTCAGGTGCTTTGTAAGGCTTACTTCTCTCCGAGGCTACAATTGTTAAGATGAAATCTGGATCAAGTTTTGGAGTCAAAATTCAAGGCTACTTTACGAATGCAGTCAAGTCCCATGGGCTGGCTCATATCAGCTGAGGTCAACTACCAGCATAGCCACTCTTTTAACAGTAATACCTGTCCAGCAACACAAGTCAGACACAGAAATCTCAGAATCAGTAGGTGGGACTGATGCATGCCACACTCCTGAATCTCCCAGTAAACACCCTGTGCTTTGAAAATACAAGATTCAACATAGAAAAATAAGGACAATGTACAGTTCCTGAAGGTTTACAAGCCTGTAGGAATACTGATGGCTAATTAGGAAAAAAGCTTCACAGCAGCTTCCTAATTCATTTACAGAGGTAGGATGCAAATTCAAGATGCCAAACCAAAGCTGAAATAATAGACATTAGCAGCGTGGTGCACATCCAAGGAAGGCAAGAAACTGCCTGCCAAATTCATCCAGCTCAGCCATTTCTTCTTTCAATTTTAAAATCAATAATTCCACGTCTCTTCTTCTTGCTTTTGGGGGAATAAACTAAATCAAATGTTTATTCTAGTCTTTTAGGTTCTAGTGCCTGCACTTGTGTCTCAAGGCTTGTGACTCAGTTGAAAACAGGACACTGGCTGATTTGCAACATTTCTGTGGCAATACAGCCCCACCACAAAACTCAGCCCCACTGCCTTCCTCTTTACCTGAAATGCAATCAATGGCTGGGGTCATGGTAAAACTGCAGCGCAAAAGCTGACAGACCACAGAGGACCCAGCCCTAACCCAGCGGCTCGCTTTGAGCTGTGATGCACGTTGCTTGTTTTTTAGGACCACAAAGTCCAGCAGCAAATGTTTAAAATGATGGGGAGCTGGGAAATTGGATTAGAACAGCAAAGCAAACACATGGCCTGAGCAGCTCCCCTCTCCTTACACAACCAGATCAAGCAGAAAAATATCACCCGTCAAAGGGAAAAAGTCAAACACAATGGGAGATCATTTGGGAAATTCTCTGTCTCTGCTAAGTTCCAGAGCTGTTAACTAGTCTGCATCAACTCCATGGCCCAAACTCCCTCCTTCAAAGGTGAAAACCACTACCCACAAAGCGCTTATTCAGCTTGTGGGTTCAGTTACTTCTGCAATGACCATATCGGGTTTTCTGGACACAAAATCTCCACTGATGTTCGGATAAGCAAGGACAAACACATTGCTCCCACATTTAGTTCAGAGGTGTATCCATGATGAAAATATAGACAAAAGCTGAGGTAGGTAGCCCACTTGGCACAGCTGATTGACTCTAATAGGTGTTGATTACACTGCTCATATTGCATGAAATTAAAAAGCTTACAAATGTTATGAGCCATTACCCTTCCATTTAAGAGAGCTTATGACAAGTTAGCAACATTTAATGAAATCCTTTTCAAAATGCCATAGGCAGCCTCCACAAGATTTTGCTTTGAAGTGCAACTTGTGCAGTTATTTCAAAAAGTTTATTTACTTCAGAGCTTCCTCTATTGCTTTTCTTTGGGGGTACCGGGATTTTTCAGCTGGTAGGGCACTTCAGTTCCCAGTGCGTGGCATGTAACAGCAGCTCGTTAGGCAAGCAACAGGGAACAGACAAAGCAAGATTTAATTCTGGTGTTATTGGCAGCGCCCCTTCAGCCAGCCTACGAAAATTCCTTCAAACTTAAAAGCTAAGAGACTTTTTGGCCAATGTTACTATAAAGGTAAAGGGAAATGTTTTCATAGTTGCTGTAAAATTTACTTAAACTTCCACCTTTTCAGCACACTGGAAATATCACAGAGCCACTAACTGCCCCCAAAGCAATGGAGAAACCAAGGTTCAACTTGAAGTAGGCTCTCTGGATTTTATCGCTTAAGGATGAAATTTATTAAGAGGAGAGCATATCAATTTTATAAATGCCACCGGACACTCACAGCTTACTGCCATACATGGACTCAAATCTGGTTTGGATGGCGATGGTGACAATATCTGTGCATCAGGTGAGGGCACGTCTGCCAAAACAACATCTTTTGCAGCTTGCTTGGCTGCTTCTGTTTATTTTTACTGTTTGTCCCGCTGACTGCCAGCTCACTGTTGATAGCTGTTGGGCAAGCGAGACTCAAAGTGACCAAACTGAGAGAGACATTTATAGCAAAAGCACCCTGGCACAGAATCTAACGACAAGGTATCTGGAGTGGTGCCACAGCGAATGCTTAATAAACCCTATAGGGAGAATATGAGATAGCCAGGCACGGCTGCAAGAAGCTTTCTTTTGTTGGCTGTGCCATCACTAGCATTCTTTTAATTATTAGGACTTTTAAATAATATTTTGACATCTGCTGCCAAAAATCAACCAAGAAGCAGTAAGCTGTGAAGTCACAGTCAGTGGAAGCACTGTGCTTCTGAAGTTAACCTCAGACAGGCAGAGTTTTTTCTACCCAAAGCCACAGTGGCAGACTGCTCCAGAGGCAGGAGACCAACACCTCCGTGAGCTGCCAGGAGCACCTATAGGCTCATTCATATCCTAATGTGCAAAAAAGACGACTCTTATCTTCTTTGGAAAGAACCAGTCACTGAGGGAAGAGCTAAATGTGGGAAGGAGTAATGGCCAAAGAGGTGGTGGGAGTGCGCAGGGACTGCTAAGTGATGGCAGGACGGTGAGACAAAATTCATTTCCACCCCGTGATGGTTTCAGTGATTGTGCTGAAATCCTTAAGCACTTCACTAGACCAAATCACCAGGAACTAAATCAATATCCTTTTATTACTCTGTAAACTCTGACAATGGAAGAAAAGGAATTATTCTGTATCCTTCCTCCCAAAATAGCAGCCTTCTTTCATGTTATCTATCTGAGCCATTACTGAAAGCTAGATTTCTACTACACAGTTTGAGCATCACACAAAGTTGCAATTATCTTGCCATCTACATTGCCTTTCTTCACGGGCGAACGTTGCCTTTTAATCCAAATTAGTATGTTATATTGTTTAGAAATATGTATTTATGGCTATGAGGCAGGTATGCCCCATTGTGGGCACATGTCACTGTTTAATCCAAATAAGTGGTTTACTGTTTTTTAGTGCATATTTTTAGCTTTGAGGCAGGTAGACCTGCAGAGCAAATAACACAAAAGAATACGTCCATTATAGAACTGCTTCTGTGCTTTAAAATTATACCACTCTTCTTCCAGATCTGAACACAGTGAGACAAGTACATTGGCAAAATAATTATTTATCACTCTTAAAAGCTTCCTTTAAAATTTCTATCATTCAAATACTGGCTGGGGAAAATGTAAAGTACAGACAAGCATATTTTATGCACTTGCTAGTCTAGCTTTTATGCTGATGAGAACTTACTAAACATCAGTAAAGGGAATAGCAGTTATGAGCCCTAATTCACAACTGTGAATTTTTCAGGCCAAACAGATGCCCTTGCAGAATCCCAGCCAAGTGTTAATGATGGGCCCAGTCCTTCTTCCACCATCGTCACTAGTTATTTCATACGGCTTCAAATGAGACCAGGTTTGCTCCAATGCTCTGGGCAAGTACGCTGCTCTCAGTGAGACACTCGCCACAGGGAGCAGGATAGGGACCTCTAGCACCACTCAAAGACAGGAAAATAATAAAAAAAAAGGAGATACTGTATTTTGCCTCAGGCTTTTTTCTTTGATGTATACGATTCTTCTTTTAAATTATTTTTTCAGTTGATTGAAAATAATGGGAAGGAAACCTTCAACATGAGACCTGCTAAATACACCAAGAGATCTCTTTCAAAAGACATTTACAATCTCCTCAAGATTTGTTCAGTGAATTTTTCCATCCCTTATTAGCTGTGCAACAACAGAATAGCTCAGAGTTCCCCTAGGTAGCAGAGGACAAACAATAAAGGTTGGTGCCCTTGTTTAGATCTGTGTTCCCAGATCCACCCTCAGTATGAAAGGCTGCCAGAGAGATGAACAGCAGGACCTTGGTCAAGAGCTCTATACTGCAAAAAAATCATTGTCAGGCAAATCCATGCTCTTGTCTTTAAAAGGATTCAGGGTAAGAAAATTTAAGCCCCGGTGTAAACATTTGCAATCTGAGGCTTATTTTTTCTATCCATGCACTTGAAATGAACGTTGAAAGGGCAAACCCATCCTAATCCTATCATGGCAACGTCTTTCTCTGCTTCCAAAACTGAGATTATCATCTCATTGGTTGTCACACAGCTCCTGAGAGAAGGAATTCATTTGATTTTCCTGTATAATCACAGCACTGGATTTTATTTCTGCTGTTATTGGAGTGGAAAATGCACATAACCTGTTCTCTGTCCTTCCCCGTTAAAGTTACTTCCAGACCTGGATGTGGCAAGCTTCAAAACACTCCAACTGCACTAAGAAACCTAGATCTGTGCTCACTGTAAGTTTCAAGAAAACTGCTTGTTAACAGCTCTTCTCAACAAAGGCAGGAAAATTTCCAGCTTTAATTTTCTATTCAAATTAAGGCAATGAAGACTGAAGACCACAAAACTGTTACCATTGCTTTCCAGCACATAAAATTAACAATTTGTGCTGCTGCGTGCAACTTCCAGTCAAAGTTTGTCTGATTTATAAGCAAGCAGATGGTTCACACGATAGTCCACAATAAATTACAACAGTTAGAAAGACAGCTACATTTTGAGAGTGACAGTGCAGCTGAGCTACAGATGGGTTTATAGATGACCCTTCCAATTTTTAATAATCTCCATAATTTATGTGCAAGTAAAGAAATGTGAGGATTCCTAATGCACCTTCTTGACTAAGTACAAATCACTTTTATTTACACAGGCAATACTTCATGGTCCAGTTAACTTCTTAATTAAAGGCAGCAAGATGCTCATGTTCCATGCAAGTGGCATGGAAAATACTGTTTAGTGTGCAATATGTTCAGCTGGGAGTTTAAGATGCTCTGAACACTCCTGGAAAAGGGAATGCATCCATCTAATTTCTTTCAAACAACACTACAAGGGTACAAACACTGCTACCACTGGTTACTGTTCATTAATCTCCAGATAAACTTTAGGCTCATGCGGTAACAAGGTTATGTTTATTTGCAAGCTCTGGTGCTTAGAAATAGGCTCCCAATCCATGAGACAGTACAAGCCCAGTATAACTGAGCCAGGACTAGGACAGGGAAATAACAGGAAGAGAAGCCCTCATTACATGAATAGAGGGGGATTTGGGAGGCGGGGGAAGGGCAGGAAGAGGCAGTCATTCTTGACTGGGTGCAGGAAAAGGAAAGCAAGCCTGGCAGGACGTCATTCTTGAGACAGGAGTCAGCAGTGATGCAGAAAAACTGTCTGGGAGCAGCCTTAAAAAACCAGTTCATGTCAGTGATTTTAATGGCCACTCCTCTAGAATGGGGTCAAATCATATCAGTCCAATCTTTCTGCTAACATTTTTGAAGGGATTCCCAGAAAGATGCTTTTGTTGGGTTATCATCAATTGTACACCACAATACAGCAGATACAGTTCATACTTGTAATTTTAGTTGCAATGAGTTACCTTCCTAAAGGAGCCAAATGAAACTACTCTGTCCAGAAGGTGATAAAGGAAGCTGCACCTACTAGAACTCCATAAGGCACAAACTACAGAAACTCAGAGGTTCCCATGCTGCCAGTCTCTTGGGATAACATTTGAGGGCTTTTCCTCCTCTCTAAACCTTGGTCTTCCCTTCCTGCCAAATAAATTTGAAAAAGAAACCCACTTTTAAAGTAGAAATCCAAAACTCTCTCTGAACCAGAAAGCACAGCCCTTAGGAAAGCAAGTCTGTATGGACTTTTAATTTCTACCTTCCTGGGACTAAAAAGAAGCAGCAGAGAAGAGGCACTCATGACAAATCCAGGTTTTCAATAATTATCACAATTCATGTTTTGGAGATATTTGGGCAGGGACTGCTCAGCTCTGCCCACAGCAGGACAGCGTGGGGACCAGCACTGCAGAGACACATGACTGGGAAAACCCGCTCCATTGAGGTGATGGGAGACTGCAGCCACTTGAACAGAAAGTGATTCTTCCCCTGCCATTTCCATGCAGCACCAAGACCTCTTCATCTACCACACAGAAGAAAAGTGAAATTAAAAAAGGAAAGCTTTCTATAAATAACCAGAATCTGGAAGTCTTTTGAACTTTATATAAAACCATTATCTATTAATGTGCACAATTCTTAGGTTGTTTAATTAAACATATGAAAAATATATGTCAGCTTATTTCTGTGATGCTCTGCACCGTTATTGTTTCTGTCACACTTTGCATGTTTAAGGTTGTATTATGCACTGACGAAAACTCAGAGAAGATTACTATGGAATTAGTGCGGATGTTCACCTGTACTCCTGGGTGCTGAGTTTGGCTGAGTTTTGAATATTTCAGCAATATTCATCAAGTTCAGGAACTGCAAGTATGCTTCCCTTCAAGAGAATACTGGGTCATTAAAAGAATATGGTGTTGATCATGAGCAGCTTGAAAGTTGGCATGGGCTATTCCAGTTTAACTCCATTAAGAAGTCAGAGAAACTATATGCATGGTCTCATCTGCTGAAGCCAGCAGGGATGCTCCAACTCACTGGGCTGTAGACCACACCTTCTGTCTTGCAGCTAGATCCTTCTCCAGCTGACAGCAAAAATAATCCTGGGGGAGGGATAAAGCAAGGAACACACACACAGGCCTTACCTTATATTTCTTGTTCCTTGCATTCACTAAACTATCGATGATGTGGAAACTAGTTTCATAGCCTCAAGAAGGGGACACCTTTTGTCCCTCCTGCCATATTAAAATGTAGATCAATATGATAATATGAAAACAGTAAACTCTCCAGTAGCAAGAAGTGGTTCTCAGTTCTCTGAGTAATCAAATATTATTTCCAGCAACCTAACTAGGGAAAAATAAATGTAAGGAGCAATTTGTCAGTTTATTTATCAAACCCTGCCCTGCACCTTTCCCACACATTATGCTACAAAGCATAAGATATGTAATGTTCTATGGTTCTGTTTTAATTCAAGGATGAAAACATTTATAGATATGAATGTTTTCTTATTAACTTTTCTTCCAAAATGATTATGCTTGTTCAAATCAATTCCTAGCCATCTGACAGAGGTTACAACCTTCAATAATAAAACTGGATATTGGCTGTTGTGTTGATTATGCTACAAGTCCAAATTTCTACAAGAGCACTGAAATGCTGAGATAAAGGGATGTTAACTTTATTTAATTAGCTATCTGCCATTGTTATCAAAATGGAAGGTTGGTATCTGACTCAAATTAACACTTTGGATCAGGAAACAAGACAGATGGCATCTTCAGAGAAGGGTCCCAGAAACTCTCTATAATTGTTTCAGTTATTTTAAAGCTGCTCAGGACAAACAGGATTGCATTAGAAAGAGCAAAAGTCACTGACAGTCAATGAAGTGCTGCTATGAAAATGCTATTTCAATCACACTTGGGTTCTTTCTCATTTTCAGTTGTTAACATCATTGCCACTTTTATCAAGCAGTCTCTCCTAGCAGCACTGAATTTTAACTGCACATAAATTTAAAACACAACATGAAACAGGACTGAGCCTGTAATATGGGTTTATTGTTCCAGTTAACAACAGATCAGGCACTTATGCCAAGGCATCACCTCTCTGCTCTCTGCAGAAAATCAGTAAGTAGTCAGACGTGAGAAGGATTCCACAACTGCCTGCCTTCTCTCTACCTTGGAAACACTAGCTCTCTTAGTTGAGGGTTGTTTATGATCTATCTCAAAAGAAGATAAAATACAATGTGAAATCTCAGAAGTCCTGGAATAATTTTAACTACAAACTGAGCCCGTGTGTATCAACCTTGCAACATTCCAGAGGGTACTGTATCTGAAGGAGGTACCCAAAGGATACCCAGTGCCTCACTCACCAAATTACATTTGCGGAGAGTGGCCAAGAAAATTGATCCAATAACCACACCACCCTACCACTTCATGGTTTCTTACTGTTAGAGCTACAGAAATGTGCTTATTCCTGTCCCGACAACTTACTGGTCTTGACCGGATTTCTTTGGCGTAGAGAGGTTTCAAGAATTCAGAATCTCCTTCGAGCTTTAGACCCTTTTCTGTGATTCTCAGGTTGCCCATTCCATCCTAAAACACAGACAAAAAGAAAAAACCCTATTAGTTGCAATTACTAAATTCACCAGGCTGCCAATAGCTGATTTTTTTTTTTCCATAGAGGATAACACATAAAGCACTGGGAGGCACTAGAGAATGCAATTACTTGTGTTATCCTTTTAGCTCTGTTTCTGTGAAAAAAAAAAAGAAAATTCTATTCAGAACAATCTGCAATGCCCCCCAGTAAAGCATTTACAGAGATGAAAGATGTTCTTTTAAGCTAGTCATGTCTACTCAAAGAGACGCAGGGACGCTCTGTGTTAACAGGAAACTATTCACTGTAGTATTCACTGGCTGCCTGTATATTAATATACCTTCTCATTCATAGCAAATCCATATAAAGACTATGTGATTAATTCTACTGAACTCCATATACAGAATACATGATTAATTCCACTGAACCAACAAAATACGGTTTGGCTATGTAGAAGGATTGCAATAAAATGTGGTAGGGAACTTCATCCCTGTTATTTGGGGAAATCTCTGCAAAACATGGACTCTTTGGTGGGGTTTCTTCAGGGCTATCAGCCCTTACAGCAAAAACATGTGGAAACCTGTTGATTATTTTCAAGTCTCACAGTCTTTCCTGTGCTTTTAATATTGTTAAGATGCTACATGGCTTTATTTGAATATATGTTTATGCAAATATTTGCTCTGGGAGAAACAATGACACAACAGGAATATCTTTCCAACAGACTGCTCTGCTGTCTTGGGCTAACTCCTGCTTTTTCTCCCCTCTGATGATCAGTTCAGGATCGAAGCCCTTGCTCTGCTCCTTGCACAGCCCAAGCACATCCCAGCAATTTGAACCCCTATATCCAAATGTTTGAGTCTCCTGAGTCATTCTCATGCCCTTCAAACAACCACTGTGCTTTGATGGCAAAAATCTCGACAAATGGTGTGAAGCATTGGCTGCAGGCCTCCAGCCGGTGACTGTAAATAGTCCATTTTCTTTAGAAATTGTTTAGCTATGTGTGTCCAAGATGTAATGAAACATCTGACAAACCATAATAGCAAACAAAATATCTGTCAAAATTCTATACGACTTTTTCTTATGTTCTTTTATGCAATAAGACAGGTATACGGATACATTGGCACAGAGCAGAATTGGACCAAACTACATTTCACCTCTAACTTGTGAAAGTTATAACTTTTACTAAGATGAGGGATTTAGGTTCATTTAGGCTATAATTGCCTAGAAAGGGGGTTGTGTGTAAGAAACATGGTGTGGGCAGGGAATTGTCTAGGTAAATGTTTAATAAAACCCACATCAAATGCAAGGTATTATTTCTAAGATTCAGGGTGATTGTCAAAGTCTGCAAGGCCTGAGGTAAGTTGTTTTGGTTTTCTTCTGAGAAAAATACTGTCTGAAGAATACCTTTTGGCATCAATTTGACTGGCATCAGTAGGATTTGAGACTGACACTAGCAAAAGTTATGCCTCTACATGTGTAAATTAGGATCAGGAAATGATCAAGAGTTGGGCAGTCAAGAACTGCCATGACAATCCTCAAACACACCTGGTAAAGAATCTTTCCATCTGTTTTCCTCATTTCTAGAGGTTAGATGAGCAGGACGATGATACAATATGATGCCTCAAGGCCTCTAAGCTAAGGAAGGCTACAAAAATCACAAAACCTACAATAACTGGAGCTCAGCATGGCAGGAACATTGCACTGAAGGACACACACATCAACACTTCCAGGCAACAAGACTCATGACACAGTGAGAGAGATGCTGAAACCAAGGGTCATGCAGGCCACAGAATGGCAGTAGCAGTCATTTGGAAGAACTACTGATCTATAAATAAGGACATGCTGTACTGACTCCATGGAATCTCACCATGCAATTTAGGGACTCATTGAGAGTGACTGGGCTGCCTCCTTCTCAGTTGCTACTAGGCATGACCTTAAAAAATGAAGTCCATATCAAAAGAGCCACCTCAGCTCCTATTTCACAGCTGTTTCGGGGATTTTATAGGAAAGGGGCACATACTTGGGTAGAAGCCCCAAGAAGATTAAGAGAAGACCAGAACAATCCAGGAAAACCATGTGCACTTGGAGATATGCCTTGCATGCTTTCTAATCCACCTACAAAAAAATAAACTGCAACTGTCTGCTTCCTCTTCTTCCCACTGCGTGTGCACCTCCAGCACCACAAGAGGAATCACTGCCGCTAAAGGTGAACAGCTAATCCAAACAGATTTGCCAAAATGCTCAGTAGTGACACTGGTCACTTGCCAGACGTTCTCCTGGTGCAAGGAGTACTGTTCCCAGGGCGTTCTCTGCCAAGTGGAGATAGTTCTTGCCAGAGCTTACGAACAAGGAGTGCTGGGCGATAAAATGACCGCTGTCATCTCATTTTGAGATGAAAGCTATAAGCAAACTTTAAATAGAGACATATGCTGAAAATGCTACTGATTCTTGAAGGGAGGAGAATGAGAGATGGGTCATAAAATGCTACTTGCTACATTCCTTGTCCTGGGTGTAAAATATTGGCTTATGAATTCTGGGTTGGTGGTGGCACAGACGGGGTTCATTTATCTCAAGCAAAAGAATGAGGGAAAATGAGTGAAATATGATTATGCTCCAAAGAGCCCAGATTAAATTTTGATAGTGGTATGCTTTGCAATTTGAGTGAGCAGGAATTATTACAGCTATCTGCAGACCCTCACATGTTTTCTGCTGCTAAAAAATCTCCACATTTTTTTTCCCCTGAATAGATATTTCAGTAAGGTTACAAGCCCTGAGGTCTTTCATACTGCAGGGTCTTCTCTGGTTTCATTAAAATAAGTTGGAGGTCACACGAATTGGTATATACCACATATAGGTGCAAGAATGACCACCCCAGTGGATGCTCAGTGTTGACCACTTCCCGGGGTCACTCCTGAGCTGAAATGGGGCAATACTTTACCTGTAACATGGACCGATGAATAAAGGGACTTGCCAAGTCACTACTGAAGCTATGGCAAACCAAAAATTTAGATGGCTTATAACTATATTTCATCCTGAGTAGTGACACAGACCAAACATTCCACTCTGCTCCTCTCTTCTGTGTTTCTCTTCCTTTCGCTCCTTCACTTTCTGTCTCTGTTTCTGTGCCCACAGGATTTTTATATCTCAAAAACACGCATATGGAACATATAGCTAACACACAGCAGGTCCTGTATGTCCCGTATAGGTCCTGTATGTCCCATATGGGACTATATACTACAGCCAAAAGGTCAAGAACCTATGTGATTTATATCACCTAAGCAGGCATATTCTCTTACAAAACCACTGGGGCGGAGAAAAAGAGGTACTTCCCCATGTTATTCTTCTCAAATCTGTTCCTTCTCAAACTCCGATCCCCACTTACCTTTATCTCCTCCTGCAGCTGCAAAAACAAATAAAGGCTGCACCCACCAGACACTTTCTCTTGACTTCACTGCTGTTTGGAATTGGGATGCAATGCTCAGCACTGACTCTTACTACCATTAACTCTCTGCTGCTCATGTTTCTCATGATTAAAGATGACAGCTTTCTGTACTGACAGTCTGGGTCGGCAGGTGAAAAAACAAGCAAAGGTTGTAATCTGAGTTTGAAGTTAATGAGTATCCTTGCCTCTTACAGTAGAACCATTATTAAACCATATTCATTTATTATTTCCCATCAGAAAAAATATAAGCAGCTTACAGAACTATATAGAGATCCAGAAATACAGATACATTAGAGAGAAATCATTGAAAGAGTACCTTGCATGTTGTTTTGAATAAAGCATCTTCATCCTCCCTAAATTATATGGTTTAATAACAAATAAATGTCATACTCTGCTACAGAGAATATGTATGAAAGTTCCTAGGAAATTTCATGGACTGTGACCTATAAATGCAGGTAAGCATTTACTTTCTTTACTAGGAAAAAGCTGAAGTTATGTTTGGAAATGTCCTGTGGGAGAGAATTATCTTTGGAGACTGCTCATGTCAGATGGCTGAAACACCTGATTATCGTTGCTTGTATTATTGATTGCTGTGCTCTGCATCGCTTCCAGATACGTGCAAGTTATTACACAGCTCAATACATCCAAAGTTAGGGGGAAAAAATAGCAAATGCAAGTGACCTGTTTTTTTTCTCCTTCCCCTAGTGGGAAGATTTCTGTGCTGTTCTTCTACCTCTGACTTGACAATAAATGTTTCCAGATTCCGCAGATTTAAGGAAGGTCTGTACAGATACACATCATTGACAGTTCTTCCAAGCCTCAGACACCTCCTTGCTCTAACAGGATCTCCCCTCCCTCCTTTCTCCTCATTTTCTTCAGTTAATTTGTCATCTCGATAAAGATCCCAGTATCCAGCTGCGGGTCATCAGCAACATTTTCCTATGGAAGCCAGGTGAGCTTAAACATCTACCAGCAGCACCAGTTGGATAAAGCTAAAGCTGGTTACACAGCACAGTCCAGAGCAACATACACTCCAAGGCAAGGAGGCAATGTGTGACAGCTTCTTTCTCTGACATAAGACCTCGTTTTGAGACTCACCTGTGGACTCAGGTGTGGGTGGACAGTAGAGAAAAACAAATTAACTTGGTGTTACACAGGATATATGATCACACACACCCCCCTGTAGGCACACGTACGTGCTTATGATTTGAATTACACTATGAGGTCTCATGTCCACAACTAGTATTCATCTCCCTCTTCTTCTGCCTGGTTATCGACTTCAGATGTCTTACCAGTAGAGTTTTCATTTAAAGGTGATAGGCATAGTGTAGGATAGCTGTGCTGAGACATCAGTGGGTGAAGGAAGGTGACCCCAAGTGCTGTGCATCACTGTGAGACAGTATATATGCCCTCTCTAGGGAGACACAGATGAAGCACAGCTAAAATCTTTGCAGCTAATTGGTGCACTAAAACAACATTATAAATTGCATGACTAGCAAGCAGCTAACTTGCTGTTCCCTTCCTGAAGCTCCTGACAGTCTGGGAGAAGACAGCTCTATATAATCCCTGGTGCTGCAGTAATCAGTCATAGGGAGACATGGAGCTGAATGAGCAAAGACCAGCTGTGGGAGTCACCCATTGGAAAATGACCTCTAGAAGCTGCTGTTAAAGCTCTATAAGCTATGCAGGAACTTTTACGTCCTTCCACGGGTGTGAAGGCATCTGTGGTAGCTACAGGAAAGTCAGGTGGCTGCTAACATTTGAAGGAATCACGTGCAAATGGAGGAAACTGCCTGCAAACCAGTATGGTTCACGTAAAATTCAGCCCAAATGAAGCCTGTGCAAGGCTCAGAGCCTCTCTTTTCCAGTGGGAATTCCTGGTTTTGAGAGTTCCTCTGCATGACTGCAGAAAAAGAGGCAGAAGATGAGAAGAACCAAGAGAACATCTCAGAGTTACAGCAAATGAACTGTGATGCAGAAAATCTTGACTTCATTCACCTCAGACTCACATGCCACCATGGCATAAGTGATACCTTCCACGTGCACATTCCCACAGTGCTTTTTGCCTCTATCTGTTCCTTCCACACTGATCAAGTGCTTACCAGAGCCAATGCCACTCATTATGAAGATCACTCTAAGAGCCCTATGAAGCTGCCAGTGAAGGCAAAATAAACTTATGGCTTTAGTGGAAGGTAAGGAGAAAAGTCTTAAGAAGTAGGAAGAACAGGATCAAATGAGATTTTCCAATTACTGTTTCAAGTGAGTTACAACTGACCAAAGCAACTAAATCCCATCCCTTGAAACAATTCCAAACTAGTGTTGGAATTATTTCTAAACAAATCGTTCAGCCAGAGCTTTAAGAAAGCTCAGCTCTGGATTTATAGCATATTGCTGGAACTACTTTGGGCAGAAGGTACTTCTTTTCAAAGCAAACTGCTAGCAAGTTTACTCAAAGTATGACCACATGTAGCACAACAAAACCAGGATTTTTATGAAACAAGCCATCCCATTTGAGAGTACATTTTTGCAGGGAAAAAGATTAGCAGACCTTTTGGGGAAACGATTATGAATCCCAACATTGTTACTATGACACAACCATCCTATGCAGAATTCCTCTCTAGAGTAATAATTTCCCTTTCCATTGCTACAGCAGGGAAGAGATCAAAATTTGCCTTTCATGCCTCTCAACTCCCTGCTATAGAGCACTTTGGCACTGAAGCATTAGAAAATGAGCCGTGTTCTCTTGAGCGTTTTTCTGCTTTTTTGCTCCAACACAAATAGTAAGGTTTCACATCTTATCCTCAACATATATTCCAAATGTGTCCCCTGAATTCTCCATCTTTTTTAGTCTAGCTCATTACCATAATTATGCTAACTACAAGGGAAAAGTCCCGTCTTGCAGAAATTTGTGCGCAGTCAGAAGTGGAAAAAAAAGATTCTTATACTCATAAGTGCTCTTATAATGCAGCAATTTAATAATAAAATCAGCACATAAATTCACTGTATAGTTCAAGGGGTTTCAGAAACAGGTTTCATAAATTATGGTCCTGAATTATGACAGTCTGTCAATCACAGAATGAAGGAAAAAATAAACATTTCTCTTTTTTTAACCTACAAATATCTTGGACACAAGGGTCCTCTGTGGCATCACTCCTCCAAGTCACATGAAGGCTGAATTGAACTCACTCATTTTTATATTGTTGGAATAAGTTTCCAGGGAGAAGGAGGATTATTTTTTTTTCCTCCTTTCTCTATCTTAGTGGATCCCCCCCTTTTGTGTTCTGTACTTACACTCTAAAGTAAGATTTTTCTGACTAATCCTGTATTTAGCAGCTCCCCCTGACCAGCAATGAAACTGGCAGATTAAGGCCTGACAGTGTAAAAAAGAAAGTACCAGGTCTCACGTGGTGTTTCAGAAGGCGAACTCTTGAAAATGGAGCCAATTATTGGGTCATTTTTGTCTGATATGAAATGTGCCAAAACAACTCAGGAACACTAATTAGAGCATAATAGCAGGTCTGTTCAAAGAAACAAGGCTCACACAAACACGCTTGGGTTTAAAGTCCCTGTTTAAGATCCACGCCGACACTCAAGATACCAGAAATACAACACAGATGGGGAGTGACCCAGCAGGGCTGTGGCTACTCTCATAAGTCCCATCTATAGGGCGTATTTGATGATCCCATCTCAACAGACAGATTTACAGGCTACAGGAAAACTCAGAGGAGGTACATGTTGCACTGACCTTCTCAAAAACCACCACACCTGCATTTTATACTCGCTGCTATGGCAACACTAGCCTCCAAAGGTAGGATGATCACAATGCAAACCCATATTTTTAGTTGCTTCATTTACTGTCCTCTACTATTACCCCCTATATTTCCAAAAGCCAAGAGAAAACAGAGCAGATAGGGAGGAATATTTTCATTACACCTTAATTAATCACTTCTGAGCCTGAATTCAGCTAATATTAGGCACTTAACTGTCTGCATTTGGATGATAATCACCCTGTGCTACCTCTGCAGCCAGGGGAGAGAGAAAATAGCAACAGAGTCAACCCAGCACCCAAATCACTCGCTGGAAGTGCTTCTCCCCAGCTGGTGTCAAACTCCTCCAAGGTGACAGGTATCTTTTCTGGATGCCTACAGATAACTGGGATAAACCTACAACTCAGCAGTGTGCAACCTGATTGAAACAGAAAATAAATTGGTTGCCAGGCAAAACAATAAACAGGTATCATGAGTTAAAATATACTTCAAAAATGTGATTGCAACTATACTGATGTAGCGTGGCTTCAGGGAGTATTTTAATGATTTTTTTTTTTTTTTTTTTTGTATTAATCAAGACTCATACTTTCAGTGAGAGATAGGAGATTGGGTGCATTCAATTTATTTGCACAGGCAGGTAAAAAGAAATTTGTTTTAAAATCAAATTCTCTGTGCAAAGAGGAATCCATAGTCCCCTTGTTAAGAAGCTGCCCTCGTGGCTAAGGAAACACCATAGAATTTTTATAGCTGCATTTGTCACAAAAATATACGATTTAGCTCTTTCGCTATCAGAATATACTGAAAAATAATTTAAACTGTCTTCCAGACTTATCTACAGTGTGTATATGACATTGTTGTTAGCAAGGGAGGCTCTGGGGACAGCAAAGAAATGAGAGAACTGAAAGTGCTGCTCCCAAAGAGACTGAAGGGAGTATATTGCTTCTATTGCTTTTTGAACAACTGCCAGCAAATAATTATTCAGAGAGGGAAATATCTGGGTAGGTTTAGAGTTCCTTGCCACCGCAAATGGTGGGCAAAGAATGAGACGGGATCTGTGGAGTGCATCTACTGATTTCAATTAGCTCCACCGATTTATGCCCACCTGGTGTCTGGCCCTTGAAAGAGGATGGAGAAAAGGGAGGGCTTTTGCAAAATCCAGGTTGCTGCTGGGCTGCGGTGGCAGTCCCTCAGGCAGGGTGCCACAGCAGCAGGTCACAGCACATGGAGAGAACCCCAGCACGCACCCACAGTGCCTTGCAGGGGGGGATGGATGAGCAGCCAAAAGCAGCCAAACCCCCACGGTTTGCCACAATTCTGGGATGGGCTGTGACTGCCCAGCAGCAGCTACAGGGAACCAGAGGGTAAGCAGCAGTTTCATTACTTATCATCATTTACTCCTCCCCAAACTCTCCGCCCCACCGTATTTCACGTCAGAACTCATGTGCATCCATCTAACACACCTCACACTCATGCCCGCACATCTGTGCATGGCACACGCCACGCTGCGTGCACATTCACAGACACAAACACCCTTGTCGGGGAAACTGAGGCACAAAGTCAGGCATCCACACACGGTCACATCAGAAAGCTGTGTTAAAGAGCTCCTAAGCACCAGCACCTTGATATGGCACAGCACTGCAGCTAAGAAACTATATATATCCTGCTCCCAAGAAACAACAGGTTAATTTTAGCAACTTTCAAATGCCAACAATTCAAGCTACAGATACTCACTCTTCTCCCTGTGGTTTGCATTCCTCTGCCTCCTTGCCAGAAAACACATTATGCTTAATTCCCTCTGTCTTCTTCACAACTTTTTAGTAAGCATTCAAAAGCTTTTACTAGACTAAAAATAATGTTCATTACACAGCAAGGGAACTAGGAGCTTGCTAGTCATCAACCCAAGTCCAGAGGCATCCTGCAAGACAGCGCTTCCAGATATAATTATCATTGTGGCAGTTTATACTTCTTAAGCGGCAAAGTAACTGGAAAACATTGAGATAATTTTCCTACTGTTTACTTTTTGAGGGAAATAAAGGCAAAATGGCATTTTTTTTCATATCCAGATCTCATGCGTGGGGTATTCTTAATTTCAAATTATTTATTGAGTGGGTGCTTACTGAGTCATAGGGGATTTTTACCAGATGCCAAGTGATTCTCTTGGAATTCAGGAGTACAATATTATGTGTGTGAAAATCAGGTGGTTATGCAAAATAGCCAAGAATCACACGCAAAAATATAGAACTGGCATCGGCAAACTACAACAGAGCAAGACACAGCGTCTTTATTTCAATACTTTTTTAAACAGAGTCACAGGGAAGGGATTGCTCCCACAGTGCTCTGGCCTATAGAGAGTATATTTTGGTGTGTTACTTCATTACAGAAATATACTTTATTTGGGGGCGTCAGCATTTCTTCCTTCTTCTGCTCCTTTTTAAAACCTGACACCAACAGGAACAAATTCAGTGACTCACAATCTACATATTTATTTATTTATGCACTGTATGTCACCTCAGGTCAGCTTTTTTATTTTTATTTTTCAATAGCACCAAGATCATTTAGTAACAAAAGCTCCCAAAACAAATACTGAGTGTCTCAGACCTAGATTTCCTTTATTATGAAACACCTTTGAACGTTCTGCCAGGCCACACACCTTTTGGAGGTGAGCTGCTCCTGGGCACAGTTTTGCAGCAACACCAGCATGAGTAAGAAGCGATGCCTACTCCCTCCAGCCTAGCAGAAGAAGCAAGGGCAAGAGGAACACATTATGCTATCAATTTAAATGTGTTACAGAAATACAGAATCACAGAATGGTTTGGGTTTGAAAGGACCTTAAAGATGATCTAGTAAAATCCCCCTGTCCTGGGCAGGGATACCTCCCACTAGACCAGGTTGCTCAGAGCTCCATCCAACCTGGTCTTGAACACCTCCAGTGATGGAGCATCCATAACTTCCCTGGGAAAACTGGGCCAGTGCCTCACCACTCTCAGAGCAAATAATTCCTCCTTAATATTTAATCTAAATCTCCCCTCTTCCAGTTTAAACCTTCTCTTCCTCTTGCTATACACTTCTTGATAAACAGTCCCTCCCCAACTTTCCGGTATGTTTCCTTAAGGTTCTGGAAGGGGCTTTAAGGTCTCCCCAGAGTCTTCTCTTCTCCAGGCTGAAAAACCCAAACTCATTTAGCCTGTCTTCATAGCAGAGGTGTTCCAATCCTCTGATCGCCTTCATGGCCTTCTCTGGACCCACTACAACATGTCCAAAAAGGTCCATGTCCTTTATATGTTGAAGGCCCCAGAGCTGGATGCAGTACTCTAGGTGGTGTATCATGGGAGCAGAATAGAGGGGTAGAATCACCTCCCTGGACCTGCTAGCAGTGCTGCTTTTGATGCAGTCCCAGATGCAGTTGGTTTTCTGGGCTGCAAGTGCGCATTGCCGGCTCATGTTGAGCTTCTCATCAACCAACACCCCCAAGTCCTTCTCCTCAGGGCTCCTCTCAATCCAATATATTCTCCAGTGGGTGCCTGGTTATGCTCCCCATGAACTCTTCAAAGAAAAAAAATCAAACGAGTTGCAGGAGGAGGATGCAGCCCACTCTGGGAGCAGCTGCCTTGGTCCCACCGGGCAGCCCTGATCAGCACTCAGCATCTGGGGAGTTGGTGGACAAGCATCAGGCTACATTAAAATAATGAACTCAGTGAAATGTTCTCCACTAGCAAGTGCTGCTGGCTGGAGGTGCAGGAGTGTGCTCCTTGACACGGCCCTTTGTAGGCAGGGTTGGGTTCTCATTCACGACTTGGCTAGATCACAGTCTAGACAGGGCTCTGAAGGCAACCAAGACTTTTCTTACAGCTTTTTGGCCATTTTGGCAGCCTGTGCTTGTTACTGCCTGGATAAGACTTTTCTTTCTGAAAGAAGAACCAGCGGGGGGATAATGATACATGATCACTAACCGCTGCCCTTGGTTAGGGACCAAAAGTACTCGAGAAGGAATTTTTATCCCTTAAAAGAACACAAAGCACAGAGCAAAAAAAAAAAAACAAAAACCAAAAAACGCCAAGGCTAACGTTTGTATTTCCCTTTGGCTGAGCATCCAGAGCCTGTCTGAAGCCACGAGATTTCTCTCCCTCCCTGCGCTGCAGCTGCATGAAAGCAGCTTTGCCTGGGACACAGCTATGACAAGGGGGCAGGAGCTCTGCATCGCTGTTACCTCCTCCCCTTCCCACCCACCTAAATACAAAACAAGATTTCTCTCTCTTGTTTTGGCTTTCATCACTGACCTACTTGACAACTTTAGTGAATTTAATCTCAAGACACTCAGGGACATAGGGCAAAAAAATATTTTTCCCAGGCTACAGATAAAGAATGTGGTTTCAGCGAGCTTAAATGGCTCAATGGGACACTCTGGTGACCGGAGGAAATTTAGAACCTTATGATAAATTTGGGATATTAATGTAAAAATAGAGTCACACTGCTAGAAGCAATATCTTATTGACAAAACTGCTAGAAAGTTGCAAAGGTAATAAAGAAGGAATTGAGATGGATTACCGGTGAAATGCTTTTGAATGTGTTATTCAATGCCAGCTGTCAGATACCTTGTGAAGTCCTTATATACCCGGGTAAAATACCACTCCTATAAATACCTTTCTCGAATTGGACTATTAATGAGAGCAAGTATACTTATTGTGGCCGGTGATCTTGTTATTGAGAGAGACTAATAGAAGTGCTATAGTTCTGTTATTCTAATTGGTTATTTCAAGTCTGTCTTTGTTGACGCTATAAGAAATGTGCAGTTTATAGCCATAGCTATGGCTACCATAGCATGGCTATTTTCTCACTCAAAGTCTTTAAAAAAATAAATAAATAAATAATTTTTTTTTCTTTCAGTTATTAGTGGGGCTTGAAAGACTTCAGCGGTCTTGGCAATCAGTGCAATATACTGCATATTTCTAGGAAAGCCTCGAAAAACATCTAAAATTCGTGACATGCAGAACAGAACCAGTTCACAAGAGGACACTCCTATGGGATGTTTGCTGCTTAATCAAACAATTTCTAAATTATGGAACGTCTGACAAAAACATCTTCCTTTAATTGGTGTACCAAGCTTCTGTAGGCTGTAGGAGAGATTCCTTAGAAAGCTATGGTTATTCCTCAAATGCTTTAAGATTATATCATAATGTTTATTTCCAACATTTGTTACCAAATGTAAGCAGCAACTGCTGCAGATCAAAATGTTTCAAGACTTTTTCAGAAGTCCTAGAATTTGTCAAAATACAAGACACTGCCGAAGTACAGAATAATTCTATTAAATGAAAAACTATGTAAATATTTCCTAGTGGTCAACAATACCCTTTCCAAAAGAAAAAAGAAAAATCCCACGCAGTTCTTAAGAAGTGGCAGTGTAAGTCTTTGTAACTTTAAAGACTTTATGACTAAGCTTGAAAGATCTGTTCGGGAGCTGAAAAATCCTTTGTATGTAACTTAAGGATAGTTTGACTTATTTTAGGCTGAAAATTTTAATTTCTGTGAAATGATGAAAGAACTACAGGAATATCTCAAAAGGCAGACTCAACTGAAGGCAAACAAACATTAAAACACTAATTTTGTAGACACAGGGAGTATTTCTGCTCCTTGAAAAAATAAACAGAAAGAAAATTGAGATTCAGCTGCAAACTTATTAACAGTCCGTATTTTCACAGCTTGCTGATGCGTCTAGGGCAAATATTTTAATAGAAATATTGAAATTTACAGTAAAGGTATGGAAAGCCAAAAAAATACATCTCCAAATCAAACCCATCCCTCATTCAGCATTTCTCTGATCTCTTTGTTTTGTCTCAGTTTGGTCACCTCCTTCTATTCCTCAGCAGCTCTGCAATGTTCCTGCAGTACAGGACTATCACTTACACATCTACTATGAAACTGTGCAATCAGTTTGTTAAAGTCCTGCCAAAGGTTTGAGGCTTTTTTTTCCCCCCTCTTCTCAGTCACTATCATGGGGAAAGAAAATCTTATGTAAGTTAAGATAATAATAGCTTCGCTTGTTAAACATCAGACCAAGTATTTCTGGAGAAGTGATGGAAAGTAACATCAGTAAATAGAGAAAATAGCAGGGTATGAAATTCCTAATAGTCATTAATTTGTCTCTTTCAAGACAGCTCCCTGAATGACATGCAGGTAACTGAAATGAAACACATTAATTGCATTTGCAGAATTTAGTTCAGAGCCCTCACCTTTGCCCATTTCAATCAGTTTAAAGTACCAAGGGTGTCCCAAAGAGGACCCAAGTCACCTTCAGCAGAACTTTGTCAACTGCTTTGTTTACTGTGACATGAGGGAGAACCCTGTATTAATATATTTTTCTATTTTTGTCACCATTATTCATGGCTCAAGATGATCAGACTCCAAACCTCTTATGGTTGGTATGGGCCACAGAAGATCTCACAAATGGTGTGAGTCCCAGATAGCCCTCTCATGGACCACAGGCACATCTGCCCCATGGCTGCACAGGGCTCCCAGGCTCTCCAGGACCATTTCAGAGGACATGGCCCAAGGGCCTGGGCAAAGGGCACTGGAGATAGGTCTGGAACTGGGAGGTGGGTGGGAATGGTCATGCTGCTGCTCCAAGGCATACACTGAGCTCACCAGTGCTTAGCATCTCAAAGCCTTCTGTTTTTCTCCAGACCTCACCCTCAGACCATGCAGGCAGCCTCGCCAGCCCTTGCTGAGGGAGGGTTCTCCTCCAAATCCAAGATGGGTAGGTCAGCATGGCAGGGCTGAGCTCCACACAGAGATACGTGAGGTGGAGGGGCTGGCGGTAGCAGCACTGGAACTCTGTTAGCGCAACACTTCACTGAGCTCTAAATAAGTGACCTTGTGGCTCCCTACACAAAACTGCATCGTACGGTACAAATTTACCCATATGAGCCTTCAGCTATTTCATTTCCCACAGGTTCCTTGTCATAATTTTATTACATGCCATCCCTTTCCAGTGAAACTACATTTTACTTAAAAAGGTCTACGAAGAATAAAAGCAGCCGCAGTTGTACAAACAAGTCAGGTCTGTGGGTGTACCAAATTTTTAGAGGAATCTTGCAGCAGTTTCTCAATTTACACTGAATGAACTGAACTCTGCTTTGCTATACTGTTAAAAGTAATTGCTTTCCATGCATAGCAACTAATTTTTAATGATTCCTTTCCCTGCTGAATCTTATGCTGCTTTTTTCCTAAAGAATTTATTTGTAATTTGTAAGGCAGAAAATTCCTAAATGATTGAAAAATATATATAATTTTTTTTTTTACTTAAGTTTTGGACAACACAAACAGCCTACTTATACATTTGCTTTTTAAATTCTCCTCTGGCTATTGACTTTGTATATTATTAGTGTCTTGTTAAGCTCACTATAAATCTTTCAAAAGGAGTCACTTAAATTCATAAGCTCTCCATGTTTTGGCTCCTAGCTGTACTTGGGACAGTGTTCAAATATTCGTGCTCTTCAAGTTCCAAGAAATATCTTATCTGTCCCTACAATCACTCAAGGAATTTTGGAATAAAACTGCCCTTTATTTTCTGAACAAGCAGAAAACGTTTGACGATCGGGTTCTCTTTCAGCTGATGAATTGCAGCCCCTCACTCCCTGGTTTATGTCTGCGTGTGTGCAAGCATTCACCTCTGCAAGAAGCTGACACGGTGCAGAAGGGGAGCGGGTGCAAAAGGGCAGCGTGTGAGTGGAGTTGTTGAAATGGGCTTTTTCCTCTGCATTGTCAAAAACTTCGATGAAAGACAGCCTCTACATTAGTCCACTAATGTAACATGAATTCCACTTCATATACATCAAACTCCTGTTTATGACTCACATTATTTTAAAGACCCGTACTTACCAAAAGCTTGTACCATGGTTAATAGAGGAAATAACTTAATTGCGTTAACCAATGAAACACCAACAGCTGGTCCTAAGATTACTTATAGTTTCTTTAGGTTGGAATGAAAATAGAGATGAATGCCTATTAATTCATGTTAATGAATGGCCTTATATATTTTAGTATGGACATTCAGTAGATGCTTGTTCAGCAAAACAAATGGGTGTGTGCTTAATTGTGGTTCATTTCAGTCTGATCCATTAACTGTTGTGTGTCTTCCCAAGAACTCACATTCATTAAGTCAAGTTAATTGCTATTCAATTGCCTTGAGTTATAGTATGTCCCCAAACACCAGTGAAGACAGACCCCCTAGAGATTTCATGTACTTCAATTGTTAATTAAGCCATACCACTTATTGTTAGTAACTGATTACATCAAGTTTTGAAATAATAGCTTCACATTTATGCTTAAATTGTTTCCTATTAGGATTTTTTTAAAATCTCCTATATAGGTAATTGGAATGATAACATTTCTTCCTTGCAATAAAGCATACTTGCATTAATATTATTACTGCACTTGGCCAAAGAAGTTTCCTGATGTCTTTTTTACATAAGCTATCAGCTTAGATGGAAAGAACAGCATATATTTGACCTGACCATCTCAGAATGATACTCACATGACAGCAGAAATTTTGTAAATTTTAGGGTTCTTTCTCTTAATTTTCAAATGTTTTAAAAATTTTTATCCACAGTATCGTGTAGAAATTTCAAAAATGTACCTTACCATTTTACATGTTTTAATTTTTTGGCTCCTGCTAAAGAAAGACAGCATGGCCAAAGCCTTTCTTTTCACAAGCTACAGCCATTCAGATAAACAATATCTAGGAACAATTGACAAAGATCCCAGGCAGCCATCACAGCAAGAGGTTAAAGCTTTTTAATAGTGAACCATACCAGAGAATGAATAATAACCTGGCATCCCTCAGCAACACTGAAATGTATTTAAAAGAACTAAAGTGGTCAATACCTTCACAGTATTTAAAAAGAAGACAGAACTTAAGGCAATGACCTTAGGGTGCAACTTCTTAAAAAAACTAATGTAAAATTAATTTTATTTAATGCAACATAATCCCCACATTAAATGTAAGACAAAAAGTATTATAGCTAAGACCAAAGACAAAGCCGTAGTAACACATGTTTTTAAAACTGGTGAATGCCATTTGAATATATTTCTACTCAATATGTCCTCCTCAAACTAATGGAGTCCCTTTTGGGCACTTATAACAGATGAACAAAGAATAATTGGGAACTGGCATTCTAAAGCTTCTCCTGATGTGGGCTGGGAATGCGAGGACAGGATCCCATCCCAGCAGTTCCCCATCAAACGATCACCCTGTGCAACTCTCTTTGCCCCAGAGAAGAATTTTATTCTACTATCAAAGAAGCAAAGGTATTGTAATCACCAATTTGCTCCTTATACATTTTAGTCCATGCCAAGAGGGAAGCTTTGCAAAATTTGCAAATCTGTTAAACTTTCTGAAAAAGAGGTTTTGGTTGTGTACGTGTGGAAGCCTCCCCAACCTCTGCCCCAGCAACTTGCAAGGTTCCTAGTTATGGTATTTGGCAATCCTAGAATGAAAATCATCCTTGATTTGGTCTCCTCTGTGTTACTGGGAAACAGGCAGAGGTGGCACGATGGGCTCTGGATGCACCTCTGCATCGCAAGGATTGCCTGATGGGCAACGCAAATGAAAGAGACGGAAGGAAAACAAGTGAAGGATTAAAGAAGTGTTAGAATAGGCAGTTTTTCTAACCACAAAAACCACACAAACCACACAAAACCAAACTATCTGCTTACACTCACAGAAGCGAGAGAGAAATCATAAGCAATGGCTCTGCCCACACTATAGAGAAGTGAGGCAGAGCGGCAGCAACAGGACGAAGACACTGAGACTGGAGAGGTGACGCTGCAGAATGGACCCCAACCCCTTTGGGCATGGCTATGCAGTGAGCCCTCCAGAGCTGCTGCACTGAGCTCCCAGGGCTGAAGACATCCTGATTTGGAAGGCTGGGATGAGCATCAGCTGTCAGGCTCAAGTTTAATCCCTTACACCCTCTGACTCCGCGATGCCATTGATCTTAGGACTCCCTTTAAGTCAACAAACTTTCTTCCTGACTTCTTCCTCCTTGGTACAGTAATGAATTACGGCACCTCTGATGCCAAGTGGAAAAGCCAAGCCAAGGAGTGGCTGCAACAGGGCTGTGCTGAGCTGTGGAGCATATGGTTAGCACTCTTAAAGCAGCCAAAAAGCGATAGCAACTCGCAGTGAATTTCACACAAGACTCCCAACAGGATCAGCTCTTGCCAATCTCTAATACTAGCATAATAGAAGGGAAAAATTTCCAAGCTGTACACGGCCACTGAGTACCCTCTCCACTCCATGACAGTACTCTGGGAAGCAGCTGCTAAATGACACTTGTCTTCTGAAAATCTTTTCAATGTCTCTGATTCTCTGAAGAAAGAAAGGAAAAACTAATCCCTGCTGTCAGAGCTCCAAAGCCAAGCAGTACAAATCTTCCCCTTGCCTCCCAGTGCAGAACACCTCTCCATGCAGTCCCTAAGGGAAAAAGTTTCCATTAACTTCCCTCAAGTGAGGCACCTGGGGTTGTCCCAGTACCACAGATTCAGCTCCCTCATGAAACACACGGCGTGTAGATCAACCTGCAAAGCATTAGGAGCTAGAGCCAAATTTACAAAATTTAGGTGCCTTTAGCTAAAACTCAAGAAATTAGTTAATATTCCCTTTCTCGAAATGATATGTTTCTTATTAATCTGAAAATATTTTCAAAGATGACTAGGACTTGGAAATTCGTATGTGGAGGCTGCAAACACAAAACACCCAGAGGATCTGGATCTTTCAGAACAGACTAATACCCACCACCTGAAAGCCTCAGAAAATGGCTGAGCTTGATCAGGCAAAAGTAAAAGTACCACATTACATGACCTGTTCAAAACATCTGTATATTTTACTATATGAACCAAGGATCCAGTTTGGATTCCTTCAGACATCTCTCCAGGTCTGCTTTGCCCATGTGTCCCAATTACACAGGTTCTGTTAACACTTCAAGGTACAGCTGCATGATAATTTATTCATAAGCATTGTAAAAAAAAAATGTTCATTTCCAAACAAAGTCATGTTTGCTGCTGATTCATTTACCCAAATTAAAAAGCTTCATCTTCATCTCTCTTCCAAATTTAACTTTCAGCATTTTAATTGTTTCTTCCTTCATTGTTAGATCAATATCAATCATTGTCTCCAGTTACCAGAACTTGCATGTTCCTGAAAATTATGTTAAATTTAGATGCTAATGAAAACTGTTTACATGGTTTAACCACAGAAATGAAACCTCTATTACAACTCATAAAAATTGTTAGTTATAACAAGAAACCTTAATTTCTACCTCAATCTCCTTTCTACCATCTGCTGCCCTACAAGACCCATCCCAGAAACCAGGGACTAAACAAACAATAAAAAGGATAATTGGTAACTTTGCTTCACAACACAACAAACATTAAAAGAATTAAAAGTCCCATTAGCCATTACACTGAAAATTATGTTATAAAGCAAACTAATCCGCGTATGCCAGCGCATGTCAATATTCCTTCTCTTCAGCAGTCTTCCCAAGCAAGCAACCAACCAACCAGAAATCATATATAAAAATATATAATTGAACCATAACACCCACTGAACACTCTCCATCCTCTCAGAAGGAGTAAGACAAATACACCCAGCCATTAAAGGAAATGCCACAAATTTACCCTACCATAGCAACAGGTGATAATTATTCTTTCATCTAATATTTGCTGTTTGCTCTGGCCAATCCCTCAGAACTAACTGTGTGAAACACGGAGACTGGATCAATGTCTGTCATTCCCAGATGTTTTTCTCATGGGTCACTGTGTGCCTTTGTACAATTACAGACATTATCATGTTCTGCGAAATGCTGCATCAATCAGCATCAGCTTCTCTGCGCGGTGGGATCGAGAGAGCTTAAAGCAAACAGTGGGTTTAAGGATAAGAGCCATACTCAGAATGCACCAAAAAGTTCTAAATCTCCTAACATAAACTGCCATTCACGTCTCTGGTATAAATCCAAAATCTAAATTGTGCATGGGGTGGGGGAAGGTTAAAATTATTACAAAACTCTAATACAACCTTAGAATTATCTTCTGTGCTGCAGTAGCCAAGCAATCTTAGAGAGTCATCTTTCCTCTTTATTTGGCTTAGATGAGAAACAATCAGATAAGGTAAGACACTCTGCAGTGTATTGTACCTCTTAATGTTTGAAAACTCTATTTCTCGCTTTTTCCTGATCTGCCCCGAAAGAACACTCAACACATCTCCATCATTGTTATAGAACAAATAAAATTGTTCCATTTCTAACTCGCACATTAGTCATGTCCCAAGGAAGACCAAGCAAAATCAGACAAACACAGCCATGCTACACTGCTGCTAAATAAAGTCCCATGAAGTAAGAAGCTAATGAGCTCATTTGAGCAATAATGTGGTAATGTGGTTTACGCCATCTGGAATGCAGAATGAACATCTCGTTCACTCTCTGCTTTCTCTCTGAGTCCTAAAACCACCCTCAGCTAATATACATGACTACAGGGAGACAGGTTTGACTACTGATGTAAATCCACTGATTGCCAAAGACAAAAGCATGAATTACTACTTTCCTTAAAAAAGAAAAAACAAACAAACAAACAAACAAAAGCAAAAAAAAAAAAGAAAAGAAAAAAAAGAAGAAAGGAATTGTACATAAAAACATCATTCTTTTTATAATCTGGGCAATTTAGTCAGGAGCTATAGTCTACCTCTTGACTGAGCTAATTCTCTACTTCAGCTATCTTACACACCTTCTTTAATGAATACATGTTCCTTTGATTAAATTAACATTTTTGTCTACCTAATTAGCCTGAAAAACCTGTGCTGAACCAATCTAAAAGTGACTTCATTACTGCTCATTGGTGCATGATTACTACCCATCACTGTCAACTCAACAGGCAAAGGATTAGAAGAACATTAACTCTGGCTTATTTGGCTTTCCATAGCAATCATTGCACTCGGAGCGCGTAGCCAATCCAAGCTTTCAATCGACCTGGTAGGACAGCAACAGATGTTTTAATCATGTGGCTTCATTCATTAGTGCTCATTTGCCTGGTTGGCCAGGTTTGTGGTTCTGAGAGACAGTTGAAACAAAAAAATAATTAAACCTAACCAGCTTAATTGCTTTTTTACATTCATCCTTCAGCTGGTACAGTTCACAAGTAATGACAAATTGAAAATATAAATAAAAACCAGTTTATCCAGACCAATGAGCTAATAAGTACCTCACCAGAAGATGCATCATTGCTTGTCTAGGAACATAAGCACAAGTTGCTTAATAGGCACTTAATGTACATGGGCAAATGAAATCATACCAGAGCTAATGAATATATATAATTGGGTAGGCAGCTGCCACTAAAAAAAAAAAAAGTTAGTGAAACCATCTCGCTAATTCAGTTTGCAGAGACAGTTAGAGAAGGCCCTTGAAGACAATTCAATAGACCCTGCTAATACTGAGAATACTATTGATTATTTGCATGGTGATGTGTTGTTTCTTTCCTGACAGGCTTCTCATACAAACAGCCCCCATACACTTACAAAATACTTAAAAAATACATTCAAATAAATTACATTATATAAATATAAACATTTTAATATAAAATATATTAAACTAAAGACCATATAAAACAGTGATTGAGAGTCCACAACTCAGTGAGCCAGCTGGGATTGCTCTCATCAGCCATCAGTTCAGATTCCATCTAATGCAGAGGTAAAAATGTGACTAAAAAGGTTTTAACTGCATAAACTCAGAGGAGAGATACAGCTCAAATCTGTGGTGATAATTACTGAAGTCTGCACTGTAAATTTGGTGTGTGAGGCCCTGGAAATCCTGTGCCAGTGATGTTGCTATAGAACAATATTTATCACCAGCTCTCCAGTTGTTTTGTAGTCACTATAGGTCATCCTAAAGTCTTGCATCATTAAATGTTATTCTCCAATGAAAACAGCTCTTTCTCCGTACTTCCAGAAACACCTCAAAATATTAAGAAAATTTCAAGTTATTTTATGTATGGCTTTACAGAAAAATCCAGCATTTGGATGGAGTGCAGTATAATTTAGCAGACCATAACTACTTTTTTTCTATTAATGATTTTCTAGAAAGCTCTGGACAAATAATAGATATTGGACCACGCATTTTATCCCACTCGTATTTTGTTCTTATCCTTTCAAAGAGTTTTTTTCCCCAAAATATCCCGTGGAGACCATTTGGAGTTTGTTTTCATTTTCAGGCTCTGCTGAACTAAGCATTTGATTCAGAGAAAATAACAGGTTTGAAAGAAAGGCTCTGGGAAACTTAAACATAACAGATGCTTATTTGCAGACATCTGATTTAACTGAACTAAAAACCCCAGCCTAAATCCTGAAAACCATAAACGTCAGCCAGCTAGAACAGAATAATAACCACTTATCGATATGGATGCACCTAGTAGATAACAGAGTTCCTGGATCATAATATTCATATAACTGCTCTCAGTTTCCTTCTCCTGAGCTTTCAAATTACAACTGGCAATACCGTATCCCATTTCTCAATGCTGCGCATTGCTAGTTCACAGTGAAGGGACCGTTTCGTTACAAGCTGTAGTTTTCTAGCAGTATCAGGTGTGAATTATTTAGTCTGGAATTAATATCTGAGGAAGCCCAAATAGGATATCCCCAGCGGCGCAAACGGCCAACAGTAGCCACCTCTGCGCATTTCAAGAGTCCATCGAATGCAAGCTGACAACTCACACGTCATGAATGTAAATCTCTTAATCTTTGAAATCACAGAATTTGTGTGATCAAAGTAAAGTCACAGGCAAAACCACGCTGAAACTTCAAAGCAACCTGGATTAGGATATGGCTTTTCTGCCTGTCCATAATGAGGTAAAACCAAACACTCAAATAGCACTCACGTTTGCATAAATTTGGTGAAGATAATGAACTGAAAATGTAGGACCATTTGAAACAAGAGCCTAAGTACCATAAATCAACCTGAATGTGCAGAGGAGAGAGAACACTGGCATTTTAATGACAACTGTGAAAATTCAGCTTAGAAATCAGCATCAGCTCAGGCTGTTCAACACTTTCTTACACTTTTCTCTTTACCTGGGTAAGGGATGAGATACTCACAGTCCAAATAACTTGGATGGCATTTTGCCCCTAGTCTGGAAGTTACATTTTGTTCCCTGTGCACTTGCCCTTTCAAAATGAGAACCAGATTACCTTCATAAAACATGAGTCACCAAAGCACTAGGTACACCATCTCAGTGAGGTGCTCAGGTTAACTCCGTAGCCAACAAAAATAGAAAGCAGTCACCAGAGAGTGATTCATCCTGCCCAAGTCAGATGCCTACTGTGGGATGTGCTAAAACAACCCTCCTTGGATTCCTGAAACTTGCCAAAGGAAATCTCACACCAGATGTGTAATATTCTTGATTCCTTAAGCCAATGGGCTATCTCAGCAGTGTTAACACCACTGCATTTTCTGTTTGTACTTCTGGTTACTTCTCATTACATTTTCAAACTTGTCTGAGACATGAGTTAAGAAATTTTTGTCGTTTGATTCCCCCATGATTTCTTAAAATTATGGCTAAAAGCCCAATGCAACATTAATAGATTTTAATTAAATTCATTATGCTGTTAATTCAAAGTCATCAGAGGTAGTCTAGAACTTCATTGCCGATCTGAGGGGGAACTCGGCTGAATATTTGCTGGACAGACGAGCTGACATGCAAGGCAGTGGCTGGGCAAGGCTGACTGGAGATACAGTTTATGTGTTATGGGATGCATTTTCAGGTGGCGATATCCTAGAACTACTGTATAATGCACCACATATATTTCATTGGGCAATGAAGTGTTGCCCAAAATTTGATGAAAGTACACAGCAGCTTCAGTAAGATTTTATGCAAATCTCTCAAGAGGAAATACAGATGCTGCATCTCTTAAAATATTCATTGAAAATGGGGAAAACATTTTTTTTTTTATTAAATACTCCCTGATGTACATGCAAATGTTAAAATTGGGAAAAGATGAGACTCTAGCATCCGTCACCATAAAGAGAAAAATCAATTTTGTATAAAAAAGTAGCTTATTCAAGTTAGTTGAGAAACAGAAGAAATTAATTACATCACTACATATTGGAAAAGGGTTGTTCTGTCATGTTGTATTTGGCAAGTCAGGCCACTGGGAAGAGAGACAGTTATTGAATGAGACAACAGTAAGAGAAAAAAGGAAAATCAGCAACATGAAAAGAAAAAGAAAGAGGAGACAAGGAGGTAACAATGACATGCTCTGTGAATGGTCCGGAAAACAAGAGAGAAGACAAATCACTATATGGTTAGAGAATTCAAGAAAAGAAATCAATATAATATGTACTGCACGGCATAAGTCAAGATGAAATGCAATGTATAATGAAAGGAAGCATCGTTAAAAACGTGGGTCAGGACCCACTGGATGCTGTATCCTCTTGACCCTGCTCTGGTAGCCGTTGGTGGGACACAGCCAAGCCAGCACAGCCAAATCCTAACCTGGGGAAACACGTCCCCAAAAGTGACCCTGGAGCTGCCCATGGCCAGACGAACACAGCTCAAACCAATGTTAACAGTGCTCCAGTTCAGCTCAGCCACAGGGTATTTACTGCAAAATGCAAAGCAGAGAAAACAAGGGAGCAGCTCCATAAAGAAGATCTGGGCAGCCCAGCTCAGCTCAGCCATAAATGTTGCAAGAGATGCAGGATTTCTCCATGCTCTTGATGGGACCCATGTTATCTCCATTTGAAAACATTCATGAAGAGCAGAAGGCAAAAAAGATCTCATGAACACAACATGAAAAATAAACTCATACCTTAAATATTACATACATTGCTGCAAATACAACAATGCCATTGCATTTAATACAACTTTCCCCTGCACTTGTGCTCCTTCTGAGCACACAAAAATCATTACTCTTCTATCTGCAATGACCTTAAGCCAAATTTTCCTTAAAATTCAAAATACAGCAGAGCACTCCAGCACACCCCATTCCTGGCAGTGTCACCCTATTGAACAGGGAGCCTTTTTCAATGTGCTCAGAGCTAACCAGCACCCATGCTGAAGACCAACAGGGCACAACAGTTGATGTGCCCTGAGGCACTGCCTTCCTTGTATCAAACCCTGTATCAGAAATGCAGCGCTAAAAAAGCCTTTCAATATTATTTTGGCTGCTCTGTGACATTGATATTCATTTCTCCCTGCATTATAGCCTCTCTCCCGAAGTCAGAGTAGTAAAAGTAATATCCCGTTGCTACAGGGCAAAAAACTTTCATTCCACACTTAGGCAATGTATGTTAGTACAGCAAGGAAAGTTAGTGAAAAATGGGCTTGTAGAAGTGACTCTCCTTAAAGTTAATGTTCCAAACTTCTTTTAATATGATGTAACTAAAGGAAATTCTACATCCAGAATTTATGAAGTAAGAGGAGTTGAGTCTTAAAGGTGCTATCAAAGCCCCGAGATCACTGCAAGAACATAGTCCAGCCTTTTAAATTAGATACTAGGGTGGTTTCTTTTCTTTCTTTCTTATTCATGGACTGCTTGAAGTGAATGGCTACACAGAAAAGAAAAGGGAGAGCCTGACAGATATCACTGAAAAACACATCCAAATATTTCACTTACCCATACTGATACAGGAAAGAACTGTATCTCACGTCATCTGGAAAGCCCATTTAATCTGCCAAAATCCATTAGTAATTACTTCACTATTATCCGTGTCCTCAAAAGGCTATTATCTTTATCAAGTAATTGGTAGTTCTGACTGTCCCCTTTCAAAGGTTGCAGTCTAAAATTTTTGAGAGAAAATCCAACTGGATGCCTAAGTACTGGGTGTTTGCAGCCAGATAAACTCATGTCTAAATCTGTGCAATAAAGACTTAAGGCACACAGATAAATCAGCACAACCAAACACACTGGTGAGGGTCTACCAAGCCATTTTATCATGCCTGGTTGTATTTGTAACTTGTGGTAAAAATTGGGTAACTATAAGGAGAGTTTTGCAGTTAAACAGGGCTAAGCTAACATGAATCATCTTGCATTTGTGGCAGACAAGAGGTATGCAGTCACACAGCCTATTCTTTGGCCTTTGCTAGCACATGATAATTCTTAAAAATATGTCTGAATGTTTTGCTGAGGCACATCCAAGCCTGGAGACAGCGTCTCAGGTGGGCTTGACCACCAGCGGAGCACCTAAAGAAAAAGTCGCCTTCACCCTGTCACTAGTTCACTATAACTCACTGAGGCTGGGAACAGACTCATCCACCCACATCCTACCTCTGACGAGGAAACAAGGACATTATGTACCCTTTGTAAATATGCCCATTTCTCCTCTGTTTTCAGAACTAACTGAAACCATTTCAGTTTAGAATTTGCTTGCTTTTATGCTGTTCACTAAGTAAATGTTTCCATATTTATAGTTGGTCTTGATTAGCAACAGCAATAGTTAGGCTTTGCTTCAGCATTTGCACATAGGTCAGCAGTGATAATCTCCACAGCATCACAAAATGCACCAGAAGGCTTGCCAGGCCAAACTTTGGAAGATATTTGGATTGAGGAGCTAGTTTTACTCCTGGTAGAAATATCAGAAGCAAGCACAATTTATGACTAGGTAGTCCTGAATATGCCCCAGCACTCTTAAGGCAATCTCTGCAACCCTGTGCCCACTGGGGAGGGATGCAGAGACCCTGCAAGCAGTGTGGGGCAGGGGCACATGGGTACTGTTGCCTCCCTGAGGGTCCCAAATGGCCAAAAAGGCTTATTTCAAAGCTCACCAAATGTGTAAGCACAAGCAAATGCTTTACTTTTCTACATATTGTGAAATTTGTACATATTATAAAAATGAATCCATGTTTCTGCTTATGTGCTCAGCGTATTTTAAAGGTCAAAATGCTGAGACCTTACTCAGTTCAGCCATCAACATGTTTATTTAGAACAAGGTTTTGCTGGGTTAGATTTTGTCATACAAAAGAAGATTTCCGAGGCCACATAAAGGGCACAGCGTTGCACACCAGAGTGCATGCCTTGCTTTTAAGCAAACTTCTGAAGAAGTCTCCCTTCCTTCCTTCCTCAAAGAAAAACCTTTCATACTTTTAATAAAGCAGTTTAGAGCATTTCACAATTACCCATCTCCAAAGGCATGTTTAACTTCTCTCGTTTATAGAGCTGCTGGATAATATTTACATGTTCTCAGCTCTCACTGGTGAACTCTCCTTCTCTTCTAACACTATTCCTAAGTTCCCATACTTTCAAAAGTAAATATTTTTCCTTTCTTTCTTTATAAGCACATTGGAGTCATTAATCCATTTAGAATTTAGTGTATTCATTTCTCTGGGTATAAAAGATCTCATCTTTGGCTGCACTGAGTATTTTCAATTTACCCTGAATTGCAGGAAGGCTCCAAGTTTGCGGAAGGCATTCGGCACCTCAGCACACCCGACCCTTGCCTTGCCTGCTCCTCCTGGCTGCAATTCAAGCTTCTCCCTTTTGTCCTTCCCACAATAGTCAGAGAGATGCGGCAATTCGTGGGACTAACAATTCCTCAACATCATGATGGGTTGTATAATAAAAGTTGTGCATGCTTTTGGAATCTGATAACACAGCCTTTTATAATTCACATGGAGAGATGAGCACTTAAACACAGCAACCACATGTTTAAAAGGAGAAAAATCCATGGCCAAACCCATATTTGCACTTTCTAACAACTAGAAAGAAAAGAAATTGAAAATTAATTAAAAAAAAAAAGTGAAAAGGGGCACAAGATGGCAAAAGTGTGATTTATTCTCCTGTCTTTACTTCAGGTATTTAAGGCTGTATCAAAAGATGAGGAGTAATTAAGTGATACATATTCTTGCTTGGTTTTTGAACGCTGTAAGCTCATTGAACCTGGCAGAACATTTCCTAAAGGCTGCCAAAATCTCAAATTAATTTGTGGAAGAAACAATAATCAGTCATTAATGGATTTTGAATTCACTATTTATTGCAATCAAATTCATCCATGTGTTCTCCTATAAATCAATGATTACTTATCCGAGAGACCTTATCTTGTTTTCCCTTCCCTGCAGGATAGAGCACAAAAGCCTGCCAAGGAAACATCACTGTAACTCTATGGGATGCCAGCAGCCAGGTACTGCACCAACCGACACTACATCAGGTTTCTCTTTATTTTTGCATGAAGTTTGTTTTCAGGCTTTCACAACAAAAATGCGCTGTATCTGTACACAGCTGCATCTGTAATTGTAGCTGTCACATTTGCATGCTCTGCTGTCGATGAGGGGAAACTTAATCCTGTTGAAAGTCTCAGTTCAGAATCTAAGGACCAAGTAAACCCGGTGCTGTCTTTAAACAGGACTACAACACATACACAACACTGCACAAAGATTAATTTTACTTTATTCCTTAGCAGTTTCTGTAAGGTAAATGTTCATGTTTTGTCTGTAATATATTTATAAAAAAAAAAAAAGTCTTGCCAAGAAGACTGTGTCTTCCTTCAAGTATTTTTCTAATACAAATTCACCAAACTTCATTTCCACTTCACTAGCTGAAGATCTGAACTCACACATCTTTTCCATACCAGATGTTTTACTCGCTCCATTTACAAAATACACACGTAAAGAAAGATATGTATTTCAGAGACAGCAGAGGGGCAAGTAGAAAGAATTCAGGAATGAGATTCACATTTACAGTTCAGGTTTGAGTGTGAACCAGGGGCTCTGGGAAGCCAGCCCCACAATTCACTTGTGCTGCGGGGGAGAATAACCCACAGTTCTAACCAAAGCCCAGCTTGTCACAGTTCAGTGTATGAAAGATTACAAATGGTAAAACATGTTCTCCACTGTGTTATGTATGGGGGCAGATGGGATAAACTCAGTCCTAAAAATATGAGAACAATTTGCTCTCTTTTAATTTGGCATTGCTAATGGTTTGACAAGATCTTCTGCAAAGAGCCCATGGTTTGCTCAGGAGACAAACCCTGGTTCACATTCAAGTGAGTATTGTCCACTGTCACTCAAAAGTTTTCCTCCAGAACCACAGTTTGCTCACTAGAAAGGTCTGAGCTGCTGCCACAGTAGCAAGGGAAGCTCATTTGATGTCCTTCCAATAAAAGAACCTTGCTGAAATCTAAAAATCATCCTCAAGCCCTGCTTGGCCTGTGGGCAGGACAACCTCCAGCACGACCACGAAAAAAAAACCCATCTTATTTCAAACCCTTTGACAACATTATATTCTTCTAATTTTCCTGTCTCATCATGATGTACTACATTTACTTCCATTCTATTCTGGAAGCCATTTGGAGTTTATGCAAATAAAAGACCCCAGTTTTATAAAGAAATACTATGCATCAAGTTGCAATTCTTCATCTGCTTAAAGAGAGTTAGTAAAGAGCTTTTGCAAGTTTGGCAGGGCTACATCTATATTCCAGCACTGCTTTGAGGGGTAATATATATATCACAATGGCAGGCCCTTTGGCACCCTGTAACCTCTCATGAATATGTAACTTGAATTAGAAAGGCAATGACATATTTATACTAAAATTAAAAACATGTTTAAGCATTCCCTGAAGGAACCTATTATTCCTATTCCTATTCCTATTATTTTCTGCTAAAGGTGCATTAACCTGCATGGCAACCCACTACGATAAAGACAGCACTTGTTCCCATTGCTGAAGTTTAAATATTGAGTGTGGAAACCAATTCTGGATTTCCATAACCTTGAAATGTCACCACACATGGATTATACTTATGCTTAAACACAGCCTGCTCTTTTAAACAGAACCTTTAGAAGTCCTCACACACAAACACGGCTTCGTGCTCTTTGGCAGTCACACACTTCACTGAGAAGCGTGTGATTCCATTTGCTGGGGGAATGCAATAAACCAAAGGCGAAGATATAATCACACAGCCAGGAAAAAATTGTAATACACAGTCAAGGAAAAAAAAAATGAAAGGAGGGACAAGAAGGAAAGAGCAAGACAAAACAGATAGACAAAGTAGTTTCATGCTAACCTTTTCATCACAATAAAAAAAAAATTTACACAAAATAAGTTTTGCTGCACTGCAGCAAGACCATTTCAACTCACATCTGCCCCGGACAACTCTTCTCAAAACACTGTTGAGGTGTCCCACCGTACCATAGGTGAGCAGCCAGCTGCTAGGGTATCCCCTGAGCGTCCCCAGACCAGGAACCAAATATTCCTGACACATTTTGGAATCTGCAGCACCTCTAAATCATGCCTTTGTAGAAACAAAATGAACCTTCCCTTTTGCAGCTTTTCTGCATTGATTGCTTAACAATTTCCAAAGGTATAATACAGCTCCAGACCAAGGCACAGTGATAGCTCGCTACATCACTCTGAAGCTGGTTTCTGCGTGCAGCTACTGCTATTATCTTGTACCGAACTACAATAGCTCAGCTGATATTTGAGAGTGAACAGAAGCTGCACAATGACAACTTGGCTAGTGATCTGCTCTGCAAATCGCTCAGACGAGCTTCAGCTTATCGAAATCCGTCTTCTCCAGAACAACCTCCAAAACATGACTAATAGGCTGATTCTCCTCCAACAATATCTATCTTGGTTCCTGCTGTAAAATAATCGATTACACTAAATGGAATTATTTATACAGAATACGAAAGCAGTTTGGCTTTGGTGGAAGTAATATGCTTATCAGATAGATTACCATCTAACAGGCTTTTCTCTGTGAAAGTATAGCTGTTCCTGATAGTCTATCAAACCTCTTATGTAAATTACTTTGCTCTTGACAACATAAATTAGATAAAAGAACTATATTTTGTTTACAGACTTCAAGTAACAAGATTTTAAATATATTTAAAAGCCATGCCAATAGAATCAAATACTGTGTTTATGAACTAAAATTGCCTTAGCTTATTTCAACTAATGAAACAAAAGTGAACTCTGCATATTTTTTGTAAATATGGTGACTCCACGAAAATCAAATATTTATGTCTTTGGTCTAGACGAATTAACATACAATTTCTCTATCACAGGAACAAGAAGGCAATGTCTTCCTTAATGCATGCTTTAATGGAGTATCTTATTTCTCTTGGGTCAGCCCTTAAGAGCTGAGGGCTGCACAACAGGGTCCAAGGCAACAGCTGGAGGGAAGGGAGCAGCGAGAGCTGATGGCCAAAGCCATATTGGTGAACACCACCAGCACATAAAGACGCCAAACGCTGCCTGTTTGCAGAGACTGTCCGTGAAAACCTACTCAGAAACATATTTAAGAAAATTTACTCGGATTTCTAGGGGCTGTGCTTTGACTTTTCTTATTCCTCTCCTTCAGGAAGACAGTAGAGGAGTCCTTGTACTGCAGTTGGAATAAGAGGAAATGTTTCTCCTGTCTTTGGAGATGCATTACAAGTCCTAAAAGCATTCTTTGTAATCCCTTTATTATACACAAACCTAAAACCAATTTCTTAAAATGTATGCAGTAAGTAGAGGCAATGTCTAACTTAGCAATATATTTAGTATATTTAGCAATAAAGAAATTACATCTTACAAAGCAAAACTTTGGGCTTGCATTCATCTGCAGTACAGGATGAAAGAGAAATTTGGGGATTTGTAGACTCATTTTTAAAAACTGGGTAATGCAGCAAAAAAGCAGTTGGGCTCTGCATGCCCATTTCACAGCTCTAGACTAACTAATATCAAGTAAATTACATTTAACCCAGAGCATGGCTAAACAAAAACAAACAAAAAAAAAAAAGCACATTAAAATGAGTCTTAAATAATTTCTCAAAAGCCCAGATGATTTCCGTTATGGGATGCAAGGAAATGTTTTTGTCAAAAGAGAACAAATAATATATTATACCATTTAAAAGCTGGTAGCTGCTTCTCTTACCTGAAAAATAAAAAAAGAGAAAAAAAAATCGAGTCCCTGGCTTGATTATGATTCACTGTGTGTATCGAGCCTCTGCATCATGGGACTAGAGTAGCCTTTTATCTGTGTTATTCGTCAGGACAGATTGAATAATGACAAGTGGAGTGCCGAGCTGGAGTTTACTCGCAGATTGGTTAACATCATTTTGTTCCCACAACAAGTCTCATTGGCCCTTATCAGGAGTCTCCCAGAATTGTTTGAAAGTTACAGGCAGCACACCAAGAAAATTAATTTCCCTGTCTCCCTCCTAGTGTTGTCCAAATCTTGTTACCCTTATTCACACAAAATAATTCGACAATCTTAGCACAAAACTCTGCTGCATTTTTGCTTAGTCTTACAAAAACCAGCAACGTATAATTTCTAGGGACCTGTGCAGAGTTCATTTTTCATTAGGCTGACACACGGCATTTACTTTTATATGTACATGTTTTATTGCTGTTTACTCAATGGTTATTTGCAGCAATTACAAACTTTTCTCACCAACTAACTACAACATTAGGAGAGTCTTAAGAGAGACATAGTCTATCCTGTGACTGCTGCTTGGACACAAACGTGTTGGTTGGCTCCATCCAGAGAAGGAGACCTGCTGGCACAGGGACACCACTTCTGATTTATGGCACGATACACTGGGGATGTTTTTACACCTCAGGAAATTCAAGACTCTGTATTTTTAAAGAATGTAAATTTTTTGAGCTCACTCAAAAAATTAGGAAAAATACAAATGAATAAGGTTATGTTTTATTCTTTCAAGTCTGCTCTGAAATTTTAGCTTTATGAGTGAACCAAGTAGAAATTATACAATGGGAAGCAGTTTATACAATGGACTGACCAAAGAGAGAAATTCAGGGAGAAAGTTTCTGGATAAAAGGAATCGCACCAAGACCTTCTAACTCAAACAAGGATGGACACAACTTTTAATGCCCACTTCCTACAACAAACATCGGCTCTATGACTGCACACTGCATGTCTGCATGAGCAACTGTGGGTCTCTGCCACAAATACTTAAACACATATTACATTTTTAATCAAATTCAGCAGAGGTCATCTTGATGATTTCGTTTTTACCTCCTGCTTTAGTGGAGACTTCAGCATGCAGCAAAGAAAACAAACCCAGGGTTTGAGCTTTACACTTGTTCTCAAACAAATTTCTAGCATTTTATGTCACATTAGCCTCTGTGGAAGCTGCCCAAAAGTATTCACAGCAGCAAGACCTCAAGTGAGAGTTGCTTTCTACCCCTCTGAGTAGTCTCTGTTCTGGGACTTGTATGAAGATCCTGCCTGTGGCTGTTTCCAGTGATCCTAATTCTCGGGAAAGTTTTGCACTGGAGTTTTTTCATTTAAAGTGACTTTCTACTGATTCAGGCATACAGGTAAGAGGGCAACAGTGACTCACGGGGCAATCGCTAGGTTAGGGTTCTGTTTCAAAACCAGCAATTCTAAATATATTCCTCTGAACAGACGCTGTGGTCAGATGTGCTGTTCTGCACAAAGCCGAGCGATTGCGGAGTCGCCACCTCATACCCACGCTGAGCCGCTCCTCGGTCCACCCCCACGCAGGCCACCGCACACCCAACCATCCCACGACCCAGTTCTGTCAAACCAGCCTGGATTTCTAAAAACCTGCCATTAAAAGTGTTTAAGCCTGTTTGGATCTTTGTGACAGAATCCAGACAAGGATTTGTGCATTTATGCTGGTAGATGGGAGACAAGCAAAAAATGTCCAAAGCACGAACCCCTCTAAACCTCCTCATTGATTCTGACCACTGTGTAACCCTTCCTAGGACCTGTCACCTTCTTGATCCATGCTACATATCAGCCTACAAGTTGGGCAACAGCAAAGAGAGTATATAAACTAATTCAATTCTCAGTTTTTACCTTCACAAAGTTTGAAGACTGGATTATTTTGGTTTAGTTTATAGGCTGGAGGCAGTCCTATTAAATAAAATTAACAGTACTTTACCGAGGAACAAGGGAAAAACACTGAGGCTGCAGACCTCTCCAATACGGATGTTGAACAGATGTTTTCAATGTCTATTTGCATTTGGAACCAAAATTAAAGGGCACAAATCTCACCGGCTTTAAGATCTCTGCCAACAACTTGTGAATGCTAACAAATGGCACCTAATGATCCATCAAAATGGGTGATTTTTCTTATTCTTCTTTTGGGGAAGTAAAGATTTAACTAACTAAACAAAATAAAAGAGAGAAGTGAAAAAATATCAAATAATAAAATCAAGAACTTGAAACAGGATCTTAAAGTCCCAGCTACAAAGCCTGACAGCCGTGCAAAAGTCTGACAGCAGAGATAGGGTTTAATATTCTCTTATATGAGGGAGCTTTGAATCCCATTTAATTTTATCAGATTTAGAATCATTTGCTAGGGGCCAGACAGCCAACTAGTGTAAATCAGTTGAGCTCCATTAACTTCTACGGAATTACAGTTTCCAATTTACATCAGCTGAGAACCTCGCTGTTATGCTACTATTATTAGCTGCTATTTATAATGCAGTAATACCTAGAGCAGTCATCTCAAACATGTGGCTCAACAGGCTTTCTGACATTGTCTGCAGACACTGGAAGACTCTGCTCCTCTAGCTCACATTGCCCAGAACAGCAAAGTTGCCTGTGTTGTACTACTTGCTCCACGTTCAATCAAATGGACTACTGAGGCTGGAGCCTACTGGTTAATATTGAAATCTGAGCCTTGGTTTGCTATGACATAGATAGATAAACATAGTAATTGCAACCTAGTAATAATAATCTGCCTTACAATACAAAAGATGTCCCTTCCACAAAATCTCATAATCTGTCAGGTATTAGGAAGGAGCAAAAAGGGCCAGAGAAATGATGTGAGGTTACACAGAAGGCCAGTTGTAGGAGCTGCAGGCAGAAGGAGAACCCCGGCACTATCCACTGAGATGGCTGGGCTGCTTGCTTCTCAGGGAGCCAAATATCATCCACAGTCAAATGTGTATGGGTGACTACAGAGATCCACATCCCTCAGCTCTTGCAGTGAAGAGAGTCAGTTTTGAGTTTAGAATTTCCCAGTTTTAAAATTAAGTTTCTGAAGTTGATACATTGGGAATATTCACACTAACTAAATTTAGGATTTATGTGATTAAATTAGGTGGCTAGAGACATTCCTCCAAGTGCCATTCAGTGCAGAAGCATAATTTAGATGCCTTGAATTGTTTTCTGAAGGATCCTAATTCTCTTTCTTGGTTATTCAGGAGACACTTAAGAACTCCCCTCCCTCCTTAGAATTAGACATCAAAATAGATCGGTAACAGAAACAGTTCCCCATATCCATCCTGGGGGGACAGGCAGGTTTTCATAATTTCTTCTATGTCTCTCTGCTCAGCATTGATTTGTTATGGATGTACATCCTACTCTAGCACTGTCCAAAGAAAGAATTGTCTGTGACTCACAGTCCTTCACGTCACGTAGAGGATGTTTTCTCCCTGACTCCGCAGGACACTTGACCTTCATGCAAAATCAGGAAGAGTTTTCCCTCACATCCGCTAGATCAGCTGCAGAAACTGTTTCATGCTCAGATTTATTTACCTTTTCTTCTGCAACATACAGTAAAGGCAGACCCCAGTCACAATGCTGGAATCCCCTTCAGAGATGAACCAGACTTTTCTCTGAGGTTTGGCACTGTCCTATTCCCACATCTAGGCAATGTGGGAGGATGCAGACACAGATCTACTGGGACCAGTAGGAGGTAGACAGAGAAGAGACACCAAAGAAAGGATCACTCCCATTAACAAATGCAGCATGAAGCTCGTATCTCATGGCACGATCAAAACTTTGAAGCATTTCTAATCAAAGCAGCCTGTGTTCGTTCCCTGGTTGGCTCCCCATTTTGAAGCTGAACTTCCGTTAAGTTCACAGGCTCAGGAAAAGAAATCCAGTGCAGAGATTTCTCTTTTTATTTATGAACTCCTACTCTGTAGACTTCAATCTCACAAAGTGCTTAAACTTATGCAAAGTGTCTCTGAAGCAAACGGGACTGTTCACACGCCTGAAGTGCAGTCCTTTGCTGGATCAGGGTGGCAGCTCACTTCTTCTCAGCCTTTCTGAGTTCTCTATATATTCTGTTCAAACATTTTCTAAGGCACACGGGTTGGTGTTAAATATAGAAAGCCCTCTGCTCAATATTTTTTTCTCTCTGAGCCTGTCACATGCTACTGAGCTGTGCACCAGCGCTTTGCACGGATCTGCAGAGCACAAGGTTGCTGCTGCTTGTCCACCGCAATGGTGGGTGCTTGGAGAGGTGTAAGACAGATCATCTCCGAACTTAAAAATATTAAGAAAAAGTTTTCCATTAGCATCGATAACTCTTACTTGCTTATAGCAAATACCACATTAGAACATCTTATTCTGCCTGTCAATAATTTGGTTGACTACAAATCCTGAGCTGTTTGCTAGATTTGTACTGCTCTCCAGGAGAATGATTCAGAGCTTTGTATAAACTGATCAAGCAACCCATTAATATTTCACAGCTGGGCTTGGGTTGACCGACAATAATTATTCCACAGATTACTTTTTCATTTGAAGTGTAGTTGGTCATCCATTACTTTCTCCAGGGCTCTCAAGGTCCAATAATTCCAATTATTTTTATCAAAAGGAGTCAGGTAAACTGGTTCTATGGAAATCTTCCCCAACATGGGCCCTAAGAAGGTGACTGGAAGTCCAACTCCATTACCAATCCACTCCTCAGAGCTGAGATGTTCGTGTACACCAGCAACCTCTTTACCTGATTTTTCAATCCAGAACACAGCATGTATTACTGCTGTAAATGTCTGTGCTTAGAGCTGGCAGTCACTAAGCCTTCCCTCTCCAATTACCTTGGACAGGACAGCACCATCAACTGGTTTCCATTAATGAAGATACCAGCTAAATCTTTAAGTGGCATACTTCAAAAAATAAAGTGCAGTGCCACGGGGAAACAATGGCCAATCTGGTTCCTGAAGGCCATGTAGGGTCTTCCTCATTAACCAGCTGCCCCCAACCAGTCACATAACATAGTCCCGGCAGGACCATTGGCTTTTTGCTCCTGGAAAGCTGCACATGGTTGAAGGGACAGCAGGGCGACTGTCTCATGTCAAGGGCATCTGCTGAATCCAGATACGAAACTTCTGCTTTCACAAGGCACCACAGCAGGAATTGCTTGCATTGTTCAGAGCAAAGGAAGACTTTGGAGCTCTCCTGCATTTCTTGACAGCTTTGTCTTTGCAAAAAGCACCATTATTTAATGCTGGGGAGCTCAAAACCTGCAGTGGCCCAAACACTGAAAATTATACCGACAGGAAGGGTTCACCATAAAATTGGCAATCAGATCCGGTCTGCAAGTAAGTATTTAATCTTGGAAACATTAGCTGGATTGAACCTGACTGCTGATGAGTTATTCTCCCTTGCTTGACTGGAAGGTCATAAACATCCCTGATATTAATGGCCTGGCGGAAGTCAAGGCTCCACGCGGATGGACCGTTCTCTCCCCATTCCTCATCCACTGAGAACTTTCTGCTTCACTTGTTCAGCAAGTGGGCACTTTGAATAATGTGGGAAAATGCCACTTATCTATTCATAGGGTTCCTCCATCTTACAGCACTGCCAAGTTTGCTGCAGGACAGATATTTTTCTTCTACACCTATTTTTCTTAATCTAAAGGTCCATTTAAGAGATCTGTTCCACAAAAGGATAGTTCTGGTGTTCACTGCTCTGCTTTAATAGCAGCTACATTTATTTCATCCTTTTGGTGGGAGTGAGATTGCTTCTCTTGGACTCAGTGGGAGGGAAACTTCTGCAATTTTTTTCATGCCATTGCTTGAGTGTGTGCATTGCAGCAGCTTCTCTTACATTGGGTCCAGGCTAATAAGATTAACAAGGTGAGGCTGTAGGGCTCTTCATTTCCCCATTATACTGATGAAAATCTTTCTTCTCCCCAGTGCCACAAGCAAAGGAAGTGACTGAATGAGCGTGCTAAGTGCATGCTGCCCTCTGTGTTCCTCTATATACTGATCCTAATACAACTTTGTGAGTATGAAGCCCACAGGAAGATGCATAAGGTACATTTGGGATATTCTCCTCCACAGACTGCATTGCAGCTACTAACTCAAACCTACAGAGCTGACGATCCTTGGGACTGTTCATGCTTTGCCACGATGTGAGAGTCTGCATGCTCCTACACAGCACCATGTAGAGAGATACCAGAGACCATGTACAGCCAGCAAATCCCAGCTTTCTGCAGACAGATGCTTCATGTTTATTAATCCTGAACTGGATTTATCCTCCCAAAGAGCCACTTGTAAGGCTGAAGACCCACCTGTGCCAACAACAGCCTTACCTGGAAGCCAGGCTTTCTTATGCAAGACACAAGAGATCGTCCCTAAACACCACGTTCATTTAAAATACTTGGAAAGTGCTATAAAAAGCGCCCTTATTTCAGCTCACTGAGTATGAAATACATGCATAATATTCAGGAAAGTTACAAGATGATAATTTTATTGGCTATAATATCCCATCTTAGTGAGTCCCTGAAGGCACACTCCACAATCCACCAAGCACAGGAGTATCCCAGCGGGTATGTCTACATTGCTTTCTTAAAAAAGAGCACAAAACAGCCCTGGGAGCAGCCGAGAGCAGAGAATGCCATCACATGCGCCTCCTGGTCACACAGGGGCTTCCCAGGCGACTGACGGACCCTCCCACAGCCAGTGTCTGTGAGCATGGCTGCTGCCATCCAAAACTGCCACCCAGAGCCACCTCGCCTGCACCTCACAGCCCCAAAAGACTCCAGGTGACACTTCCCAGATGTGGAATCAGGGAAGCTGTGAGCTCCCAAAGCTTACCATCTGGAAGGTCCACAGGTTTTGCATCGGGAGTCTGTTCATCCCAACGTGTGCCCTGCCTCTATCTGAAAAGCTGGGGCAATCAAATATTTAACATATTGAACGAGAGCACTCCCAACTAAGAGGAACAGCAATTAAAGACCTGCTGACTCATCAGATATCAAAGGGGAAGTGACACAGTGGGGAATCGAAATATTCTGAAAGGAGCCAGACGCTTGCAGTGCACCAGGCCAGGAATTCACATTAAGAGAATCCCAAACAAGCTGGGAACAATGTTTGCTTAAAATCCCCCATGGGGAGCTGCATCATCAAAAGGAAAAAAAAACAAAAAACCCAAACAAACAACAACAACAAAAAAACAACCAAAAAACCCCAAAGGGAAATGGGTATTTCAAATTTTATAAATGATCCATCCTTTATTCTGCAATAAAAATGACGGAAGATGGCAGTGTTACAGTCCTAGATGCCTATAATCTGTCTCTACACCACAAAAAGCAATTTAGATATTCTGGAAAACATGCTCTTTCAGCTTGCTCTGCAAGCTTACCCTCTTCTGTGTGCACACATCCAGCATGCACAGACATTTCATTAAGGGACCTCAGTATCTGCTTGTGAGTGTGCTGCTTGCTGGCCCTGCATCAATGCCCCGACCAGAGGAAGACTTGTCTGAGTCTGATCACAGACACTAGATCTTAAGGTCACATCTGATTTGGCTTGAGCAGAAGACAGCATGTCCAACTGCTGAATCAGCATGCTGATGGCACTCATGAAAAAGGATTAGACGGCAAACCTCAAGTCCGATAAACTCATCCATGAGCCTAATGAAAGCAAAACTGGACCTGCAGGCGTTAACATACACATGAGCACACTGATATGAGCGCACAGGTCCTTTAAGTGAAGTGACTTGGAATTTTCTGGGATTCACTGTCAGCAGACATTACAAAGCTAAGAAATTGAGACATTCCTATAGCTGACGATGTTGAACGGGTATCTACTATGTATTTCCACAGCTTATGGACAAGTGTGTGGCATCGCTCACTGGTCAGCAGCCGGGCAGGCAGCAGCACAGAACTGGACAGGAGACCAAATCTTTGTGATTACGAGACAGTTTTAGCATCTTCTTTGCTGCAAAAAAACCCTCTGTAAATCACTACAGGACTGCAAACTTACAACCTACTAGCCGTTCCTTTGGGAAAATGCCCTTTATGTCACCGTATGGTTTACTTCTCCAAATGTCACAAGGAAAGACAAATAAACTTCCTCTCTGCAATATCAGAAGTGTGATTTACAAACCACAAGGGCAAGCTAAAGCTGCTGTTCCTCTCTGCTCAAAAATATTCCTCTGCTCCCTTTTCTATAAACCTTCCTGGTGTCTTGCAAATACCTTCACAAAATTACTGACCTGTAGAGACAGCATCCCGATTCCACCGCCAGAAGGAGGTCACTCGAGCGAGTCTGTGTACCTCAGTTCAGGTGCTCATTTCTAAGTTTGGCTAACCTTAAAGCAAAGTGCCCTTTAAGTGCATATCGCTTTAGCCCTAAAATACTTAATCATTAACGATTTAAAGCAGAAAGGAATTTAAGTGAGTTAGACATCCTGTAATAGGCCTTTTGACTAGGGCCATTAGGAACATTTTGGTTCAGTTCAGGCATAATTTATCATCCTGAGTGGAATTCACCTGAAAGGCAGGCAGTGCCTTCTGCTCCTGTAGCTCTTCTCTTAAAAAAAAAAAGGGGGTGGTGGTGGTGGGGGGAAATCCATTCAGCTTTTCTGATTTCTTAAATAGCTTAAGGTTATGAATGCCAGATAGCTTCCAGCTAGGCATTTACTGCTGTCTTTAATAGCCAAAGCCTATCAGAAACCTCCTGAGGCTAAATACAGAGGAGGGAGCAAAAAGTAATCATTTTACATTTCAATCCCTGGTAGGAGAAACCTGCTGAAAGAAGGTTAGAGCACTGTAGGCTGGTCTTCTTACCATTTCTAACTCACCAGTTAATTATCGCAGCTTGGCCAGTTCCTTAGCCAACAAGCAGCTTCGCTGACTCCAGGGCACCCACAGAAGCAGCAGAGCTACCCTGGGACCTCTGCAGCAGCATCTCCCCAATACTAATGTACTTTTGGATAGCAACAGTAAATTAAGAAAAGGGCACAGCTTAGCTATTAAATAGCAGCAGGACCATAAAATAAGACATTTCAGCATCTATATGTGATTTTTAGGCTGGTGTCAACTTACAATGATGCTCCAGTTATTCTGTGGAATAGAAAGTCTGACAGCCTTTATAAGCATGCCTCATTTTATATGGGAAAGATATAAAAATGCTGATGCATTATACTGTTGTATATAAACATGAAAAATAGCAAAGGTAAGCCAGAAAAGGTTCAAGTCCTTCAGAATGTAATAGAAAAAATATCCAGCCATCCCTCTGAGTGATTACAGAAAATTACATCCCTATCAAAGAACTGTGAAAGATAACAAAAAGCTGCTCAGATGGACATGTTCTCTGCTTAATTTAGTAGATTTTGAATGTAAATTCTACCAAGTCACAGCGATTTCATTGCTTTCAAGTTTTAAGGAGATTTTTTTTCCTATACAGACAAGCATGCAAAGGGAATGAAACAATTGAAATACATCTCAAAATACCTGAATATAAAAAGGTTGTATTCTCACATTACAGTGGTAACAGTGACGTGTATTACCTCTTTCCCCTCCCTGTAATTTGAACATCCACGCCACAGCATTTCTTAAACATGAGGCATGGACCATCCTGGTACTTCAGCTGCAGAAAACAGGGTACAGCTGGGCTGGCAGGTGTCAGCGCAGGAAAAATATTGTATTGGGAAGGAAGGTTTGTCTGTCTGCTTATATTAAGATGACGTTGAGCGCCTGACTTGGCACGGCTGTTAATAATTTTTAATGGACCTGCGGTCGAGAAAGATGGTATCCTATTAATAAATACATCATACCTTCTGTTGCTCTTACTAGTGAACATAGATGGGCAGTGAGGCAGGAACATGCATGTTCTGAGACTACCATTGACTGCAAATTTTTAAAAACTTGTGTCTGCAGCCTGAAAGTATGGGCAACCGCTCTGCTTCCAGTTTTTATCATTTTAAAGGATTTTCATGGGGGGGGCTGGCAGCTTTGGTAAGCGATTAGTGTATATTACTAAGACAATTCACAGGGCTCCTATAAGCCAGAAGGAGCCACGCTGGGAGATCTGCTTTCTGCTCTAAATATAGCAGCACAAGAAATGAAATCCAAGTGCCAGATTTCAGTGGGATTTCCCAGGGTGAAATGTATCTCGCACATGGCTCATTAGAGACCTTTAAAACAAAAACAAGAACTACAGATTGCACCAGTGTATTCCCTCCCCAGTGCTGTTACTGAAAACGTTTTGGATGAACGGTGGTCATTTCCTCACCATGAACTCCATCATCTCTCTGCACTTGTTTTCAGTAAGCATTTGAGCCACCTCATCCGATATGAGCATCAGTGATAATTGTGACTGAGCAGTCAATTTAGCCACATAGCTACACATTTCTTACCAGATGGATTCATTTTAAGAACAGAAAAACAGGAAATGAAGAAAAGGAAAGAAAGAAAGGAGTGCAACAGACTAATTTATTCTCATTTACTGGGCTTCATGTATAATTATCCACCATTTCCACCATCCTGTGTCATGCCTCCAAAGTTGGGAGCCTGTTTCTGTAAGACTTCAGAGCACAGATTTGTAGTCATCTTCAGCTATTTCTGTCCACAGAGCTCTCTTAGGTCCTTGCCTGTGTTTTGTACTGCACAAATTCTCACAGCATCTAGGTATTTGTTTTAAACTGACAAACTTAATACATGAATGAAATCCATTTAAGGTGTCACCCTACAGATCATTACCAACCCAAAGTAACAGTCTCTTTTGTTTCTTATCTGAGAAGAAAAACAAACCAAAAACCCCCAAAGCAAGACATGCTCTTCTTTCCAATTGCTCAGATATTGTCTGTATTTCAAAGTTTAAAACCCTTTCCTTTGCAGCCTGCCTTCTGGAGCTGTATGCTGCCAGCCTGTTCTTCTCTCATTTATACCCTGTGCAGAGTGATGCCACAGATATACACCCCTGTAAGAGGAGCACTGAGTCATGCATCAGGGTGGCTATTCCATGTTTATTTAGCATACTCTGCAGGCAAAAGGGAATTATCTGCCTTCCCAGCCCCAGACCCCAGCTGCACAAGAGATTTTCCCCCAAAGTGTGTGGCCCTTCCCTCATGCAAACAGCTCCTATATGGGTATATTTTAATGTCTTTCATTTTGGTGAGTGCAAATTTCTTACGACTTACAGTGAGTTGCTCTGACTGGTACATGTCAGGATGGGAAGCACAACTGTGGTGCTGTTGCTCCCGTGGGCAAAAGAGCAAAGGAAGCTCACAGGGCTCCTGATTTCACAAGCACCACGCTGGCACCGGGGTCTTCACTGGCCTTAGTCTCCCCACACAGAGAACTGTTATTTCAGTCCTGAATGTATAAAAGCTCCTCATTCTCAGCTCAAAGAAAAGAGACTTGACAAGGCAAATTGTTCTGCAGAAAAGCTTCCTATTAGAGAATAGTTGTAGCGGCAATAAATGTAGCTTCACTGGGAAGAAGAAAGGAATTCAGCACATCTTCTAACACACAGGGGTTTGCTTGGGCAACGCATGAGTCTGAATCACTTACAGTGCTAACAAACATCATTGGTCAATAGGTCTCGATAAACAACTTCAAATGAAGATGAAATTTGCCTTATAAACTATATCTTCTGGTGAATCGAATGATTCTCCCTTCTAGACAATGCAGTTTCCTGTAAAACCACAGCAGAATTGCTGAGATCCAATCTTCCTATGACCCAGCCACCAGCTGCTCACGCTAAGGCTCCCCTCCTTCACAAGATCCAAGGCTTTGCTGCAAACCTTCCAGCAGTCTCTGTTGATGACATCTCTCCGTAAATAAGTGCTTGATTCAGAAGTGGTTGGTGTGCACAAATATGTAATTAGCAGGAATACCCTTTCTAGCATGCAGGGAAAGACTGTAAAAGGCATTTAATTTCCTAGTTTCCCAGAACAAAATTCCTTAATGTCTTGTTTTGAAAGATTAAATATCTGTTGTTAGAAACAGTACTACCCTACTAAATAATCTGAATCAAAATCAGCACCTACACACGTCTATATGACTTGCACCTACACAAAATACAAGCATTTCAGGGCTCTGCATACAGAACTAAAGCACTTTCTAAAAGGCAGAGGTGTACTTTGACCAATCTGCTTTTGACCAACAATGGCATTTCCATTTCTGACTCACCTGTAGCCCTCTAAGAGGTCACTCATGGATTTCAGTCCATCTAGACATTTTATGTGTTATGGCGTAATTTAAAAGAGCCTTCAGGATAACAAAAAGTGGAAACCACACGCATGTTCCTGCTGATTTGTCTGATATAAGACATTCATGAACAATGCAAGAACACAGGAAAGCAGAACACTCTCAGGTTTTTCCACATTGGTATCTTCACTGGAGAGAATAAACAGTAGAAAACAGCTGCATCTGCTGCTACAGCATACATGCTTTTGTTTTTGTCATGCCTGTTTTCACATTGGTAATACAATGAGGGATTTTAACAAAGCCAAAGGGTGCAATTGGAGCAACCATGCTGCCAGAAGCAGCATGGAAACATTTTTAGTCATAATTAGGCAGAATGTCTAAATGAAGTGCTACATGCTTGAGTCTGAGGTGGTGGCTTTAATGCTGGGTGCTGCGCTTGCCCCTAGACATGGCACCTCCCTGTCCCATCACACCCCTCCGGCCACAGCTGCCTCTCTGCACCCAACAGGTGCTGCAGTGAGCGGAGCAGGACCGGTTCTCACCACCCGTGCCACAGACGAGGGGGTTGGAAAAGGTCATGGCTGCGTTAGGGGCACACTCCATGCACCAGGAATACCAGGGCACGGTACCGGCAAGCATCCTAGAAAAGGTTGCCCAAGCCCATATTCCCATGTCAGCACTAGCTGCCAAATGATAAACAGTTTGTCATCAGAAAGATCCACTTCTTGCAGCAAAGACCAAGCCTATTGGCTCAGAGCCCCATAAAGGTAGAGGAGCAGAGAGATGGCCAAGATGTTCCCAACCCCAGAGGCAGCATCTGTCCTCAGCCCCGCAACGCCTCGAGCTGGCAAAGCCCCTCTCCCACGCTTTGCAGGACACGCTACACAAAAAGGTTCGCATTACTTTTTTTTTCTAGAATAACCAAAATACCATGGGAAGTTGACAAAAACTGTACAAAACCAGAAACCCATGATGGGTTTCTTGAGAACTTAGGTGAGACACGCATCCCTGCACATCCTGTGCTCATCTGTGGGAGACACCATCACACAGCACAGCCAATTCGGGAGGATGGACTTCTCTTAAACACCCCACAAACTAGTCTTTAGAGTATTTAAACCTTAATTTTAGCTGATTAACGCCCACTGAAGAATCATTTATGAGGACTCTCGGTCACCTTAATTGCATAAGGATAAAATAATTTTCAGGGACCCTGTATGTGGGGGTAAACTTTTCAGGTTTGGGGTTTTTTTTCACTTTTCCTGTGGTGGGGTGGAAACTCTAAAGACTTCAATTAGAAGCAATTACTGGAAACGTAGAGGCTTCTCTGAGGTTAAGCTGCCCTTCATTTTCTCAAGAGAAGCCTTTAATTAAATGCAAATAATCACAAATTTCATATAGCAGATTGCCATAATTTCACTATTAGTTACTAGATCTCATTTAAAACTAAAAGAGGTGGGCAGTAGTGCTGGGCGGACATAAAGTAATGAGAACTCAAGAGGTCAAGGCTGAATTACCTGCGTAAATCTATTCCTCTTCTATAAATCTGTCTGCAACCACATCATTTCAGTGTTAATAGGTTGTCCTTCATGCAAGCACACTGGAGTGTAGTTCCATAGAAACTTGGGCCTCAATACAAGTAATTACCTCAGTCCATCTTACTGTTGACCATGGCAGCGAAGGCAGGATGTGTAATGGGGAAGATGTAATTGAAGTGGAAATGACCAGAACTAAAATGCAAGCTATGATGAATTAAAATGGTATATTCAAGCTCATCTCCATAGTAGAGCTCTGGAAGAGCAGGCACATGAAATGGCAGCAAGTATTTTAAATACATCTATCAAATCAAGGCATGGTAGCATGTAAGTGGAAAAGAGACAATATAGTGTCTGCAGGAGGGGAGGGGAAAGGCAGGCGCCTCACAACCACGGGTCTGTAATTGTGTCCTCAAAATCACCAGTCTTTAGAATGGGTTCAGACAATTACAGAAGGGAAATAAACTAAATGCACACAACTGCACAGAGAGTACGCCACATTTTTCTTACTCCTTTTGTTTAACCAAACACCAAAAAAAAACCCTCAATATTTTAAGGAGCAGCTTTCTGAAAAGCTGATGGCTTTGTAGTTCCAGGACACATTGAAAGAGGCATCGATGCTACTCCAAGCAGCACCTCAGCCTTCAGGAAGCCCCACAGAAGAGATGCTTCAGAAGAATTATATTTTTGTTATGGTGATGGCTGCCAGGTTTTCAAAGATGAGAAGGTCATTGCTCTTTGCCGTGCAGAAAGTTCAGGAGGGATGCCAGGAAGCTCAGAAGGAAAAAAAAAGCACAAGGATCAAGAGAAAAAGCAGTGGAAAACTTACTCTATGGCTCAGCTTGGTACGTCATTTCTGTGCGGATTCCCAAATTAAATCACTTCTCCCACTGTACTGTGAGAATATGGGGAGGGATCAGATTGTAAGCTATTCAGAGGGCTAACTGATTATCAGCATTTTAGCAGAGAGCTTGTTTTTGTTCTTTCGCACATTTATAATAATACCTTTTACATGTTCTCTAAGAGACAAATCTCTCTCTGCTTCAGAACTGCTAGTCTGAAGATCTTTTGTTGGCACTGAGACGAATGCTAATGTGAAATATCTTATTTCTTCAGATGAAAGAGAAGCTGAGAACAATCCCCTATGGAGAGAGGTGGCAGAAGGCGGGATCTGGGATCAAGAGTTTATGACTCACCCCTCCCCGCGCAGCCCACCCATGCCCCCCTCGCTGTTCACTGGGTCCTGTTGCTATCACACCATGGACCAGCTCCTCCTGCTCTGATAAAGCTTCCCGTTGTGTCCCCACCATGATGGGGACATAGGGTAGCTGCAGGCAGGACACTCTGTTCACAGGCAGAAATGCCTGGAAATGAAGTGTTATACCTGAGACCAAAGGCTCAACCTCTTATGACAAACCACCCAAACCCCTGCTACTCTCCTCCGTTCTCCATCTATTTTTGTCCCTCTGTTCTTGGAGGCACCAAGCAAAGCCATAATGTATTTTAAATGCCGTGATATATTTTCCTGCTGTGGAGATGCACAGGAGACTGGCTACAGAGTCTCAAGAGCGTGGCCCAAACAGCAAATCTGCCTGATGATGCCTTGCCTGTGAGCACGCACTGAGCCATGAGCACACGGAGAGGGGTGTTGCTGAGTTTCCAACAGCTTCTTTCACACCAGTAGTAGCAATAACCAAGAGATGCAGGCTAGCTGGATTTCAGGACTAAATTCTCAGGTGTCTGGTAGGAAAACAGCACCAATAAAAGCTTTTTCTGATATGGGGGCATTTCTAATATCTCTCACTTCTGGTGAGTAGTAAGTACAGAGCTTATGCAGCAGCTTCTTCTGCAGCAGGGATACTAATAAACAAGATTGCTTTCTCCTGCCTCTGAAAAATACAGAAACTAAATACATTTGAGATATTCCCATCTCCTGGACACATACGTTTTTTCAGATAGCTTAAGTATGAACTGTGGCTTAGAAACAATTGAGAAGTGAGAGCTGGAATCCTGTCCACTGAGATGGAAGCACAATCACATAAGCTTCAGTTCTCCACAAAACCCCACCCAAAATATTTGAGGGAAAAGGGCTATTTTCTGTCATAACACTGCACACCACAGACTGCCTTCTGTAATAGCCAAAGAATAAAAAGAAAGAATTACTGAAATGATTGTAGTGCAGCTTATCCAGCTTGGTTTAGAATCATAGAATCATTAGAGTTGGAAGGGACCTTACAGATCATCCAGTTCCAACCCCCCTGCCTGTGGCAGGGACACCTCTCACTAGGCCAGGTTGCTCAAAGCCCCATCCAGCCTGGCCTTCAACACTTCCAGCTTCTCTGGGCAACCTGTTCCAGTGCCTCACCACCCTCACAGTAAAGAATTTCTTTCTAATATCTAATGCAAATCTCCCCTCCTTCAATTTAAAACCATCACCCCTTGTCCTGTCACTCTGCTTCCCTCTCCAGCTGTCCTGGAGCTCCCTTCAGATACTGGAAGGCTGCTCAAAGGTCTCCCCAGAACCTTCTCTTCTCCAGGCTGAACAGCCCCAGCTCTCTCAGCCTGTCTTCATAGGAGAGGTGCTCCAGCCCTCTGATCATCTTTGTGGCCCTCCATTGGACCTGTTCAAACAGGTCCATGTCCTTCCTGTGCTGAGGACTCCAAAGCCGGACATAGTACTCCAAGTGGGGTCTCATGAGAGCAGAGTAGAGGGGTAAAATCTCCTCCTGCAACCTGCTGGCCATGCTTCTTTTGATGCAGCCCAGGATTAGCTTAGTGTAATGGCTTACCCAGTTTAGTGGTTCTAGTGGAAGACTCACTATTTCATTATTTCTTTTGTTCCCGTGACATATCTGTAAGCATATCCAATGCTATAGCAGGCTTCTGAAAACTCAATGGTTGACCACAGAGTAGAGACAATGAGCTAAAAAGATGGAGTCTTTTCATTACTTTTTGGTACCAAGGAAGATGAAAGCCTTATGTGCTTATGCTGGCTGAGAGAATGTGGTATTAGGATAACAAAAATGAAATATTATCAGAGACTGAGTTTTCAAAGGTGTAGCACTAAGAAGAAACTGGTGCACATATAACTCAGCAAGCCACCAGTACTAAATGCTTGACACACTGGAGGATACAACAACAAAGGGGTCAAGCATGTAATAACATCATGCAATATCCTACTAAAATTGACTATATTATTCTAAATTCCAAAGGAACGAAGGTAAAAAAGTACTATATATAGCTCTTAAAAAGATAAGGAATCCCAATTGCTTTTCATATAGAAACAGAAACTCTCTAGGAATTAATTCAGATCTCTGAAAAGTGTAAAAGTAAAGCATTAACACATTTTTTCCATGAATCCAGGAGGAAGGAAATTAGAATCTAGTGTAAAAACCTACAAACAAAAACCATTATAGTGACAGGCTTGATCCACTGATGTCAATGCAAAGATGCGTATTAAACTCCAGAGGGTAAGGATTTCACCTGCAGAAACTTCCTCACTTACAAGCACAGTCACTCACAGCATTGCTGCTGTTGTCAGACCTCTACAAGATTAACATCTTTATACCAGAAGATGCAGTCCACATGAATGAGAAAAGCAGGGAAATACACAATGCTCTTGGGTCATGTAGGCAGTCTCAAAACAATTACTTGCTTTATAAAAAGAGCAACATGAATTAGGATGAAAAAGTGCACAATTTGGTATGCATGTGTATGTGAGGGAGAGAGAATAAAAAAACAAACCCCCTTCACTCTTTCCTCTATTAGGATGTAGTGACATTAATTCTAACTCCAAACAATTTTAGCTGACTGATTACAGTTGCACTACAAAGCAGAAGCTGAAAAGCAGATCAGATTTCTTTCCCATGTTGGACTTACCATTGCATCTAAAGAAACCCCAGAGAAATCACAAAAAGGGGACTATAAACCACACAGTCATTTTATTCTGAGGCAATTTTTAATTTTAACAAAAAATAATTAAAGTCTGTTCCTTAAATCATTAATAAATGAATCCTGCCTGTTAGGGCAAGGAGCTTTCCAAACTCTAATCCATCTTTACTGCTGTGTTATTGCCCTACTGTTTTCCTGTAATTAAAATGTGGCAGGTAGTTTACACACAAGAGGGAGTAATTGTATTGGAAATAACTGTTCATAACCAAATTTTAAAAGCTCATTTTTCTTATGAACTTTTAATAACAAAAGTAAGATAATAATGATATTTAACATTTGTGCCACCTACAGCAGCATTTTTCATCTCTGAATTGCTAACATTTCATTCAACATTGCTAAAACATACCCCTTCAGCTCTCAATGCAGCCTGCAGCTAAAAAAGGAAAAATCTGAACAATTGCAGTCATTTGTTCCTGCTCTACTGAAATCAAGAAACATGGCTGATCCTCATGCTAAGGATCCAAAATTAAAAAAAACCTTCAGTGGTTCTGGAAGGAGAACAGGGAGTTTGCACATGCTGTGGTTTGGGAGCACCCCAACCTCTGCTGGACCAGGCCAGGAGGGGAAGATCCCCCTCTCTCTGCACCTTAAGGAAGATGGGATGAGGTGGGCCCATTTCTACATTGTGTTTCCTCAAAGGTGCACACGTAGATGGCACGAGCAGCCTGCACAGATTTGCACAGACCTGGAAGCAGCACAGGCTCTCCCGGCTCAGAGGAAAATGTTAAGTTTGGCTCCTGAAGGGCCTCCTACATACCAAAGCTGCAGAATATTTTCCTTACAAAGATTATTCTGGAGTCTTCACTTTGGATGATTCTTAGAATACAGCTCTCAAAGAATTTCAAGGCCTGCAAGCTGATAAGGGGAAAAATACCATTCTTCCACTTAGTAATGTTTACAGTCTGGTAGAACCTGCCAATATATAGAACTGCAGAATGCCGTATGCAAACAGCTTCTGACCCAAAGAGCATACAATCCAAAACATGCAAACAGGCAACTCAGGATACAAATACTGGGGAAGGGCAAGGGAAAAACAAAGGGCCCTCAGTGGTTTGATGGGCAGACAAGTAGGTGGACATTTGCCATTTAAATGCAGCCACAACAGGAAAGTTGTTGTCTCTCCTGTTCAGAGGTCCTCCTGCTGCCTAAGAGGCTATAAAGGGGTACTAATGGATAATGCTTTAGACTCCTAACACTGTTTAGAGTATGAGGCATTGCACACTACCCTTGTGGAAAGAGGTCATTGCACTGTCATTGCCCATTACCTGAGCCTTCTGAGCCTTGTACTGTTTAAAATAAGGGTATTGGTTTGCTGTGTTTATGTAAGCACACATTTTGTTGTAATGTTCAGAAGTGAATATGGGAGGAAGCTTTTAAAAAAAAGGTTTAAGCTCACTCTTATCAGCTGAAATAGCGATCTGCAGCACATCATAGGCATACAGCATAAAAGATGCATGTGCTTACATACACTGTCATGGGCAATCCTGCTGCTAAAGAGCTACATCACTGTATGCAAATGCAGGTGGACCATAAAGAGGAAGGTCATTAAGAGCTCCAGTTCCAGCCTTGTAATTAGATTGGCACATACAAACCCTTTTGGGGGCTGTGCCAGCCTCAGCTGAGCTCTGCACAGCTGGAGGTTGAGTCCTCCACGACGCAGGGTGCCTGCTGGACCTGCAGACTGGGCAGCCCACAGGCATTAGGGCTTTTTCTCCCCAAACCCAATACGTGCAAACCACATACTTATACCAGGCTTGTCCAGGATCTGAATGGAGTTCCCTTTACCTATATATCATCAGAAAGTTTAGTGCTGGATGGTGGTTTCTACCTCAAATAGGTTATTGAGGTGCATTTGGGTGTCAACCCAAATTGGTGGCTTTGGACCACATTCATTCCATGGTTTGGCTTAAAAATCAAAGTAAGGTTTAGAGGTAGCAATCACGTATGGTCACAGAGCTTCCTGCAGTCCCAGAGCAACACAGCAGTGATATAAATGAACTGGATTAATGGGCCTGGCTATGGGAACCAGCTGTGAGATAGACAGACGATATTTGAGGTTGCCTCAAGGCCTGTTTTTCATTCTGTCTGTGCCCAATAAAGGCATTTAAAACAAATCGAGGATCAAATACTAGATGAGAAGTGAATGACTGCATCAGAGGACAGACTAGACAGTGACCAACCGACCCCATGCAAAGGTGATGCTGCTCTGACAGCCCCGCGTAAAAAGCAATAGCTATACATAATTTTGCTTAAGCCTTGAAGGTTCAGATAAAAGCTAAACATAGAATAAATTAGTGATGTCTTGCTTATTAAAAGCCACCCATTGGAATTTTGCAGTTTGATTTTCCAGGAGTTGTCTTCTGGAGCAGGAGCCAATGAGGCACGTAGAGGGGAGAGGAAAGGAGTCCAGGGCTTGATGTGGAAGTGGAGTATATAGGCACCGCTACACAGTGCATGAGGAGGTGTTATTTTCTTCCCTGAGATTATCTTGCTTCATCTCCTCCTCCCTTCTCCACTCCCCATCATCAGCATTTAAAACACCCCCGAGTTTTGTTGAGCAGGTTTGCCATGCTCATTAAAATAATGTGAGCACTTACTGGCTATAATGAGCGCTCATTAAATTCCGGTAAGTGTCAGGACTGTCCTGTGGAGTTGAACAGGCTCAGGTTCTGGGAGGAGGGCTCAGGGGTGGGAAGATACTGGAAATACTATATTTTCCACAAGAAAGAAACAACAACCTTTTTTTTTTCCTTCCCCCCCCCTACCCTACAGGCACTGGGGTAACTCAGACCCAGAGAGTAGCAGCCTTTGTTTACTGACTACTCAAATCATTCCCCCTCCCCAGAAGGACTCTCAGCTCCTCTTATCAGAACAGTAACAAATTACAGATTTTTTTTCCATATTTGCCTCTCCTCATTTGAGAATTTTCCTATATTTGTTATTTAGAGATAAAAGTCTGCCTCTAAAAATTCACTTAGAGCAGTAGTTTTCTCAGCCTGAGGGAATGGTGCAGGAGGGATTGCAGGGCAAGATCCAAAGCAGCTGGTGAGGCTGCAAGAGCAGCAGAAGATCAGGAGATGAATGGGTGCACACCAGGACATTTTACATTCTCTGCTCCCACTTTTATTTCCAAGTGGCTGTGTCAGAGACACACACCCTGACTAGCATGTCTATAACCGTAAAGCAGTTCCCACTGCAGGATGCCAACTGTGTTTTTATCACCAAACCCTGCTCATCACCTACTAACATTAGAAGGTCTGAATTAACTAAAACCATTTACAAAGATACTGGACTACTCCCCAGTGAAATAGAGGGAAAGTGACTATTTAAGGAAACAGAATCAGAGGAGAGCTTGAAGATCCATGCATCCCCAAAGAGTCAGTGTATATCCTAGCCGGATGGAGAGAGCTGCTGGAAGGAGGAGATTTCTGTGCGTATCCCTAGGAGGTGACCCGTCTGCAGACAGCCTGCCAAATGCAATGCATCAGGAGAAGGCAGTAAGGGAAAAAGGAGCAGAAGAGTTGATCTGGCTTCCCCAGCAACTTGTAGAGAGTTGACTGACTGCTGCCACCAAACAGCAGAAAGCACAGGGCAACATATCGAAGTCGTTATTCTAAAGAAACAAAGTTGCGTTCCTGAAACCCTATTATTTTGTGCTAGGGCTGCTACCCATATCATTGCCTGTACAATGAGCATAAGACTAAGTCTTCCATCAGCTCAGAAAAAACTATTTTTTTCAACGGCATAAATTTAAAGGCCACAGTTCAGCATGAAATGTGTCTCAAAACAGCATCAGTTTCACAAGATTAAATAACCGGTCTGCTTAAGCACTAATTGCTCCAGTTTAGCTTACTCTTCACCCACTCACAGGAGCTTTTTGTGGATTACTGCTTTATAATTGCTTGCTCCCTAAGCACACATGCCTTGCAATCTTCTGCACACCTTGACAGCATCCTGGTTAGAGAAAATGAATGCTACATGTCCCCCTGACACAGCATTTTGTCCGCTGGATACAGGACATCAGAGATTGTTTACTCAACTTCTCATGGCCCATTAATGACATAATGTTGGACACAGCTGTTCAGGGCTCCACAAAACCAAAGAGGAGAAAGAAACGTCGAGAGACTTTAAACACACTGCTCAAATCAGAGTCTGGCTGGGAAAGTCCTTGAAAGTGTCTACAGGAATTTAGCCTTACAGCTCTCTCATGAAGTAAATCCAGGATTAAAGCCTCAACCTTAGTTTCTCCTGAAGATTCAAATGACCTTAAAATAACTCCATCTGACCAAGGCAGCAACAACTGCTTGGAAGAAGAGGGGACCAATCCTTTCATTTTCACTCTGCTTGGTCAAATTTTCTACTGAAAAACTAGAACCTACAATATAAAGGCTCACTAGCCCTGGAAGTGAAGTGTGTCTGGTTCATTATGTCCTGACTTTCAGTGTGTTTGAGCAGGACAGGTGAAGCTCACCCTGTAAAGACGCAATTCAAGGTCAAGGCACCCTTTAAGATTTCAAAAAGTGTCTGAAGAGAGTTCAAGTGATGCACAGAGTGCTCCATGTCCAGAAGGCATCATGTGCCCCAGTGTAATCTACCTCCCAGTACAGATGCTTGACTGTTTTCTAGGGGCTTCTGGAAAACTAAGGCTGGCCAGGGGGGCTATGCAGCAAGGGAGTGCTGCTGGCAGGGCTGATGTGCACCAGCCACAGCACAACGAGGATAAGGATATGCTCCACCCAAATATCACACCCAGAGAGGCACTCTGGAAATTCTATTTTCCTTCATGAAACTTCTGCAACCATGTCATTACAGAACAACATGAATTTTCCCTAAGAAAAAGGCAAATCAGGTTTCTCAACTTCCCAGTCATGTAGAAAAGCAGAAACAGCGTAAGAGAAAGGTCCAAATGCATTCCCACATCCCAGTTCAAAATAAACTATTTCATTAATTTTAAAACACTTCATAATTCAAAATTGAGGGAGGGTGGTGTATATTGTTTACATATATTCATGTATATATACAGCAGGCAGAAGGAACCCAATTTGCAATGCTGAGCTTGGCAATACCGCAGGCATCTCCAGCAAAAAAAAAGGATCGTTGGGTATATCTGTTCCTCCCTGTAATAACAGATACCCATGGCAACTAAAACACCCCTGTTATCGAAGCTGTATCTGAATTCATGTTCAGAGCAAAGACCATCAAAACCCTCCCTCATCTTCCCCCAAGCTTCCAGGGTAACCCCTACTTACAATTGTGAAGTTCATAACCTTCAGAATCCAGATGGTCATAGCAAGGTTCACCAGGATTAAAATCATTAGGAGCAGCACAAAGAAATAGAGGCATCTCTTCCTCCAGCCATAAATCCCCACTTTGTATACCTGGGGTCCTTCCGAGGTCTGCATGGTGCTCCGGTGCGCGTACTGTTCCTGAGGCATCTGAAATGATCACGAAGAAATAGCCACGTGTGTTAAGCGGCAAGAGAAAGTCCATCATAAAAACTGCTCGTGTCTGTTTCGTTTTTTCTTTTTCAGAGTTTGCCAGACTCTCTTTCAATACCTTGGTTCTGCATTATTTTTTCTTTCTGCTTACTCTATGCAGTAACATACCAAATAGAATTTTATGTGTTAAATCTCTCTATATATATTTATAAATACACATAAGCACACTGTTTAAAGGTATCCTATGGAGATCATTCTCGAGTGCTCTGTTCACTGCCCCAGGTTTTGCAAGGCAGGCACTCCAGGGCCTCTAAGGATCCTGAGGGGAAAATTTTGCATGTGTTTGGTAAAAGCAGTTGAGATCAGCAGTTTGTTTTGAAGACGCAATATTACTTTGCAGAGGCTTTAATTTAAAAAAAATAAATCATCTCAAATAAAATTGTTCCTTCCAGCTAAAGAAAAAAGGTAGAGGGGAAGTGTTTGCCTTTCTACCTTTCTGCATGCCAAACTTTCTTAACCAAGTAACCTGAAGCACAAAGTTCTCCAGCTGCCACATCCCTAACAAAAATCCCCAAGTGTCTTTGCTGGGTTTAACAAGGACTCCGATACCCTGGATGGGCATGGCATGCTAAGACAACACTCAGGGTCAAACCCAAGGAAAGAGGGAAGGAAGAAAAGCTGGTTCTGAGGAAAGCAGTGTGGCAGCATCCCCAGGAAGAATGGCTTTAGAGTCCCCCGAGGTAAGCATTGTCCCCTCTCCTACAGCCTGGTACCTGGCTGGCTCCAGGTACTGGGGATCTGGATGTCTCCACCGTGGGTGGAAAGAGACGGGGGCTTTTAAATGGCACCACAGCCAGCTAGGACAGGGGTCTGGAGCAGCATGGAGTTGTGATCATGGAGATATTTCATACCACACAAATGAAAGCATTCAGATTCATGCCCTTCAACATTCAGGGTGTGAAAACCCACTTTCATGGGCTTCCCCCAGGACCAGTTTCTTTCATTTTCAGACTTTTTCGATGCACAGACCAAGGATATCATACCATCTCTAATAACACACAGTTTGCTGAATGTTTTGCATTTTAGACTCGAAACAGATAAGAAGATACTATGAAACTCATTCTTGCATTACTGATTCAACACCACAGGCTTCTTTCTCAGAGTATTTGGCATTCACATCTGTATGCAGTGAATTACAAAATTCTTGTAACAGGAGGAAACGACGTGAGTTCCTCTGTGGGAGTGTGATCCGAGAGGGCAGAAAGAGACAATCATAGAAATTAGATAGCAGCTTATGTTTGTTTACCATTAGTTTTATGGGTTTTTTTTCTTATTTTTTTGCTAATTGCTTCATAGTCTAGCATCTAATAACATACAGTGTGCAGAGCTCAAAGCAAGCTGATGCAAGGCAAGTTTCTTCATGGCATAACTTTTATTCCAGTAGCATTGTGCTGGGGATGAAATGAACACTTTGTCTGTGTGCTCCAACACTGAAGTCCATGTATTTGAGACAAGGGCTGTCTGAAGAGCCAGTTACCTTTTTTATAGCCTTTCACTGCTTCAAAAGTCATGAAGACCTGTGTTTTCTAATGCTGCCTGGTGTTGTCGCCTGCAGCACAGGGGATCAGCTACCTCTCCCTCCATGAGCCGTTGCCCAGGCTGAAACATGGTCTCAGGTGCTGCATAAAGCCATTCAGGCACTAAATTCTTTTCAAATCAGAGGCACTGATACCTCTCCCAGTCTGGACCTATAAAGTAAAGCCGACTTAGTGGCATATTCAGCTGTGTTTGGTCTGGGGAGGCTGGTGTGCCTGCACCCCAGTGGTGCTCCTTCAGAGGGTGGAGGTGCCCCTCTGCCTCCTTCCACACTCAAAATTTACAACAGTGGCTGAAAACTGTAAGATTTTAAAAGATAATATCAAATGAGGCATCTATAAATTTCCTCTCAGCTTCTGAACTATTGCAATTTTAAGCATTTTTCTCCCTTATATACTTGAAGGCTACAGTCCACCTAGGAGAAAAAGTTGTGTGACAGTGAAATGCTGCAAAGGACATCTGCAAGAGGAGACCTTGGGCACCTCCGCTGCCCATCTGCAGGCAACCGGACTGGGCTCCCTTCCTTTTGAATGAAGGTACCACCTAGGCTTGCAAAACTAAAACTAGAAGGCAGTGAGCTTCAGCCAGCACATCCACAGCTCCAAGCACACCTGCTTCTTCCAGCTTTCTCAGCTGGTCGAAAAAAAGGGATCTCACGTCCCCCTCCCAAACCATGCCTCTTTTACAACCTCAGATTACCTCAGCCCCAAGCTCACACCGTGAAGATGTGCAACATCAATCAGTGCAGATGGTCATACCTCGTCAGAAGGAGCCAACAACTTGTGGCAAATAAGTCTCAGTAAGTTCTTATGGCAAATAATTTGTTAATATGGGTCGGCTCAGCCAATTTAGCCAACTTGCAATAAAAGCCCAAGAAAGGTGCATCTGTACTAAAGAGCAGTTTTCACTTGTGTGAGTGGGCTCACCCTAAATCACTTCTGCTGCTCAAACCGAGAGATACCCCCATCTCTCTCCGTTGTGCAAAGCCACCCAAAGCCCAGGCGGGCCCATGGCTGTTTCTAAGGTGGAGAACATGACACAGCAAGTTGAGTACAACAGAGCCAGCCAGGGCTGCACCAGTGGTTTTGCCCACAGACGCCAAGTCAGCAGCTGGGGAGGGCTTTGAGCACAGGGCTCACTGGGGAGAGGAGCCAGGTCACCAACAGCCACATGCGCTTGGAGGCAAACAGGTCTTTTTACACCGCTACAACCACCCCCGATCTGTGCAAAGGGAAAACTTAAACAACAATAAATTACAGAGTTTCCACTACCTGGGGGAAATTATAACTGCAACTACTGAACAGTCAAGGATTTTATTGCCTAATATTTTAACAGAGGATCCTGAAGAGCACATATTAAATGCAGTCTCTTCCTTGGAGAAAATGAATAAATTGCATTGCTAACCCTCTAAAATCACAGAAAAGGTTTGACCAATAGGAAATGGTATAAAATACCCAGCTCAAAATATCTCTTTATTGCAAAACCTGTTTATTCTCTTTATCTCTTTCCTGCTCTGTCTCCTTTTTTTCTTTCTCTTTTCTTTACTTGCAGTGTCTAGGATGGAGAAAATAGCATATCCAGCTGGGGCAAAACTTTGCAAACCTCAAAAGAATTTATAGGAACAGAACATAACCACAAAGAGCAACTTGCGCCCACACAGCAGTCTGATTTTGAGAATTTCTCTGGTTCCAATAAAATATTTAGCTCACAGCTGCCCTAACAGAGATAGAGCAACTGAAGTACCACAACACACATGGTAAGCATGACTTAGTAATACAGTATAAATTTATAACACAAAAATAACACAAGAATAGTAGATAGTGTGTTCTTTTTATACAAAATCTCACACAGCTACATTTAAAGCTGAATATGATTTCTGGGTAGCATTTCCCCCTTGAATTGTGAGTACCAAAAGAAAACGCTTGTGTCTGTAATTCTGCAGGAAGAGAAGACAAAATGACGGACAGAGAATGCTGAGGTGTGTTAAGGAGCAGAAGGAGGAGGCCTGCAAGGCAACTAACACAATCAGCTATATCTGCTATTAATAATCTGCTCTGTGTGAGAGGGGAAAGTATGCTAGTCATAATTTACGTTTTGGCAACTTCTCCTGACTCAAACATTAAAAAGAAATAAGGCACCAGAAAAAAAAAAACAAATCCAAATCTATTGCTGTGAAAGGACATCAGTGATTGCATTTGCAAAGTACCACCCTCCTCATCCTCCTCCTTTCAATTGCTGAGCTAAGAGGAAAGGCTGTTAGTTGCTTAATAGGATTTTTTTTTTTTTTTTCTTCTTCAGGAAAACATTAGGAACACCCACCTAATTTCATAACAGTGGTGAAAAGATAATACAAATATAGAAAACAAATACAGAAATTGGAAAAAGTCAAACCTGAAAGTGTCTGCCTGACATGAGAGGGCTTAAAGACACACGCGCACAGCACTAGACCACCATCAGTGCATGGACAATTCCATTTACAATACCAAAAATGAGGCACACTAAATCTTCACAGTTTAGCCACAGACAAAATTACCATGACTACAAAAGTATAGCCTGGAATTTGGGTAATTCTCCAGTGAATTCTTGCTGCTGCTGCTGCAAAAAAATGGGTAATGAGTTTTTGCACAAGAGCTGTACACTGAGTCCTTACATATGAACATTGCAAACAGGCCCTGATATGAAATCCAGACCATTTAGAAAAGCTATTCATCCTTTTGCTTTAGCATACCTTAGAGATATGGTCCATGACAAGAAAGATTTATTTGTTTTTTTAAGACCACTGGAAGAGTCATGTCACCACACCCCCTGGTCTGCACAGGCTGCTCATCAAGTACCTCTGGTGAAGAAGCTTCAGCCTTTCCCTTCAGTAAAGCTGAAACCAGGCCAGGCTGAAAGGCATCACAAATCAGAACTGGCAGTGAGCTTCCAAAAATCACAGCAGACCCCACCAGTTATGGCAGATCTTTATCACGTGCCTCTCTCCCCTCCACCACATCCCTCCTACCCTGACAGAAAGCTTCTCACTCAAGGTGCACAATTAGCAACTCATTAGGCAGGAGGAGTGTTTTATATGCACAAGGATGGACAAATACCTTTCCCTTGCAAACAGCGGAGCTGTAACATGGTCCTGGCCATGCGGGCTTTGCAGGCTTGATGAGGAGTATGAACAGGGTGAGGCGTAACAAGAGGAACCAATAATGTTTCTGTGCCACCAGGGTCTCTTTGATCAGCACTTCAATGATGTGTGTTTAGTAATAGAACAATTTTAAGCTGAAAGAGGATGCAATCTGAGAGGGCGGCTTCTTTCTTATAAGCCTGCTTGAAAACGACCCTGGAGCTCATCGAAACTGCCCGTTACAGCACAGCACAGAAGCCCCTAAACCCATCACAGCTGACACGGCACCTCTCCTCCCTGCCTGCTTGCATGTAACCAAGGGGTAGCAACTTCATCAGAAAAACAAAGAGCATTTGACCCCAAACTAACCTGTGGCATGGTGACAGGAATACATTTCTAGAGAAGAGAGAGGGGTTCAAATTCCTTTGGGCTTTGGACCTACGTGTCCCACATCTGCCTTCTCTTTGTGTCTGTATCACCAACATCTTCTTCCCTTTCTCTGTTTTTTCTGTTTTTTTGTTTTGTTTTGTTTTTTGTTTTTTGTTTTTTTGTTTTTTGTTTTTGAAACACAACCCTTTTCTTTTGGGAGGAAATGAGAAAAAAACCTCTAAAAAACCTTCAGAGGTGCTCTCTGCCATATCACTGGAAGGCAATGGACTTGTATTCAGGAGCTGTAAATGCTCTGCAGATCCATCCTCTTTAATTTCTCTGTTTTTTAAGTACACACTATTCACAAGGTTCAAAAGAACACACATTTCTGGAGCATGACTGAGAATAAAATTTGGCATGAAGAAGAGTGTTTTGAGTCATTTATCAACAAAACTTTTTGCGTCTCCACTCCCCATAAAACTCTCTCTCAAGCTTGACACTCCCAGGCCCATTAATCCACCAGCATCATAACCCAAAACTGATTTATGGCCCCACACACAGGTCAGACCACAGCCTGGGTCTCCATAAAGGGATCAGGCTCTGGAAAATGACTTCTCACTTGCAGCTTGGCCAGCAAGGGCTGAGCACTGTGAAAGAGTACAAAGGATGAAATACTTGTTGGGGTAGTTAAATCTCACAGTACTTTTCATCAGCCCCCTTAAAGCCGCGAGCTCAGGTTCTTCTATCCCGATGGCTGTGTCAGTGTGGCCTCTGCCACTGCCACTGGTGTCCCCAAAGCTGAAATCTTCCCCTCTGTTTTGTCCCCCTGCTTCTGGCAGTAGTTTGCATCCCTCCACATCGGGAGCAGCTCTTCCAAAAGTTGGGAAGACCATCATCACCCAATGCCCACTTCTTGGGTTTCACTGCAATGTAATACATGGCCAGAGAGACAAAACTTGGAAGAAAACCTCCTATGGGATGTTTCATTCTTTTCTGACTAGTTTCTGTAAGTGGGGTACATCACACATAGGGAAAAGCTGTTGATATCACACATCAACAAGCTTTTCTTAGTCTGCACATTCCATTGGTACATGCTCCGCTTGGTACAGGAGGAAATACCACCTTTCCCATAACCATCTCTTGTATTTTGAGGATATCTCTGAGGAACTCAGCCCAGGCAGCTGGGGAGACCTTGGGGATTCATCTCCTGGTAAAGCATCTCTAATGTAGATTCCTCAAGGCTCCAGGAAAACCCTTACCCCTAACATCTTGTGAGCTTGTGCAATTTCCCCAGTTGCTAGGGTTGACAATGTTTCAACAATAAACATGTCTGAGGATAAGGGTACTGCAAAAGTCTAAGTTTATAAACCAGTATCTTGGAATATGGAAAGAAAGCTGAACATGGGACTTTTGCTCTGCTCCGTCAGTGCTCTGCATTCAAGGAGCACTTACAGTGAAACTCTAAACATTAGAGTTTGCCAGAACAAAACAAAGTAACCAGAAGCTCCATCGCTGAATAGCATCTACTAAACCAAAAGTGGTATTTTATTATGAAGCTGCCAGAGTCAGTGAACAATGTGATGTTACTATTGCTTCTCTTCTCTGAGAAGAGGAGAAACATGTCCGATTCCTTATTTATGAGTGTTTCTTCTAACTTTTAGACTTTTTTCTTGATAGTTATCTTGTCTTGATATTTTTCTCTCAGAATTAAGGAGAAAACAGAAACAAAAGTTAACAAGGACGAAAAAGTTTCTGCAGTGAGTTCTCTTATATATTGAGCTAGTCATCAAAAAATATTCGTCTTTCACAAAATGCCCCACAACTTGTAGCGCTATATTCACGCTGCATGCAAACTTCATACCGGCTCTGCTGCATTCACACGTTGGTTCCTCTGTACCACTCAGATGATGTGAAGCAATCATATGCCTATGTCCATCCCTGCCAAGTTTATAAACGCTCTTTCCTGCTGGAGTGTCTTGAAGCAGGATGAACAACGATGAGAACTACACTAAAATAGCCAGCAGCAGGTGTGACCGCAGGAGGCTGTGGGAACAGCAAGAGGGATATAATCAACTGAGCTCAAATCAGAAAGCAAGCTACAGGAGGTGATACTTTGCAGACTTCTGCCCCAACACACTCTCACCCCACAATATCAAGAAAAGAGATATGTCTTGTAGAAATGTGCAAAGCAGGAGTGTAATATGGATTTATACGGCTGGAATCCAACCGATGTGGCACAAATTGAGAACTGTGGGCTTCAGCGTGTGCCAGGATCCAGAGTACAGTCTCTGCAGTGATCCTGCCCCCACAAGTTAAAACTTGTTCTGCTGCATCTTCCCTCTGAATGATGTGCTCACCGGCCTTATTAATTTCTTCATTTGCACAGACACACTTGCTTTCCAGTTTGCTCTCGGGAAGGACGAGAAGAAGGAATACATGTTATTAGGCTATGCTAGCGGCTGTCTTATCTGTATGCTTCCAAGATCAAGAGATCCTCCAATTTCACTTTAGATGCATAACATTCCATCCACACGTGCACATGCTCTTCAGGCCTTTTGGATACAAAGCAAAGCATGAATAGTTGACTGGGGTGGAGCTGCAGAGAGGTCACCTCTGTCAGGGGGAGGCTCAGGAGCAGATGCCAGAGTAGGGAGGAAACCACCGCCTCCCTTGATCGCATCCAGCCTGGGGTGTTGCAAAGAGCCTCCCCTGCCCTGCCTGGCCTCACACCACACATCAGTTTCTCCACTGGGGTCCCACCAACAGCCCAGCTGGGCATTGGGGATATCCCATGATCCAGACTGACCTCATACCTAATGAAAAACCAGCGCTGCTTGTCTCACCCAGACGTGGGGCAGAAGCATCCCTAAAGCCAGGAACGGCTTCTTGTCTTGCTTCTTGCCAAGACAGATGTACTTATTCCAATCTCCATGCCTCTCTGTCTCTTCAGTAGGGATGATCAGATGTGGGAGGTGGGATGCTGCATGATCAGATGCAGAAACCTGATTTTATTTTTTTTAAATAAGCTTATAACTAGCAGCAAAGAAGATAATAGGCTGCCTAGGTGCCTAAATTAACAGCTGCTGAGAAAAGCAATAGAGCTCCAAGTCTGTAGGGTAAGATGGCAGCCTGTGAAGGCTCAAGCAGTCCAGATCATGTGGGACCTTCATTTAACACAGCATTTTCACTGCAGGTATATTTTCTACAAAGCAAACTTTGAGCTTATTAAGCCTCTTGTTTTCATCATACGCTTCCCGCTAGCACAGCTCATCTCTGTCCTTCCTCTCATTCCCTTTGCCCCCATCAGCCTCCAGGAAGCTAAAGAACATTCCTGCCTCTTGGAGGATGCCCTTCCTGCAAAAAGAACAGCAAAAAGTACTCACTTGGCCCAAACCAACCCATTTCAGCTGACCACTACTTTCACAGGAAAAAATGAATACAGTGGCAAGGAGAAGATGCTCCCAAACACCCTTCTTTTTCCCCTTCTATCATGAAGAATCTGTCTGCACTGCACCAGATAATATTCTCGTTAAAGATCCAAATCCACTGAACCTACTCTTTCCAGGTAGGGTTTGCTGTCTGCTCGAGCCTGACGTTATTATTTTGAATTGCCTATGTGCACGCTACACCAGTGTTACTGGGAGAAAGCTCTGTCCCTAGCACATACTGGATCTGATGCACTTTGGTGGCCAACCTCACCTCGTCACTGAATTTTTTTGGCTTGCCAAGACAAATGATTGTTTGAGCCCTGCTGGATACAGGCAAAGCAAACTGCAGGTCTTCTCCCATGAACCAGCCAAAAATGCTTAGCACTGTCCCACTGTATAATTTAATATCCTTAATTCATTCCTTGTTGAAAGGAAAAAGAAAAAAAAAAAAGGCAACATCATAAAACACGGCTAAAAAGCATTTTCAACACATCAGATAACATTGCTGTGAAAATCCAAGGAAGAGGCACTGGCAGAGGCAGGGAAGTTTCTGAAGCTACGCGCGGCGGACTCCTCCTGACACCTCCATCCGCCTTGACGAACGTGCCGTACCCTGCCTCCCAAACACAAGCCTGCCATATACGGTGCTGACATCTCTGCAAAGGCAAGACAAGCTTTAATGCTGCAACTGAAAGGATGAGAGAGCACTGCCTAAATCTGGCAGGCTCCTAAAGAGAGAGCGCTTTTTATCATAAATGTTTCTTAAGTTACTTGGGGAAAGAAACGCAAATGAGAAGAGAAGTTGCAGATAGAACAGCCCCTAAATTAATGTTTGCTTCTAATCTGCTCTACATGGTTTCTGACTGTGCTGTCTGTTGCAGTTTGCTCATGCTTTATAAAACACAGAGAAAAAAAAAATGCAGAGAAATCACAAGACAATGATTATTACTGAGTTACTGACTCTCTACACAAGGCAGCGGTACCAGGAATTGCCAAACAACCCCCAGACAAACATGTTTTCATCCCATTAAACAACTACAGTACAATATACAGATGAACAGACTTATCGTGACCGAATTGCATTTTTCATCAAAACCTGCAAGAGACACAGAACCAGCCTTTCGGTGGCTTCAGGTTACGTACATACTTATTCCCCCAAGATGAAAAAGTTAGGAATTATTTGGTTTCAGTGTTCACACAGCCAGAGATGCAGCGCAGGAGTTGCTTTGCCGGCAGAACTCATACTGATGCAAAGTTAGCCAGAAACCACCACCCAGCCCCAAACTGCTCCCATCCCTTTGCAAACATGCCACAACTTCACATTCTCGACTTTTTGTCTTGGAACAAGTCTGAAAAGGGAGAAGCCTCTTTGCAGGAGCACAAGAGAAGGGCAAATCCCCCCCGGCTGCGGTGGAAAGGAGCAGGGCAGCTCTCACCTCTTCCTGGAGTGGGCAGACGGAGACCCGGAGCGGTGGCTGGAGGCTGGGGGGAAGATGCAGCGCGGTTTTCAGAGCAGCACCAGGCCTGGCCTCTGCTCATGAGCTGCCCCTGTCAGATTTTCCAACAGCAGAATTGCAGCCAAGTCCCTGCCCATGCCTGAAGAATTTCCTGAACAGCATTCCCGTTCTTTTTCTAACTGCTTTGAAACCACACTGTCTGTACTTCAATAAGGCTTTGTCAGGCCAAGTTACAGCTACTGGGCTGGCTCCAGATAGCAATTGAAAACACATGTGTTTTGCATTTAAAGCCCCCTTCTCCACACACACATTCAGACACAGACACCCCCGACTGCTCTCAGACCTGGAGCCTGCATGTCTTGCCTTTGCAGCTGTAAAGCTAGCCATTTCTGTTAAAAAAGAATAAAAGGATTACATTGGTGGGGATTTTCTTTGGGAAGAGAAAAAAAGGGAAACCCGTTCCTGCAGATAACACCTCACCCTGCCTTGTAATATTTTGCTAGTATAAGTGGCCACGGGCGCCCAGACAGCTTTGACAAACCCCAAAGAGCAAGGGGGGACAGGAATTAAAATTTCAGTTCACTACTACTCTCCTCTTACCTTTACCTCTGTCTCTTCTAAAAATTGTGAGAAAAGAAAGCATATTTTTAACATCTCCAGACTCGCTTCACCATATCAAAACTGTAGCCTAATCCTGACACATACTCCTGTATCTCCTTATACTAAAAATAATGCAACTATTTTTGAGTACTTTCATCCCTCTCTGCTTTCCAGCTGTCCTAACCCTTAGAAATATTTTAAGCACCTTGCATATCCTTTGAAAGAGTTTAACCATTCCTCTGGTGTTGGTTTAAGGAAAAGAAATAGAAGATATAATGTTATACCTTTAATCAGAATGGGTCCCAGTTCTTAATATCTGTAATCATTTCCGGACAGCACCATGGGTCAAGGCAGCGGAGGTGGGCTCTGCAGCTCGCGATGCCCTGCGCCTGGCATGTGCCCGGGAAGTGGAGCTGGAGTAGATGTGGAAACACACATGGATGTCCCCCTTATTCCACCACAGCTGAGTCCCACCAAAGATGAAACACAGCAGCAGAGTTGTCAAGGTAACAATATAGAAAAGAGACAGTTTAAAGAGAGAGAGTTATATTTTTCCCTCTTAATGTTCCTTTTCAAAACCGCGCACTCCACTTCTACCGGGTTATTCTGGTTTGTGATTTACAGAGGTGTGGTGTCCAGATGAAGTGTTTACAAGAGACAAATGCAGCTGGGGATCAGAAATAATTGAGAGCTGTATGTACAGTCTGACCCAGAGTTCACTGAAGGCAGCAGGAAGCCTGTTGCCTTCCATGGGCTGTGGACTAGGTCTGTAGCAAGGACTCAATTTATTGCAGAAAGATGAAATCTGACTTTCATGCACCAGCAACAAGATCTTACGAAACCCTCATGGGTTGTCTATATGGAAAGCCTGCAGTACTTCATCAAATCATAGAATGGTTAGAGTTGGAAAGGACTCTAAAGACACCTAGTTCTAATCCCTCTGCCCTGGGCAGGGACACCTCCCACTAGAGCAGGTTGCTGAAAGCCCCATCCAGCCTGACCTTGAAGACCTCCAGGGATGAGGCATCCACAACTTCCCTTGGCAACCTGTTCCCACGTCTTGCCACACTCAGAGTAAAGAATTTGTTCCTAACATCTAATCAAAATGTATCCTCTTTCAGTTTAAAACTCTTACCCCTCATCCTATCGCTACATTCCATCCATCCAAGCTGTTTGGAGAGCTTCTGTGATAACACCATGTGTGGCTTTCACCTGCACCCTGCCTTGCTACCAAAAACAAGCATAGGCCAGATTCTGGCAACCTGGACCAGCACCACAATGGCACAGACATCAATGGGGTCATCTGCGGAGTAAGATGCAATTTTGCAGAAGACAATATGAAACTACCCGCTCATTGTGCCCCAGTTTTCAAGACTTTCAAGGCAAGCAAAAGGCACGCACACAAGCCACACACATACAACCACTGGTGGTAGCATGTCAGAGTTATTTGCACAGCTTGTGAGGAGCCAGTTTGTGCCTGAACAGAAAACCACAGACTTTTGGATCGCAAATCAGGAGAGCTATCGATGCAGCTCAAAGAGAGTCTCCTAAACTGGCTATAATGACAATGATAATACTCCTTGGGTTGGCAAACAGTAATGGCTGAAACCAACGGTGCCTAAAAGCTTTGGAATCTCTCAGTATAAATAAACCGAAACAGAAGAGATATGAACCGCAGATTCACATAATTAGATTTTCAGCTGTACAAGACAACTGGGCATCTGCAGAGCTGTTTGCAAGATGGTAGTAGTCTTTGCCTTCTGTCTTAAATTTCCCCATGGCCTTTAGTCAGCAAACCCATTACGTATGGTGATAGGCAGTAACTTCAGTGGATCAACGTGTGTTTTGAGTTAAGCACATGCTTCAGTGCTTTGCGGTCTGGGACTTCTTATGGCAGTCTGGCTCTGGCAGGACCAAACGTCAAATCACTGAGCACATGGCAGGATGGTACTTCAAAATTATTCAGTTCTCTATATAAATATGGTAAATTGGTGGTTTACAATTTTTTCTCAGTGTGTGGACCACTAAATATTTGCCAAAGGTGGTGTACGCCCCTGCAATAATTTCACAGAGAGAGATTTCTATGTACCCTATACAAAACTCTCTTTTTCTGTCATTTTTAACAGTGCCCTTGGGAATAGCCCACAGGTCTCCCATACGACTGTGGACCACAGGCTGGAAACTACTGCTGGAGATAACTTAATCCCTTATTAAAAATGTAAATGATCTTTTCTGTTTATGTGCCATACTTTCTATCCTCAGAATATTTATGCAAGCTAGCAGCATGCTGGCAGGTAGAGACATGGGGAGGTGACAGCATTAATACTGCATTTTTTTCCATTGGCATAATTAGTAGGCCAAATCTATAAATATTTACATTAAATCTGTCAGGCATCACATCAGCTTCACTGATAACTTAAGGGTGTCTTACTGTAAACTGCATTAATGCCTAACTATTTTGTCATCAAGTAACACATAAAATGCTCCTTCAAGCTAAGCCACTTTGACTAGGTTGTTTTTATCTCTTTCTCATTTGGATACAGGGTTTAAAGATGCTTCAAGCATCAGAACTGTGGCTCGGGGACTGCTCTATTTTTCTGTTATTGAGCTATCATTGGTATTAGTGCCAGTGCAACCAAAAATATATGAACCTTGCAAGCGTAAAACTTAAGTTGATGTCGACATAACTATCTGCATAACTGCTATTATTTCTCAGTACTGGAAGGGTTATGAGGATTAAAAAAATCTACTGGAGCATTTTGGGAAGATAAAAACAAATTAACCCCCCCCTCAAAGCTCCAATATCTTTGCAGCTGGAGTCTGCAATATGTAGGGACTTCCATTTTGTGCGGGAGATCCATTCCACTTGGATCCATGAATTTATACACCAGGAGATACACAAGACCTACAAAAGGTAGGAAGGAAAGTTCCTTCTCTACGATTTATACCCATCCTGAATTTTGGCATCCTGCATTTTCTATAAGCAGTTGAAAATTCTTTAGTATTTATTGTTGACTTAGCAATATTCATAACCAATTCTCTTTAACTCATAATATCTATTTGCATATAAAATGAAACTCAGGATTTTCACACTGTGCAGATTTCCAGGGACTTGCTCAAACATTCCCCAAACCTTCCTAAGAAAATGAGGGCAAAAAAATAAGCAGAAATAATCAGCATGTGAATGCAGGTGTGTGTGCAGCTGGAGTGGAGGAAAAAGTCAAAATGAAAATTTTAATATCTGCATGAGGTAATTAAGCAATCCCTTGTTCTGAGCTTTCCCTCCCAATGACTTTTTTTTAATCCATTAAATCTCTCGAAATTTCACAACAGAATAAATATAAATGTTCAAATATTTTTAATTCTCAATTGAAATAAATCATCTGCCTAATTATTATTATTTTAAATTGCTCTCAGCCTTGGACTCTTGTAACAGATCTCTCATGTGTGTGTGTGTGTAAAGGGAGAAGCCAAGACTCATTGGAGCTCCATCTCCTGAAATGTAGAATTAAGGCATCTGAAGGATTAGAAAGTTAACTATTTTCGGTCAGGAGCAACAAGCCGTGGGAAGGCAATTATTGGCATTGCTGAGATATTCACCCAGCCCTGAGCATCCAGAGAGGACAGAGGGCAATCTAATGAGAAAGGGGAGGTGGGGTGTTTCCCCAAATTTCTTTAGCTAATGGCAGCGGCTGTAGGAAAGGAACACTTCACTGGAGGGAAACCCCATCCCTCTATGTGTGTGTAGGAAGAGGTTTGATTTGATGGAAGGGAGCAAAATCCCATTTAAGTGCTGCAGCTGTGAATGAATGAAGGCACACAGGTCACCAGGTAATCACACACAGGGCTTGAGATGGGCTTGTTGGACAAGTGAAAAGGAAATGGGAGAAAATGAAAAAGCACTCGCGTGTGTGTCTGCGTGTGCTCCGCTGTGAGGAGCCTGTTGTGACTGTGCCTGGAGAGAAATCAACTGTGGGTGCAAACAGACCTGCAGCGCCCACATCCTTACCCACTGCTCTAGTTTCTTCAGATAAATATGGCTACATTTTAGTCAGAAGCTACAAATATAGCACTGGTTATGAGATGCAAGATCTTCTAATTCTTGAGAACCAAAGATGAGGAGGGGCAGAGCTAATGCCACGGTGGTCCTGCTCTCACCAACAGGTATTCAAGGATGCTCTGAATTTAATGCAGACGAGAAACTCCAGCAACAACAGAGGTGACCCTGAAGCAGAGACCTTGCTTCACACAACGCTGAGTTATTTAGATCCGATTACTAAATCTTGCCCTTTCTATTCATCTGGAGTTAGCAAACAGTACATAGTGCAAACGAACCAAGATAAACATAACAAAAAGTCCTGGTTTCATAGTAATTTTACAGGTGATCTGGGGAACAAGAGGGTTAGGGCAGCAGGCAATATCACTTGTGCAAAGCTGAAAACACAACACGACTTGAAGTGAAGGGTTCAAGGAGGTGAAGGACTGAGTTTTTATGAGAGGTCAGACCCATACAGCTGCTGCTGAGGGCCAGAAGTTTAGAAACATCAGCATCTCTGCCGATGCTGTGAGACAAGGATCAAAGTGGCAGAGAGTCATCATCAAAGACAGAGATCTTCCACTGTACAGGCTCAGCAGAGCTGTAGAAAAGGGCAGGTGGAGGGTGGAAATTCAAGTGTCCAGTGCGCCAAAACAAAAGCAGGCTCATGCTTAACATTGCACAGGTCGATGTAAAACACCTGCACTGAGAGCAACCTACTCCTACCGGCAATTTTCTCCTTAGGGTCCAGGACCTGCAGCCTCCCCGAGCCCATTTGCTGACTGCAGTGTGCCTAATCAGAAAGCTCTGTGCCATGCTCCTTTTTCCACAAAAGCAGCAGCAGCGTTTACCCATTGGCCAAAGAGCCACAGCGAGAGCTTCATCCAGCCCTCCCTCCCACCCAGTCCCAGCCAGGGCTTTGTAATTATTCTGATTATTTCAGCCATTTTCAGGCTCTTCGCAGAAATAATTTAAGGCCAGTAGAGCTTGTTAATAGGTAAAATGGAAAGTGTTCCTTTTCATTTCTCCAGCAACATTAATGTAATTATCCTGAATCATTCTCAAACTAAGTGGGCTGTAATTTCAAGGCAATATTACTATTACAGAGCCCTGTTCTTCCAGCCAGCGTGTGTCATACTCCCCATCCAGGAGTTATTTATCAATAATCAGAAAGGTCTTCATTTACAAACAATAGAGAGCCTCTTCATTTGCAGCATGACAAGAAAGCAGGATGGGTATCGCCACGCAAAGGTGTGCCACCTCCTTGGCTTCTATCCCTCTGGCATAAGAAATGCAAGAAAGGAAAAAATAACCATGAAGATTAATTTCATACATATATAAGAGCAGATATTCAGCTGGCCAGGCCCATAATTGTTCCTCTATTAAAGTCTTAACGGTATCCAAATTTATTACTCCTATCTGAGCCACCTCACCCTTTGTTCTTTCGGAAATCAGGTCCAAGGCACACAGCGGCTCTCTCACCTTCGGTTAGATATAGACCCCAACCAATCTTCCCCTCAGTCTGCAATAATCATCTTCTGGGGGAGAAGTTTCAGTTTCTCTGCCAGGTATAGCTGTGGTGGGGATTTCTGGAGTATGGCTATGCCACACTGCTTCCATGTAATGCAGAGAGCGGTTGCTGGTCAAGCAGAGCTGTTCGGCAGCCTCTGCATATCACAGCCTTTCCCTCTGCTCTCCTGGCTATTTTTATTCTGTCATGAAAGAAGCTCTGCTTGTTCTTACACTTAGATATCCTACTATATCACAAAGTTTAACACCACCCGATGCACCCAAATTTGGCTCTACAGAACAATTTTCATAGGCAGCATATCTGTGTTTTTACAATGCAATTAGCAGGACTCAAGCAGAACACTAACGAGGCAGACGGTCAGTCCAGGAGCAGCCCTGGACATCGTCACCTGTTTTAACGAGCTGTGGTGTGTCATTCTGGACACTAAGACTTTTCCGTGATCCTGTGAGCCTCCTGAGATGAGCAGCAGTGACCTTCATGCATAATAACTGATCCGAAGAAGAACTCCTGCTCTCCTCTTCCCATGACAACATCAGCCACTCGCCATCAGGCTAGAGCCTGATGTAAAACATCCACTCTAGAATGAGAAGCAAGGAGACAGCAGGTCTGGCAACCAAAATTACGAGCAATCTTTGGCCAAATTTTGCAAATTCTTTCTCTCTGCTTATATTCTGCAAGAGGTGATGAAATACATACTGTTCATAAAGCAGCTCACGACAGTATGCAGATACTTGGGAGATTTAGCAGAATAAAGAACGATTATGCTCATATATAAATAAATGCACACATGTACATATACTCACATATTTTGAGTTTCAACAGAGAATAAGGGGGAATGTTTAAAAAGTAAATTGATGGGAACATTAAGCTACACTGAGATTGTGTAGAATGTGTGAGCCAAAGGAAAGTAAAAAAAGATGTAATGGCCTGAGAAATAAATGCATGTTTGTATGTCAGTAATCACGTCTGATCTTTGCCAGAGAATTCAGTATGGCAGAGGCGTATCTGTGAGGATATTTACTCCAAGGACCATGAAAAGGCCATTGTGCAAAATTTCCAGACTCATATTTATCTACAGGGATCTACCCAATGGTCTCTCAATCTCAACATCTCTGCTGTGTTATTGGCAGGATGTCACAAAGGATAAAAAGCCACTTAATTGGGAAATCCCTTTACCACTGTAGCTATTACCTCTCAATTTCTGTGAGGATTCCTTGGGCTTTCCCATACCTAATCAGTTTTTTGGAGCCCAGGCTAGGCGTTTTCCTGTGTGTTCAATAGCAGCTATATGGGCTGCAATGTCCAAGGAAGTTGATGACACCATTTGCACTCGATTTGCTGTCTTCTTCGACATTTTATCTAATTCAGCAGCTGGTAAGGCTTAGCCCTCACTGCAATGTCAGAGAGGGCTCCTGCTGCTTCCAAATCCCTGTGCGAGCCAGAAGATTCACAGTAAGGATAAGTGTCAGAATGTTTTGTCCCATAAGAGTATGAAGAGAGAAACAATGACCTGTCCTTTTCTCTGCAGAGTTGAGAGTCAACAAAGAACTTGGTTCTTGGCCCCATCTTTTTCTCCTATAACCATACAGTTCTAGTCTTGGATTACCTGTGAGCACAGCGATCCTGTGGTTTGGCAGCAACAGGATCTTTTTTCATTAGTAGGAGACGGGGAAATACCTTGCTTCATTCATATATTTTGGAATGAAATTTCATCACCATTATGATTAATGTTAACATAATTTCTACCTTAAATTCTCCACTCTTTAAGGCTAAAAACACCCTCCTGGATTTCCTGATGTTATCCAATGAGAATCACAAAGGGTGAGGGCAAGGAGAGAAAAAGAGAGAGAGAGGTTTTGTGTCTTGCACCCAGACTTACTTTTGTACCCAGCTACTGGGCAAAGTAGCTGTCAGGAAGGTAAAAGAACTGCTCCCTTCTAAAATGTGAGGGACTTTTTCTCACTTTTCTCCCAGAATGACAGCCAAAAGTTTGTCAAAAAGTTAAAGACATATTTACAATTACAGTTTAAATCTATCAAATTATTAGTTGGTAATAAATAAAATAAATTTTAAAAAGCAGCTTATTTGATTTTGTCTTTTTTTCCAAGTGCCCATGGGGCTTGTTCTCATCATTCAGACATGTCCCTGCCTTCTCAGGAGCACGCTCCAGCTGGAGTAAACCTTCTCTCCACTAAGGCAGGAAATATGCAAAATGAAAAATTAAATCCCTTCCCCACAAAGCCCATTTCGCAAATGCAAAGATGATCTAAGAAAAGGCTTAATGTTTTTGTAACCTCCTGCCTTACAGAAAATCAGCATGAGAGAAATCAACACAGAGCATTTACTCCCAGATGTGGAGTACGCTTTCAGTGTGTGAAAACCCACATGTATGTTTAAGGAGAGTGATATTTAAGTAACAAGCCATGTGCTGTTACAGTGGGGTTAGACATGAATTTTGCAGCAACAGCTTCTACTCGAGGAGGACAGAGGTTAAGTGTTTCTCACCACACTGCTCAAGTGAGCATCTGCCCCTCACATGAAGCAACTCTGCCCTGCATTTGCGGTAGTGCTGCTGAGTGAAGCCTCCTCCATCCACCAGCGTCATGGAACATAGGGAGCAACTGAGTACGGTGCTGACAAAGGTCTCCATCCCTCCTGCCACATGGAGGTTAAACCAGTCTCCCTGCAATGCAACAGCAAAGCTGGTGCATTTCTTTCAACCTAAATAACCCAGATAGTGAGGCTTTAAAGGTGAGCCATGGGGGAATGTGGGTGCTTGCAGGGGATGCTGCCGGCAGCATGGTCTGGAACAGTCCCAGATTTTTATGGGTTTATCATCCCAACACATAAACTTTCTCCCGGTAGGGCTCCTTTTCACTTACCTGGTTTTATTATTCTACAGCTGGAACTCCACAGCAAATCTCTCAAAGGTTAACAGGCCTGTCCAGAAAGCGCAAGAAACAGCCCAGCTACAGTCTATGAATTTTAATGCCCTACATTACAACAATGTGCTATTTTTATACTGGATAGCAGTCCACAATCAGCACTATTTTGGTAACTGTGCAAGATATGACAGAGGCCAAGGAAAGGTGCAATAACAGTTGTAAGACAACCCGCCTGCAAATAATAATAGAAGACCACCATAAAGATGGAAGAGGAGAGAGGGGAAATAACAAAACGGGGAGATTCAGAGAAACTCCAGCAAGGGCACCTCCATCTGCGAGCCTTAGAAACCAAGTCAATGTTGTTGCACTACAGCAGGTCGGCACACATTTCAGACAGATGGTGATCCCCATGTGAAATCAGTCAATCTTTCTTTGATAGGTTTCAGAAAGCCCCGCTGCTGTCCTCCTAAGAGAAATGACACCTTTATCCTGAAAGTTACAGGTTGTCGCAGGCAAAAGGACAGAAATACACCCACACAGTTTCCTCAACTGTTGTGCACTCAAGCTGTCCGTGTATTTTGCAACAAGGAATGCTTGCAGGCACTGAGATATCTCTCAGACACGTGCTCTCTAAATCAACATGTTTTAGAAGCTATTTAAAAAAAAAAAAGCTGGCTACCAGACTCCGTGTTGCACTTCTTCACCCCCTGCAATGCAGTGAACAGTAAATCTTTAAGTGATGCCTAAGACCCACACATCTCAGTCAAGGATTTCTAAGCATCTTATGGCAAGAGGTTGTGAGGTTGTCACGGGGCCAAAATCAGGCCCCACCAGTTCCTTGGTTGTGCAGGGAACCTTGGATCTTGCTTCAGCATTGGAGTAAAGGCCTTTCCCACACCAGTCTTACAAAGGTTGAGTAACAGCTGACTCCTGCCAAGGAGCGAATGACCACATCAGCCCTGGCTGGGGTCCACAGCTGCACCATGGTATGGTTGATGTTATGGGGGCTCCAGGGTCCATTGATGCACCCAGCAGCCCCCGCACAAGCAAAACACTTGAGCACAACTCACGGATTAAGTACCTTCCGTAAAAGATGCTTATACAAGCTTTTGACATAACTCACGTTACTCGCAATTCTATCCACAGACAATCGGAGTAACCCATGAATAAAGTATTTCCAAAAACATCCACTTCAGCGACTTCTATAAATGAGAACCAGAAGCCCTTCAGCCTTATGCTTTCAATCCATGCTTTCAATCAACTTTGAAAACTAAGCCAGGGTGCCTGTTTGAATCCCTTCCAACCTTAAAGCTGTGACAGCAAGGGCCAAACCCTCCAGCTGGAGGACACAGTACCCTCTGCACAAGGGGAACAGAGATGCAAATGTTCAGTCCAGGCATGAAGGCTGGTATCATGCTTGGAGAGTAAGGGCTGGCAAAGTCTGCACCACAATTACACCTCTTAAACCTGTCTATCCTAAATTATTTGTGTTTTTATATAAAGACGAACCCAAAGTTTCCTTAAATATAAAATTTGTCACAATTATGTGCTAGCATTTCTTTATAATTATCTTAAATACTTCACTCTCAAGAAAATGTGCTTGAAAATGCAAGAAAATTATGCTGATCATTTGCTCATAATTAGATAGATTCAATAAAACCTGGTGCTTAGCATGTTTTGCATCTGTACACTCTATACAAATTAATCACAAAGATATCTCTATCATTTTTTAGTCCTTTGCTATCAAGCACATCTGATCTGGAAGGAATGGTCCTCATAAACAGACACCTCTTTAGGATTATTTAAAATCATTATTTTGCCCACAAAACAGCTCCCTAGCACTCCGTTTTCCCCTCCTGCTACTGTTCTACAAAGCTTGGAGAATTATGGGCTTTGGTTCGTTCTGAGAAGAAACTGATTATGGAACCGGTGATTTCTGTTGGAAGACTGGTTATTTATAAAGAAAATAAGAAGTCTTATTTCCATGGTGGGAAGAATGTGGGGGAAATAAAGTAGTAATCTTGTGGCCCACTGCTCCAAATGTCTTTCAACCAGCATTTATGTTTGCTAAAAGCAAGGAAGAATATGTACAATTCAGCACAAAATGCATTTTGCCTAGAAAGCATTGATGAAGCCAAAGTAACTGGTAGACTCATAAATTTGATTCCCATAGGTCACTTGTGGATGATACTTCCATCTCCTGGTCCAGATGGAGAAAATCCCTGGGAAGTCATGAACGAATGCCTTTTTTTCCTATGCAAAATGGCCCATGTGTCATGGAAGTCCTATTAATTTTCCTGGGAGCACACAAAATTAGCTGAAAAACGCATATGTGTACTAAAAAAGATAAAAGATACTTATGAAGCTCTTTTCTGCTGCCTCTCCAGACCAGTCCAATGTCTTCCACTCCATAAATAAGCACCTCCATTTACTACTCTGAGTATCTGATCTTCTTTTTCTCAGTGTGAGAAATCTTTCTTCTTCTTTCAGAGTACTGTTCCCACTTCTGAGCTTGAAGAATGTGAAATAAATATGGTACTGCATGTAAACAATGTACAACATAACAGAGCTTCTAAATTCAAAGTCAGTCAAAGATATCAAGTTTGTTTTCTTTCTCAGTGATTGATGCCCTCTAGAAGAAATAGTGATTATATGGCACAAGGAGGAGGAAAAAAAGGCATGTTAAGTGATCTAAATGTTTAGTCAAAATATAACTGAAACATTAAGGGGGAGGAAAAAAAGCTTTAGAACTGCTTAGCTTGAATAAGACAGTATTATTATCTGTAAAATAGATGAAAAATAAAACCCCTCCAATAAGAAAAGGACTTAAGAAATTTGTTATGCGCTGATGCCATCTACCAGACATCAGTGGAAGCAGCAGAAACAAAAGTCAAATGAAAATGTAAATACATCTGAGATTAAGTAAGAATTTGTTGCACAACCCCCAAGTCTTTTTTATTTTCTTTTTTTTTCTTTTTTTTTTTTTTAAGCAAGCACAATTAAAAATCTTGTTTTGTCTTTCCTTTTTTTTTTTTCTCATATCAAGGATTTCAGGGCACCATGAATGCAAATATTTATCACTTCTTCTAACTGGCAGAGTTGTGGAAAAAACTTTTCAGTTCCTCTTCCAACACAACTTTGAGTCACAACATATTTACATGACTTTGAACTGTCATTATTCTTCTTCTGCCAGTTGTCATTCTGCTTCATGTAAGGAAAAAAACCCCACTTTTTGTCAAATTCCACATTGTCTCAGGGCCTCTTCAACACCTGCCTTGAGTATCTTGATCAGTGATTACAGGTCCAGTGAGCTCTACACACGGCTTCACTGTCAACTTTATCACAGCCCTTATCGTAGGTGGAGACCAAGTTCCAAGGATTGCCTGATAACTGTAAAGGGCTTGCTACTTCCCTTCTTGTTCCAAGTGGCCCTAGATTTATAGCCAACTCCAAAACACACCTCAAGAACTTCTGCCAAATCTCAACACCACAAATGCTCTTCCAGCAGAAAGACTTCCACTACCATTGAAGATGAGCTCCTTAAGTTGCCTCCTCCAAGAGCTCTTCTCTTCAGTCTTTTTAGCCACGCCTTTTCTGCTAAGGCAGAAGACTGAAAGAAGTGAGCCCCAAAGGCAGCACTTTCATGAGTGTTTCTGTGTTACTTTAAAGAATCAGGAACATCTGTGTATTCTCATCTTTTGGAGATTGCTGATGGGATAGAAAGTTTTTACTGAATTCTGTCACATCAAGACTTGCATGGCCAGTGAAGCTTGGACTTTTTTCTCTATGCCCTTCCCCTGGCAGTTCACCTTTGTTCACATGCTCAAGGCAGTTAGGCTGCGAGTCACCCTCTGCTTTAGTCTTGCAATTACCAAGACTGTTGCAGCTGGACCACTTCTTTGGCTAAACCTTCTACAACCGCTGATCTGACGACCCTCACTTCACATCTACCTTCGGATCACTCCTGAAGTCCTTCTAGGAAGTTTCTAGACACAGTCTGAATTCTTTCTTGCCATCACCAGCTCTTGTCTTGAGGTTCATTTCCTTTTGCAAAGTTTACAGCATCTTGGAAAACTATTTTAAGTCTACTTGTGAAGGCTTCAGCTCATATTCTGGGACTCACTTTGTGAAAATTTTTATGGATTCTCAAACATGTACCCTTCACTTGGAAGCAGAAAGCTATGAAATTAGTGGGACTTCAAATACATTAAATTCTACTTGTTCTGGAGCCTAGACATAACAAAGGTGAAAATACACAAAAAAATGTAGGTATGATTTTACAGCACAAGTCTGTAAGCAGTGCAGGACCCTAAAACTTGTGTAATTGAAACACGACACAGTGGCCATGACCCTGTGTTTTACTTACGTACTTTTCAAAACCCAAAGCAAGGCTGTTTCTAGTATCCTCCAACTTCCCTTTTGGACATCCACCATAAATAAATAGCAGATGCTATTCAGTCTCAAGAGTAAAAAATAGATGCAGCTCCAAAATCTGCCACTGCTGTGCCATGAACATCATCTCCCTCTGCCGATGCAGACACACATATACACAGGAAGCAGGAGATGGACAAAGCAGTATCTGAAACCAGCGGAGCATGATGTAAATCTGAAGCATTTTTAGAGACCAGAGAGCACTTTCATTTCAAAAGGAACATCATCTACGTGTCTGTTACTTCAGACACAACCTCTTTTCTTCCAATACATAAACTCACCCCAAACTAACAAAATATATTAGACATTTAGTCCCTGATATCTCTTTAGGAAAATCTCCTAGAAAGAATCTAATTTATTGCATAAATGCATTGAGATCAACCACACTTCTTTGCATCAACTTAACTTCCTCCTGCCCCCCCTGCCAAAAAAAAATGTTAAAAAGCTTGCTTTAAGGAAACATTCCAGCAGAATTTACACATACCAACTAACAATGGCACTATCTAGAAATTCTGCCAGTATTTGTCTCTTTCTCATCTTCCAGAAGGACAGAAACAAGAGCTATTTAGCCTCCACGCTTAGTCTGTCTCTACAATAGAAAAGGTTCAGATGATGAAGCTGTACTGAATAGCCACTGATTAAGAAATTGCAGCAGGGCTAGGAGTTGCTGTTGATTCAAGGTGAGAGGAATCACACTGAGCTGGAGTTAGCTGGCAATGCACAAAGAGGAATTTCCATGTTGTCAAAAATCTTCCGTTGTGTCTGATTCTGGTATTATCTCCTACTGGCTTGTTAAGAAAAAACAAGCCCTCATCACACTCCTCTGGTGCTTCCTTTGCTCCTTGGATGAATATTCTGCAAGTGCAAATAAAATGTTCAACAGCAGCAATTTATTTTCTGTCTCTTACAAAAAAGGGTTGCAGGCAGCCAGGCTTTTGTCTTGAGAGCTGCAAGCAAGCTGGAAGCAAAGCTTTCCTACCAGGGCGAAGTCCCTCTCTTTCTTCTGTCCTTTGATCTCTGTGAGACAATGGCCATAAGGCACCACAAAGGCCACGTTAACTTCATACTGGTTCTCCAAATTTTGTCTCATCTCTACCTGCACTAGCAGGATGTAGTCACTGATGAAATTTAGTCATTGAAGATCCAAACCCATGCTCCTGAACTGGAGAGGAGGCCCAAACTGGGCAGAGAATCAATATTGGGGAGGAATATCTCATTATTATCATAAGTCTAGGGTTTAAATAGCCTGTGTCAGAAGAGTTGAGACATGCTATCACAAAACTTGTATTTCCTATCTGTTGAGCTTTCAAGCTTCCAGCTCCCCAGAGAAACACTTATGCCCGAGACCGTAAACTTGTTTTCCCCCTGCCTCCAAAAGTGCAAACACAGAATGCAACCATGCTTAAGCCTTTTGGCTCTCTCCCCTCTTCTGGAATGATATTAACTGCCTGTCTGCTCTCTCCCAGGATGCTGGCAGCATATGGGTTAATGAGACAATTATTTGAAGGAAAGACATTTCCAATAAATCAGCAGATAGCAAAAGGGAAAAAGCACTAGAGTAATTTTTTCTGCTCACAATTTCATTACGCTCTTGGCTTTGAGCCATTATAAGGTAAATCACCCAAGTCATGTTGCACAGACATTGCTAAAAGGACTGTTATTTAAATCACTTTGTAAGTCTAAGCTACACTTCTTGCTTTGAATGAAGAATCCTGCTTATTTTGTATGGCACTTTATGCCCATTTAAAAGTTTTGAAACTGACAGCTGCAGTCAAAGCCAGAGCTGTAATTTGGCTGCCAACAGCACATGGTGGCACCGGCCTCACTGTGGTCCCCACAGCTCACAGTCCCCTTTTCCTCCTGCACCAGACCTGACAACAGCACCCCAACAAAGGAACATACACCCCCTCTTCTGGATGAGCTGGGGATGGTCACTAACCCTTTCCCCAAGTTTCCATGTCCATCAGCCTCTGGTATTGACTCACCAGTCACTGTCTCCTCAGCAGACACATGAAGCCGCAAAAATGTCCTGCTTTCACCACTGGGAAAACTTTCCTGTGATGAACCTCCCAGAGCAAGGAAATAGCAACTGCTAGCAAAAAGATGATAGTTTTGACAGGCTTTCACTCTTTCTCCCCAACAACACCTGTGTGATCAAGAGCAGAAAGAGCAAGAAGAGCAATGCAATGGCAGAATATTGAGGACAAAGAAGATGAGGGATGAAGAAAAGGCAAATATCATGGCACTGCTGGTGACCTTCAAAGCACCAGCTCAGCTCTGCACAAAATGTCTTCTGGACATTTTTAATGGCTTCTAACTTTGTACAGTGTCACTAATGTTCAATATTTTTCTTTTTACAGCTCACAGCTTTCAACTGAATGTGTTCATTGCTACTCTTTTTTTTCCCTGCCGAAGTCACTGAGAGTGTCTTTACCTTTGTGATTTGGAGTCTGACACAATTTACCAAAATACCGAGCGTCAGTTATAAAAGCCAAACATAAAAGCCAAATGCACTCTCAGAATCTTGAGTTAACACAATAAAAGCATCCTCATATGCACTCCAGCAGACAGGAAATCCCAATTAATGCCTTACACAAAACCACAAGCTCTTCATGGTTAACCCTTAAATTTGGAGGGGGAACCCAGTGTTCACTGAAAATAGCTGCAGCACAACTAGATGCTTCATTTCCAATCACTTATAACAGGGTGAAGGCTGCTTGCTTTCTCCATCCATCCATCCATCCACCCACCCACCAGCCCCTCGCTTGGGCTAGGTTCAGCAGATGAAGTAACTGCTGCAGGAGACAGAGACTCCTCACAAGCTTCTAAACTAGCTGACAGATATTTCCAGCTGCTTTTCAATGCACATTCCACTGTCAATCAAAATTACAGGGTATAATTAAGCAGGCAACAGCTAAGCAATGTCTGTCTTCTACCCAAGAACCCAATTAACAGATTAATTTACCAGTGAAATAGAGTAAGATGAGCTCCTCTATTAAAAAACCAGGCAGAATCAAGGCATCACCAATTTTTTTTCTTCTCCTGTCTAGCAGCAGGTTAAATATTTTATTTTTCTGCAACACAGAGTTTCAACAGTTGCCAAAAACTCCAAGCTTTTTGTATTATCCCATATTAATATTGGTGATCTCAGTTCCACCTGCAAATTCAGCTCATGACAGCTTACAATGTGTTGTTAGCCTCATGACCAGGATTAAGATACCTTCTACCTGGCAAGCTCCAGTTTGGTGTCCCACAAAAATGCCATTTGCCACCCCGCACTGGGAACCTACCAGTGCTGGTCATGCTAGGTATGGAGCAGAGCCCTGCCCGACTACCCAGCACTAGCTCCTGAAGCCAAGAAGTGGAATTGCCCCAAGGATATGTCCCAGAAAGAATCACAAAACCATAGAGTGCTTTGTGTCAGAAGGGACCTTTAAAGGCCATCTAGTCCAACCACCCTACAATGAGACCTGTCCAGGTTGCTCAGAGCACTGTCCAACCTCACCTTGAATGTTTCCAGGGATGGGTCATCAACTGCCTCTCCAGGCAACTTGTGCCAGTGTCTCACCACACTCATCATAAAACATTTCTTCCTTATATCTAGTCTTCAAGCTGGGAGCTTCAGCTCCCTCTTCCTCTCTTGGTGCCCTCCTTTTGGTGTGCACCTTAACACAGACCTTCAGAAGCATCTTGGGGACTCCAGATCTCAACAAGACACCCTCCCATACTGCCTTACAGCTATTTGAAAATGGCATCAGACACACAAAACATTGTAGGAATGACAGAATCCACTCCAAGCTGTTGTAGGCTCCTGAGACCTTCTAAATACCTTGCTCTACTTGACATTTCTTTGTGCAATATCTGGTATCTTCACTTTGAATCCTTGAACTTTAGTTCACTTAACAACTTGCAGGGGGATTTTTAAAATAATTTATTTAATCAACACATTTTTTATTATAAAGTTTGGTGGCAGCAAGAGAACACGCGAAGATAATGAAAAGTACTGGAGCAGCTGAAAACTTAATTAAAACACGTAAAAATTAATTATATTGCTCATCATTGATTTTGTCTGAAAAAGCTGATATTGCAAATAGGAAATCAAAAGCAAGGAGGTCATGAAGAGAATCACTGATGCAAAAGTGATATATTACAGAAGGAAACACGTTCATGCTGGGAGGAATCATTCACTCCAGGTCCATGACCCAGTTTTGCGCTGAATTCCTCCCCACATCGCAAAATTGCCAATCAAGCATCAATAAGGAGGCTGATTAAGGTGAAGTCAGAACAGAGTACATATAATACAACTATTATGTAGACGATTGTATGTGCGATTAGAATCACGCAATTAATAAAGTCAGGCTTTTCAGGCTCTTTTTCAGCCTCTCTATGACAAAAGGAGTTTAGTAGCCTAACTATGAAATGCTGTTCTTCAGGCTCTCCAGAAATGTCCCAGACAGGTGCCTGGGTTGGGACTATGCCATGTGGTGTTGCAAACAGGGGTTTTAACACTCCTTAATGGCTGTAACTGCACGAGACTGTGCTCATGCCTGCATTCAGTCCCCAGCATCAGGGGAGCACAGGGAGCAGTCGGACGGTCTAACCCGTTCTGCTTTTTCCTAGGAAAAATGATGCACTAACACTAATTCTCTCTCCCTCCTGTCAGTTGCAAAGCTTGTTTATAAAGCATAATTATATCTTATTTCAACTTGTTATCAGTAGAACCAGTTACTATATCCTTTTAATAAATACCACAGTACAGAAAGGTCAGCCTGGTAGTGGCATAAATTTTATCCCAGAGCTTTAGAATAGACTGCTTTGGGCAAGTCACTTAACTTCTCCGAGTCTGAAGTACAGAATGAAGGAAACACTGTTTTACCAAACTCAGCAGAAAGTTTATCTAATACTATCTAATATTTATAAAGCACTTTCAGATCCCTGAGTGAAGACCATAGAAAGGTAAAGAATTACTGACCCAGATAAGGGTTAAGAGCAAAATCTTTTTCCTAGTGACAGATCTAAAATGACCTTGTGATGTTAGGATTTATTTTCAATGCAAAGGAAGATCTGTCAGGTCCAGGAGCCATGATTTGCTATAACTTCGGATGACTTGCTATCAACAGGAAAACAAGTTTAGTCACTGATCCAAATGTCAAGAGCCACCAAATGAGCACTTTGATGAAATGTCAGGAATACTAACATGGTTTCAGGGCTGCACTGATTTAACACTGCATAGCCAAAATGGAATCTGGTCACACTGTTGTTTTCCCCAGGTAAATAACAAGTAACCACCAATATATACACTCCTTCACTTTCTTCGAAGTAAAGCTGAACAAGCTAAAAAAACACCCAAACCCATAAATATTTCCACTTCTGTGTTTTAAAGGAGTCTGATCTCCACATGCTGTAGCTTCAGGAGTACAAATATCCCATTTCATGAGATGACTGAAGTATTCAGGGATTTTTTCCACACCTGCCACTACGCCTTGCACAGGAAGATACCCTGCAAAGGGAGTCTTCCAGACATAAGGTTGTTCGCAGGAACCAAAACACAATCTTTTACATGACTGAATGTTGAAAGGACAGAAAGCAGAGAGCAGGCACATTCAAACAACATGACAGTATGTTTTCAGACTATTTTCTTAGCCAGAAAAAAATGAAACCTGTTATTAAAATTAATGAAAAGAATCCCAAACAGATGTCTCTTTTGGTTAAAGCAACCAGATGTTTCCAAAGAAAATATTTAAAATATCCACATGTTGTTGTCAGTAAAAATCTGTGGGAAAAGGCAGGCAATCAAACCCTTGTCATAGTGAAAAAAGTGCCAAAGAATTTCAGTGCAGGCAGAAACATGTTAGGGAACTGTAAGAAACTCTGCCCCAGCAATTAAATCCATTCTTAACTAACTTATCTTAAACACTGACCACACAGAAAGTAAAACCAAGCAGAAACAAACCCATCTCCTCCTCAAAGAACAAAAGATGCTGCAGGTTCCCATTCTGCATCCAGCAAGTGGTGAGGAAGCACCTGTGAAGGAGCAGCATGTGCACTCGGGTACCCAAGAGAAGCAGGACGTGAACAGCTAAGAAGCAGGGATGATATTTCATGCGGGGAGTGTGTTGATAAAAGCTGACTGAGTTGTTGCAGAAACACAACTCGCACAACTGACACTACCACCCATAAGCTCTAGATGAAACCCTGCAATGATCTATAGGCATCACCCTGTATTGACACATACGTGAGCGTTTCTAACACAAAGGAGCCTTTATGTGCAAAATATAAGTTTGGTCTCAAGTTTCAGCACATTATTTGAGCTAATTATCTATCTAGTAGTGCACACTGAGGAAGTCATACCCTGGAACTTGAAAACCCAAATAACATCATTACCAGCATGGCAATGATTCATTTTATAATTCAACCTGGACAGCACTTCCACAGGAGGGAATATAAAAGTATCTCCTGCCAGGACAGCTCTGCCAGGTCTTTTATAAATACTACAGAAGTTTCCCGAGCAGGTGGCCCATCAAACTCAAATAATTGATCCATGTCAGTTAGACCTGGAAGCTCAATAGTACAGCACATCATTACAGCAGTCAACATAAGAAGAAAGTCCTTGTGGTTTCCCCTGCAGCAAGCAGTTGAAAGGAAACAGAAAAGCTCTGCTATCTTTTCAGCTCTGCACATACTTCCCTTGAAGTCTTCAGGGCAACGGCAAACACTAATAACCCCTGCAACAGGACCCTCCTCTAAGACTTGCCTGCTCTTCTGAAAAATAGCAGAATTATAATATTCTCTATTTCTCCATTGGAAACAGTTCGATGTGGATAAAATAATCATCATTGGCAGGTTCAAGCAGTGCCGTTAAATAGCCCGTTTCCTGATGTAACGTGCAGTTTTAAAGGGCAACTTTCCTCACGGCCAGCAACGGCATGCTTCTTTGGTGGCACTGCTGAGAGATGGCTGTGAGAGTGACTACTGTAATGAATGAGAACTGATTCATCATCACATGTAGATTTAGCAGTTGTAGTTGAAATCACTACTGCCTCAAAATTACCTGCTGGAGGGGACAGACGCCCCGGTTGGGACATCTTCATGGATGGGGTCACTGCTGGCCACAGTCTGACTCCTCCATGCCAAGGGAATTGCTCCCAGTTACAGTGGTTCTCGCTGGTCATGCATGGACATGACACTCTGGATCTCCTCCATCACTGCACTTTCTCAGATCAATCACAGCCTGATTAAGTTGGTTATAATTTTTGCTTTAAGCATCCAAGTCTTAAATTTCCAGTGTTATGGCTTCCAGTAAACAAGGGAAGTAACTCTCTAACTACATATTAGGACTTAGAAAAGATAAAAGTGATATCTGGATCATTGCAAGCACAGAAGCAAGCTCTATCAGCCACAATCACTTAATGAATTATTTATTGAATTTGCACAGAAAGTCAGAGGAAATATAGCTGTTAGAGCAGTAGTCCACAACTCATACTTTGTCCGTACAGTTTTCCAGTGCTACCTGCAGCCACGGAAAATCAAGAAGCTTCCACTAAAATAGTAAGAAGGGTAAAGCCTTCTTTTTGCCTGGAAGACTCCAGACATCCTTGCTTTCTACAGATTTTGAACATTCAAGACACATTCCACTGAGGCCCAGGAAAGGCTGCAGATAGCTCTGTTAAGCACATGTCACTATATCACCTACAACATTTTCTTTTTTTATGTTAAGCATCCCTGTTATTGAGGTTTTTCCCCCCTCTCATTTTTCATTCATTCATTTGGAATCCTCATCAGTACCTATATATATAACACATGCACAGATGTTTATCCAAGTTGTTTCAAAACACCACAAATGGTAGAACAAAGTAGTCAGGGCAGATCCTGCTTGTCAGGCATTAGGAGAAAGGCTAGAGGTACTTATCCCTGCCAAATTTTGTGCCATCAGATACCATACCATAGCAGTGCCTGAGCTACCTAGCTGAATATTAGCTCCACATGTCCTCAAGTTAACCCAGGGATTGCAGGGTGAACAAGTCCTACGGCCCCTGTAGAGATCCTTTGCTGCTTCCAGCCAGATCCCTGCTGACAGGCGTAGAATTCAGGCACTCCAGAAAGCACACAGCTAGCGAATCCTCTCTTCCCACCTCCTCATTCTCTCTATAAATAAGGACTCAGAGTGCAATCCCACAACGTGGCAGGTAGATGCAGATGCAGAACTCTGCCACACCTTTGGGTGCTACTGGCTTCACTCCCAAGAGCCTTCAGGTCACCTGCAATGCGAGAGAACCCTACAAGTATTGGGACCTTTTCCAACTGAGAAAGATGCTATAGATGACTTGGACACTGGATTACTGCTATAAAGAAGTTCGGAAGCTTTACTGATTTGACATTAGGTTCCCACCTCCCCACTCCCTGCAAATTTTAGGCAACGTTGTGCTCAGACCTAACTTAGCAGTGCTCCCACCAGCTCATCTCTCCACAGAAGTCAGGCAGAGCTTAGGTGGGCTCAATCCCTCTCTGGAGAGTTCTGCTCACTCTGAAACCTACGAGGGAATTTTGGGTGCCTGTGCTCCCACCTAAACCCTCCAGCAAGATGTATAACATTAGATGAAATGACATCAAGCCTTTATTTTTCAGTTTCCACCTCCATAAAATAGGTATAATAATACTTACTTTCAAAGAGAATTGTAAGGCTTAATTAGATAATCAACATGAAAGTGCCTTTAAAAAGGCTATGTACACACAAAGCACTACTGTATTATTAGTGTAGGCAGGCATAGGGAGCTCTTAGAGATTTTCTAGCAGGTTATTTGTTATTCTGGAAGAAGTCTCTAGCTGCATACAGCAGTAGTATAATTATTAACATCATCAGATTCACTTCCTAAAGTTATTTATGAAACCCCATATGAAAAAAAAAGCATCAAGTTAAGTAGTGCTGAGCTGTGTTTCTGTTTTGTTGCATATGCTGATTAGGAATGCTGTTAAAATGTTGCTGTGCTGCAGTGAAAATGCTGGTGCCAGAAATACAGTTACATGGTTGTTACTAGAATCATCATTATTTAGATGAAAGTGCTAGGTATTGGTGATTTCCACACCTCTTTGTTTTTATTTGCATTTCTTTGCAATCCGATTTTCTTCCTGGCGTCTACTACACATCTACAAGAATATGCAGGAACTTATGAACTTGAATTGCACTGTTGCGCAGTTGATTTTGACTGTACCACACACCCAGGAATTTCTCTCTTCTGTGCATTGCATAAATATGGTACGTATTAAAAAAGTCACTGAATTATGACCATGAGCATGGAAAGCCAGGATTTCCATCAGGCAATGACTATGCTATTCTTACCTCCATTAAAAGATACAAATTACAAGTAATCCAGCTCAATGGTAGTACTTGGTATGGGAATAAGCAGATCGAATTTACTCACTTCAGTCACATAAGTACTTCTGTAGTCCATAGAATTTCCCTCATGGGTCACATGAGAAGGATTTTACCCTACAACGCCATCTCTCTGGTTATTTTGCAGCCAAATGTCACAGTAAACTATACCATGATAAAGCGCACATGAGTTTCATGCACCTGCCCTCAGCAAATTTCTCTTGAATGGCTCTTGTATGAAGTAAAATCAGATATAGTCTTACAGGAGGTATGTTTGGCACAGATCAGGACTGCACCCTGAAACACTCCACCAACAATGTTCCACAGAAGTTTAAGGGCAGTCAGACTGTTGGATCCAGCAAGGCTGCTTTTCAGTACCTAAAAACCAGGCAAAACCAAGATGTTTTACCATTTATAAAAATTTCTCTAGAGAGTATTTTGTCCTGTCTGTACTGTTACGGCATAAAGAATAAAGAGGTCAATTCTCCCCATCAGTGTATAGAGGCTTTCACATTTACTTCCTATCAGCAACAACAAAAATTAGCTGAACAAATTCTTTTCAGACTGATGGAATAATAAAATTGCCAGGAATTGCATTCACCACTTTACAGCTTCTACTAGTCCATATCAGTACTTTTTATTTTGAAGAAATCAATAAAGCTACATATCCCCCAAAGAGACAATATCTATAAATCTCATTTTCAATAATAAATTTAATTTTAAAATCTGTTCATTTTGATCAGTCTCAATGATTCTGGTACAAAACTGGGCAGAAAATGTGTTTCCAACCAACTCTAATTGAGTAGAAAACCCTCCATAAAGGAACAGGAAGGAAATCTAAACAACATCAAATATTTATATCATGGGAAAACATCAAGAGATCTTTTTTTGCGGCTTGTACTGTATATATTTTACATGTAAATTAAGCTGAGTGGTTCCTCTTCATAGCTTCAAGCTGCTGCTAATGATTCATAGATTTTTCAGGCAGACAAATATTGGTGAAAAGAGTTTTATAACCTTCATACTGAAGATTTATGATTAGACGTGGACTAGAAGCCTAATGCACTGACACATGGCCTTGGCTCAGTCTCATTATTGAGTAATTTGTATCTCTCGTTTAATTGCTGTTGTTTGGATGTAAATCATCTTCTCCTTTCACGCACTTCTGCCACATTTGATGCTGGAACAGAACACAGATCTACTGGAGTTTGCACGGTGCTCACTGAAACTACCGTCAACTTACACTAATCCTGTTGCAGCTTGGGAAGAAAGTTTGAAAATTCCCTTTCTGTTCTCTTTCCCAATGCAAATTGGCACTGCTTCTTCCTGCCCTGGCTCCACTTAAAATCTGTTTGCTATTTTTAAATGCTTAGACACGTGTCTTTGATTCAGCCCTTGTACCGCTCCTGCTCAAACAGCAGCATCACACCAGTACATGACATGAGGCAAACTGCAGAACCTCCAGCAGCTGACAAATCTCAAGTCAGCAATTCTTGAGATTTCCAAACAGTATGACGATAAATTAATGCTCGTGATGGAAATCGGCCAATGCAATTACAGCATGGTACTTACACTATGGCATTTTCTATTGGCACAAAATGTATGCCAATTCTGTTAGGTATTGTGCATGCAACAAGAGACAATTAATGCCATGGACCGCCACTTACTGAAAACAGTGGACTTCAGCCTGAGCAGATGGCAAAATCCTGCATTTTTCCTACCTGCTTTCAGCCTCAAATCTCTGGCTGACTATAAAAGCAAACTGTGTGGTTTAATATATATAACCAACAACTACCGTAATTAGCAAAACCATCATCCCAGTGGATATTTTCCAAGCTCATGAACTATTGAAGAGTTTAAGTGCTTTTCAAAGGGAGTTAAACACAGTCTTAGAGGGCAGGTCCGTGGTGGTCTAAATACAACTGCTGGCTTGGAAAGTCCTTGTGAACTACAAACTGTCAGAAACCAGGAGCATATGGCCTGGGATGGACCACTTCATCCATCCTGTTTACTGCACATATTTCAGCATCCACTACCAGGGAGAGATGAAGAAGAAATATTTTATATTTTATCCAGACTGTTCTTATGCATTTCATAACCCAGGACCTCCAAGAATGACCATGCCATGAGCAGAGGAAGCTAGTGAAGTCTCTGTAGAGCCAAAGAGCAGCAGGGACATAGGACAGCACTTTACAGCCAACCAGGCACATCTACATCAAGTCTCTGAGAAGAGATGTCTCTGTCTGTGAGACATCTTGCACTGTCCTAATGGGAGAAGAGGAAAAAGACCCTTTAACCTGGACCTGTAAATCCACATCTGCTTTATGAGATGCATGCTTAAGGCTCATTAATGTGCCTAATGGCAAAGTTGTACTTAAGTGCCTTACTGAATTCACATGGATTTATTGAAGCAACTCAATAATTTATGGAACTGAAGCCTAAAAGTAAGAGTTCCTCTTGTTTAACCTGAAGGCGTCATCTTTGGCTAGCAGCTGTAGAAGGCTTATTGTCTTTTATAGCCCAGCCACCAGGGAAAGAAAAAGACATATTCTCATTGCATTATACCTGATAGGTGCATACAATTTCTTTTCTTACAGCTTCAATCAAGTAATGACCTTCACCTGTGTTTGATGCGTTTGATGCATAAATATGGAGTAGACAATCTTTTCCACAACCAACTACACTGTCTGTCTTCAGCTGCAACCTGTTTCCCTCTTGAGGATTCCTGGTCCAGTTGCATTTTCCTGTGGTTTTCTTTGCATAAACCTATCTCAAACACAGACTGGGCTTGCTAGGTTTCCTCTGGAAGATGCTGCACTGGGACGGACCATGCCATCACTGCAGCACAACCTCGAGGAATTTTTGCAGCACACCTGGATTGTACTGCATTTCCTCCAAGGTATCTTCAGAGAACAAAACATTTCAGTGAGGATTTTTGGCAAGTCTATGGCTGAATTCTGAACAGGGGATAGAGGAGCCTCAAACAGCAAAAGTAGATTCAGGCTTATTTGAATCATGGTTGCATGGCTTCAAAAATGAGTAATATATTTGCAGGATAGTTTTCATTTTAAAAGCAGGGTCAGTGGTGGGAACTGCATGCTTTGCTTCTGACTAAGAGTAAGCAGCAGAGATTGCATCTGATTTGTCCCCAGAGAGTAAATCTGATGGATAAATCCTACACATGCGAAGTGCAAAAAAACCCACCCAAATTTCACATCACACACAGTGATGGCTCTCTTAAAACTTTCCAGTTAACTAGTACATCCAGCTTGCTCTATGTTGTCCTACATTCAGTGTAGGCAGTGCCTTAGGACAAGTGCAAAACCACAAGTTACTCTCCTTAGTTACAGTCTCTAAGGCAACTACAGTCTATCGGAAGGTGACCCCAGACAGCTTCGTCCTGCACGGTGCTTTTCCAATGCTAATTATTTGTACTGAGCAGATAGAGCACATGCAAGATCCACCACAAGAGGCAGGTGGGTGCTTAACAGCAGCAGCAGCATGAAGAAGGAAGGGGAGCAAAAGAAAGTCTCACTCCACAGGAGTCAGAGGTCCTGGGGGATCTCCATGCTCAGAAATAGCAGGAGGGGATATGCAATGATGGCCTTTTTTCTTGGTTTTCCCATCAGGCTGTTGCTTCCCTGAAGAATAACTTCACAGAGTGCCACATCTGCCCAAACCTCAACTTCACCCTAAGAAATTCCCTCTTCTCCCTGACAGAACAGCAATTTAGTTGACATCACTATTGTCGCATGGGGGAAGTCAGTAAATGAGAGCAGTCTGGAGAATACTCTCATCTCTCCCTCTCCAGTTTAGTAAAAGTCTTTTAAAGAAAAAAAATCCCTGTCAGCCTTGCAGGCTAAGGACTGACAATATTCACTGCAACATCACCTCTTTCCTTGTGCACTTGGTTAAGCGGGAAAGGACAGGAAAATCCTGTATGAGAATCACCCCAAAGTGCCAAATGTAACAGGGGAAGGGCTGGGAGAAATTACATGGGAATTTTTGAATTTTTAATTATGGATTTTATCTTCCTTTCCCAAGTCCATGTGTTCTCTCTGTGGTCTAAGCATCTGTACAAAGGGATGTACAGCCTGAGGGAAGGAATTTAGGCTGGTACTCCAGGAAAATGCTTTACCCTCTTCTTTCTAGCATCAGCATAATGCCTTCACCAGCACTTCCACCATTAGATACGTCACCCCATGTACAATCAATGCTTAAAACATCTGAAAACAGCACTGTCACAGCCCATGAAATGTACAGGATTTAATGTCTGCAGAAGCACAAAAGCACTGTCTCCAGAGCACTTAACATATTGACAAGCCATGTGAAAAGGGAACGTTTTTCTTCAAGTTGCCAGTTATTCCGGTTCCTCCAAGGGAAGCATCTCTATCACAGTATCGCATACAGTCAGGGCCCTCGCTGCTTTTATAGCCCCAGACACTGTCCTTTACACCCTCAGTCCTCAGTCCTCACTGCGTTATATACCCAAATAATCACATCAATTAATCTAAAGCGCCTGGAGAAATTTAAACTGTAGTCAGGGAGGTCTGTTAAATGCATTGGAACATTTTCCAAGGAAGGATCTATACACAGTACAGGATTTCACTTCCGAGCTTTTGTTTTAATAATTTGAAAATGGCAAAACCCATCATACAACCAAGTGGCACTCTCCTTAATTAAGGAAGTCAATTCAGAATCAATAAAAGACAATTAATATTTGGATTTCACTGGCTCTGAATTATGCAGATAGTAGCAAAGAGGTGACCCTGTGACCTCCAGCACTTCTCCCAGGGACTGGAGGTTTTCACACACTGATCTACTATTTTATGACAGACACGCTGTTAGAAAATACACTGATAACTGTCAGAAAACACCGAGGGAGAAGTGAACTGAAAAGCCAATGTCTTTTGCAAAATAATTGTAGTTAAACTTGTTCTTGCTTTAGATCCTCTTAAAGGCATAAAATCTTATTGAAGGGAAAAAGGGGATTCAGTGGAGTCATCATAAAACCCTCCTGGGGATGCTCTCCTGGGGACTGAGGACCCAGCCTCTTCCCTTCCTCCATTCTCTCTGGAAATGGGTCAGTGCAGGTTTTCAAGGGGAAAAAAGGAGAGTACAGAACAGTATAAATCTCTTGGCTTGCTCCCTCTCACACACCCGGACACAGAACAATTTGGCACATTTATGTTATTTATGTTATCGGTGATACACACAGATTGGCACAGAAAGAAATTGCTTGTCTTGTTTGGGACCAGTTTAGCAGCCTGTGAGTCATCTCAATGCTGTGGAAGGTAAATGCAATGAAATTAAACAGAAGAACTGGTTTCCCGGAGCGAGTCCCTCCTCAAAAGACAATCCCTCTGACTTCACTGGCACTTCATTACTTATGGAATATGGAGCTACCGGAGCATGTTAAAATATCACACTCTGAGCCCTTGTAGAAGTATTATGTTAAAGAATATGTGAAAGTCAGATCCAAGGTAAGCAGAGGTGCAACTAAGCTGCCATCCAGGGGTGACTTAAGGAGCTTATCTGCATTATTCTGTACCACTCTCCACTGACAACTTTAACAGTCACTCTAAGAAATATCTCATTTCCTCCACTGTGTCCCACGCATCTGTAGCTAATACCGCATCCAGCAGAGACTTCATTACAGGAGTTTTATCCTAGCCCATACCCCAGGAAACACAGCTTTGACTGATGTAGCCCCACATCCAAGAACTCTTGACTTGATCTGTCTCTTCATTTCTATTCTTTTCCAGGTTCAGGGATACAGCTCGTCTTTCAGTGCCTCCCTTTGCTTCTTCCTTATTACCAGTCCCCTGTCTCATGAATTTTGAGTTAGACATTTCACCTCCTCTGGTAGAAGTTCTCCAGTGTGAGATGACTAACAGACATTAAATTGTTAGTCTTATGTTCTCTTTAAAATGTGCTCAGAGCAAATGCTAATAGCACTACATCTCAAAAGACTCCTACCAGCATTTGTCTTGATCTTTCATTACCCATCTGTCAAAACCCAGGTGACAGTTACGAATTTAAATCAAAGTTCAGAGACACCTGTTAGTTTCAAAAACTTTTGCCTCTAAGGCCTACATTTTAAGGAGCTGGGTGTACTTGCCAAGTCCCAGTGTTCAAAATCCTGGCAGGAGATAAGCATCATACCCAGTGAGAAGAGCCAGGCAATTTTCCATTTAACAAACACCTGGGAGCAAATAAATTGCAGCCCCTGGGGCAGAGCATCCAATGAGTTTACTCTTTTCCTTCTCAAAATGGCTCACATGGCTTCAACCTGGCAAACCAGGTGGGATAAAGTGATGAAAGGGACCAAATAAAAGAGTGGCACCAGCTAAACAGCTTGCTTCACTGAATGTCAGGCCATTGCCTGTTTCGAGATGCTGGACATGGTTAACCTGTGCTAATCCGATCAGCTGCTCCCCTCTGCTCATGGAGCACAAGCCACAGCATGGAGTTAAAAACAGAGGTCATGGTTTGGCCTGAGGAAGGATCATGGCAAAAGACAACCCATAGAAAGTTCTCAATCCTCTTCAGAAACTTCCTCTTCCCTACTGGAGTCCCAGTTCTTTGGATCTAACCAACAATTTCAAGTTTTGATGTGCGAATTTAGCTTTTGAGACTGCTTTGAATGAAAATCAAGCTGAATAGAAAATTCAGAACCAAGTAAGAAAACCCTCCCCAAAGGTCTGGCTGACTTTGGTCAAAAAGTAATCTTTGTTCAAACCACCAGCGACTGCTAATCATGAAATTATCAGCCACAGCCCAACACTAAGTTTATTTTGCCAACTGTTTGTATTTCCTGCTGTAGACTTACACCTGTACATTTCCAACAGTTGCAGCACATTTTCCACTTTTTTGAATGGTTTTATTTTAATTTGAATATCACACATCTATTGAAAAGCATGTGGAAACAGACTACTGTCTACATCTTCCTGGTAATTTCTGGATAGTGATGAATGCCAGCACATGCCACAGTGCATCCTTCATAAAAGACAGAGTTGGACTGACGCTTTACCAGATACCCTAAAAGTCCAGATACCTGGACTAAGTGCAACTTTTTCTCATAAGTATAATTTTTACATCAAAGCATTGGCCTTAGATTTCTATTTCTGTTTTCTTATTTTGCAGAAAACTTCTACCTATAGCGAACTAAATAATTCATGGTCATCACATCCCAGCTGTATGTTGAAGCGGGTACAGAAAGTAGTTTGCAACACAGCCTGTTCCTGTGCAGAAATCGTTCTGCAGCTCCATTATTTGCAATCAACGAGCAATGCTCTGCTTCAAGGGCTGATTTTGATACCCTGAATAGAAATGCTGTTTCCACTTCTCTGTCTTGATACAAGAGCAGCTCAGCGTGTGCCTGGTTACTAATCCTGTAGTTTCCTTCATAGCACCTGGAGGTGACACCAGAGGTGAAGCTGCCAACCACACTGAAGTGTGCATATCTATGTCGCGATCAACCCTCCCTTGGTTTAACCTTCATCTTGTCTGCACACTCCAATCAGATTTAAAAAACAACCTGGAAGTTTGTTCTAAACAACTGGAAGCGTACCAAAAAAAGCACATGCATCTTAAAGGTACCACTGCCTCTACGCAACAGGTCCCTTGAGAATCTGACTCACTTTTTGTGCCAGTCTCCGAAATTAGACCTAATAAATCAACATAAGGCTATAAGCCAAGCAATGCATCTTTTTCAGTGCACGGCAGAATCCGAATGCAATAATTCGTTCTGATTACGGTGTTTGATTACCGAGTGTTAGAAAAGGCTCAAACAGAATGTAACTTTTAATTATGCCATTTTGTGGCAGTTCATTGGAAAGCCAGAAGCTATTTCAGGGCCGTGCAAATGTTTGCCTCATTCCTGATAAAGCCTGAAATATGTCTTGGTGCCTTCCATAGCCTCTGGGCATAGTCTGTATTCATTCTTGCAGATCTCACTGTTGATTTGCTATATTTTGCAACTGCTACCCTGGCAACCCTAGGAAACACAAAGAGCTTATTTCTGTGCCTCTTTGTTATATGAAAAAAAATAAATAAATTATTTAGATACTTCTAGATAAACAACACCTGCTATCTAATGGATTTTCATGCAAGAGTGTAATATGGCTGTCATTATGCAAATTATGGTTGACCAAGAGTTGCAAACAAACGCACCCCAGAAACACTCCATTTCCTCTGCATACATTACATTGAGCATGACTGCTATTTCTCTCCAGGAAATCTTAGATATAAATATGGTGGCCCAAGGCTGAAGGAGTAAGTTGGGATTTGACTATATACTACAGCTATTTGAACATGCCTTATGTGTGTAATTGAGGACAGAAATACTCCTGGTTGATTTTTTTACTTAAATATCTCAAAGATTGATTGATTCAGTTATGCAAACCTTTCAAGCCTTCCCCCTGCAGGCAGCAACATCCACTTGTGAAGTTTAGACAAACTTAGAGCAATTCAGATATTCTGCTAATAAAAAAAACTTCAAAAAACAACTTAGCAGCATCTATCACTGAAGTGAAGCAAAAGCATGAAGAACTCAAGAAATCTCACATTTGCATTAATATGAAACCTGAGTTTCCTCTGTAATAAGATTATTGCGGTCCTCTGAAATTACATCAGTTCCCTATTTCCTTACTGGTTGTTTCTCCCCCCACCCAGCACTAGTTCATGGCAAATGCTGGTGGGGGCAAGAATGTGGAAAGTGGAGGAAAATCCAGGTTGCAGTAGACCTTCCTGAGCTTGTATTGTCCATCTCCATACGTAACAAGTCAGAAAAGCCACAGAGATGGATGCTATAGCTGGTGTCAGTAGCAGAAACAAGGGAGAGAGGATATATTCAAGAGATGCTACACAGAAAAGCATTAGTGTTTCACAAAAGCTCGGAGGTGGGGGAGGAGTGAGAAGTGACACCATGGTTGGGAGTCTGTGGGATACAGGGCAGCAGTGGAGCTGTCAACATTAACAAGAAGAAGAGGAGGATGGGAGGATTTTGATGGACAGATAAAGAGTTCTGGGTATGAGCTGTTGGGTTTCAGTTGTCAACAGGACATTCAGGATCTGCTGAGGAAAAGGGAACGGAAAGGGAGAAATCCATGATTCATCAGTTCTAGCTGACAATTAAAAACTCCACACCAGAGGCTGCTCTCTCAGAAAGCCCCTCTCCCTCAACATGGGTGGAAGCTCCTCAACGTTTGGTGGTTTTTACCCAACTTCCTAGAGGAATTCACGCAATGCATTGTTCATGTCCACCTTCTAATTATGCGTAAGTATAAATTAAGCATGTATAGGTCAGAGGTTGCCCTGGATTATTCCAATGAGTCAGCCTTGCCTCCAGGCTTTATTCCGCCAGGCCCCAGAGACCAGTTACCAAAAGAGATAGATACACACTTAAGAAGCAGTTCTTAGACAGTCAGTCCTTACATGGTAATTAAAAAAAGCCAGTTGATCAGGTTCATGGTTAAATCAGCCAGCCTGCCTTTGAGGCTTGCTGGGGCAGCTCTCCTCCCAGAGCAGTCTGAAGCTTATCACTTTATTCAGCATTGATTTGTCAGGACCATACCATGTTATTATCATTCCCAGCAACTGCTTTGATCATTTTCTTGCTTTCTTGTCTCAGAATGGCCACGGACTTACGACACGTCAACAGTCATGTCAAAGAGGAAAAAAAGTAAGATGTTTATATATATATATGCGTAATTTCCCATTTGACACCGAGATGCTTCACATGATCACTCCCTGGCAGCTTCTCGACACAAACCATGTCTGGCCAGACTGACCCCCTTCCTAACACTCAGTCTGCCCACACAGCTTCATCAAAAGTTGACATATTTATTGCAGGTTTTTGAAACAGATGTTGTCCCCACCTCTCTGCCTTTCTGGCTGCCAGAAGCCCCGAGGTAACCACCATCCAGTGCCCATACCAAGTTCCAAATATGTTTGTGCCTTATGTTTTCTTGGGGCTACTGCAATAGAGCAGGACCACGCGTAGTCTTTAGCAGAGCTGCCAGGGAATACATTGCTTTGGGCTGGTTTTGCATCACACAGCAGGGTCAGGAGAAGAAAGTCACAGTGCTTTGGATCAGACACGTACTTGCAATTTCAGCAACTGTAGCACCTTTATTTTAATGTATGATTTGCCCTCACATCTTAGAGGATTCTGGGGCATTTACACGTCTCTAATTCCAAATATTTTAAAGCTATAAATGCAAACATTTTCTCCTCAGACCCCGTGAATGGACGTGTGAATCAAGCATCATCAACGCAGTCATAAATTAGGCATTAATGTCCCCTCTCACTAGGCAAACGGCACTACCTTAAGGTGTAATGGAATGTGCAGTGCAAATCCCCACACCCGGCATCCCTCACGCCCTCATCCCTAGGGCAGTCTCTCTGCCCAGCTCTCCAGCACCCAGTTCCCACGGCAGCTGCCCTGTGTAGGTTCAGATGAACAGCCTGACCCAGATGGGGATGGATATACTGTATCTCTGAAATATCTTTGTACCTGCCAAGGTGGTACAGACTCCAAGAAAGAACTCCAGAAGGACACCAGCAGGAGAAACTGTACACAGCACTTCCAAAATCCTTGAGAAAGCCCCACTGCTAATGTTTTTTTCTAGAAATATTCAACAATTACTTCACAACCACACCTGCTCCATGTAAACTGGGCTTGAGAAGGGGATCAGGTTGCTTCAAGCTTTCCTGCTTGTGGAAACGTCACCCTCCTGTTAGCAGTCACATGAAACGGGCTGTCTTCCCTCTCCAGTCCTCGCTTTTCTCCCAGGGAAAGGAACGCCCCTGGGGCAGCACTGGCTATGTTCTTCACATTATTTTTCTTTGGATTCTCAGAAACATCTTCCTACAGCCTGGCCAAGGAACTCCTCCAGGGAGGACCGGATCTGAACTAGTACATAAAGTCAAGTCAGCTTCTTTGAAGTACAAAACCAGCAAACAGCCCCTCGACGCACAACTGTGGGTTGTGGGTACAGATTTTAGATGGATGTCAGAATTCAAAGCAAAGCTTAATGGCATTTACTGCTCAGGAACAAGCTTGTCTTATTATTATTTTTAGTACGCTTCTCAGACTTGTCATTATGTACTTCTGATTTACAGTATTAATGCCAGGCAACCGTGTTACCTTTATTCTTCCCTGCAGGATTACGTGAGAATATTCTTTAGAGAGCATATCACACCGGGCTAAGGTTAAAAAACAATCAAGACATGTAGCAAGCTCCAAGGTGCCTTCCCATATCTCTGAAATATAAATGATTCCCTGGCATAAAAGATTCTGAAATACATAGCCATAAAGTCACAGCTTTGCTAAGCAAATAACAAATACAAGAGGAAGCTCTCCTTCCAAAGGCTCTGAATTATGCTGACAGCTACGGTATGCATGAAGCTAAAATATTTCTGAAAAAGCCAAAAGCTGTCAACGGAAGGTAGCAAAGCATTGGCCAGTTCCTAGACTTCGGTTATAATTCACACAGAAATACTCACTGGGGGGATAGACCTACAACTCAGAAAAAGTGCAGCATGTGTTTCTTGAAGACTTTTATATCCAGGTGTTAAAGACTGTGGGTCTTGCACTCTTCTGCCAGTGACACTCGGTAACTAACTGGTAACAGCTAAATACTAACCAATACCAGAATATCAAATGGTTTGGGAATTTCTTCCTACTTCTTGGGAGCAAATACCACTACAGTATATAATCAATCAAACCACACACTCTCTCTTAGCTTTAAAAAACTCTGTCCATTAACATCTGAGCAATAAAGTCAACATACATTGAAGAAATTACTGAAGTTAGACACTGTCTATGTTTATGAAATCAATATTTGTGTTTGAGGATTCAAAATGAGACCATGAGACTAATTTTTCTTCCACACAAACATTTTTCTTTTGCCAAAAATACAAGAAAACAATTTTTAAGAGCCCAGCTGGGCAAACCATCTCCTAAAGATGCAGGAAAGCTTCTCCCACTGTCATGTCAGCATACCTGAATGTAACAGGTTCTGGTGTTCAAGATTAGTGTTCCAAATACATCTCCAGCCAAGAATCAAACACACTAACTTTTATTTCCCTGTGCAGGTATGAATTCCACCATCTACAAACAAGACCCACAGTGAGAAACTACTAGATCAAGGAGAGTGGATAACTTCAGTGTCTGTGCTCCAAGGAAACACGTTTCCTAGTTTGCTGTAAAGGAAAAATAGGGGACACAGCAAATTACTTCAGCAGGCTACAGTATAAAAAGTCCAAGTGTTTAAAAAGAAACCTGCAAGAAGATCAGAGGGGCAAATCTTGAGTTCTTCATAGGCAAGGCTGATTTTTGCCCATCTCAGCTGCATCTCTACATAAAGCTGCTGGAAGGAGCAGTTCCTTAGTTGGATTTGTTGTTCCGGGGCTACCAGTTTGCAGCCATGGAGTTTCCACAATTTCTTAGGGTATAACCAGCCAGATGCTATGCAAGGATGAAGCAGAGTAGAAGTAGGTATACTGGGTTTTCTATTTCCACTCAAAAGTATAAGCTGCCCCAGTCACAAGAGGTGACGTGCACAGAAATTTTGGGCACCCAGGGGTGGCACCAGGGAAACCCACTGAAAAATAGCAATATTGATTCAACAGGTCATGGTCCAGGCAAGAACCACTAGCACATGGGAAGTGTAAATACACTTCAACACCTTCTCTAAACCTTAACCTCTATTAGTTTAACCTGTGTCACTGTGAATGTCTTTTTCTCTTGTTCTTTCTTCTTTATTTTCCCTAGGCATATAAGCCTTCTTGAATGTTAAATACTTGCCAGGAGACATAAAGAAATAATGTCAGAGGCCTGACATATAGGATGAAAGACAATGAGGCAGACTTATTCTAAATTCTGAAACACAGGCTACAAGGCATCTCCAACAATATTTCTTATTCCAGATTCCAGAAGGAGCTATTGAATTTTTTATTACAGTGAATTTAACTTTTTTTATAAGAGATTGAGAATACAGAGTTATATATTGAGTAACTGAAGATTATTAGTCAGCTAACTTTGAGCCCTGTAACATGCTATGTGCTGAAATAACCAGTAATCTGTTTTACAAAAGAAGTCATAATCAGTAATGATCAACCTGATTTGCCTGACCCTAACAATCCTACAAAAATTCCAAAGACAGTGCAGAGCACAGGATTGTATGGAAAACTCCTGACAAAAGCCTTGTTTTCACTACTTACTTCCTGAATCCCCTAAAAGGGAATATAAACTGCTGGAGGTCCGGGTGCAAGCATCCGAAAGACACTTTCAGCACCAAACACAGAAATGTGGCACACTGTCTGTTCACATCCCACAGGTAACCATTTATCAATCCCAGATAAAGATCTGGTGAGTTTCATATTAAAAGTGCCAGAATGAAGTAAGTAATATCCTGAATGCACATGAAAGTGCTTCAGTGGAGAGCAATTTGGAAAAAAAAGAAAAAAGAAAAAAAAAGAAAAGGAAAAGGAAAAGGAAAAGGAAAAGGAAAAGGAAAAGGAAAAGGAAAAGGAAAAGGAAAAGGAAAAGGAAAAGGAAAANAAAAAAAAAAGAAAAAAGAAAAAAAAAAGGAAAAAGAAAAGGAAAAGAAAAAGGAAAAGGAAAAGGAAAAGGAAAAGGAAAAGGAAAAGGAAAAGGAAAAGGAAAAGGAAAAGGAAAAGGAAAAGGAAAAGGAAAAGGAAAAGGAAAAGGAAAAACCTTGCTGCAGGACTAGCCCTTACAATCATAGAATCATTCAGGTTGGAAACCCTGGTTCTTCTCTACACCATATTCCCCAACACCACATCTAAATGACTCTTAAACACATTCAGGGATGGGGACTCAACCACTCCTGGGCAGTCTATTCCAGTGTCTGACCACTTCTAGTGTGATGAATTTTTTCCTCATCATCTGTAGCCTGAAAAGAATCAAGAAGAACAAGCAGGTACCAGCACTGTTTGTCACTGGCAGGTCCAGCAGCTCTTGGTTATGTTGCACAAAAAATTGTAATTCTAAATTCAAGTTTGCTTTCCAATCTCCTATTTATGACAAAGACGGAGCTTTAGAAACCAAAGATGAAAATATCCTTTAAAAGATCGCAGCTTGCAGAGTGCTGATGCACTGGAGCACTGAGGCACTTCAGGTTTGCCTGGTATCATTCAAGCATCCAAACTGCGAGTGAAAGCCACCAAAATCTTCAGAATGCAAGAAGAGCTTTCTCCAAACAAGTAATCCTACCGCAGATGGACCCTTTCGATTCAATTTCCAAGCAAAGCAATGTTTTGTGATTTAGTCCCACTAAACCTTAACAAAACAGCACGAGGAACGCATCCTCATCTCAACTGTTGATACAGTCTACCAATATTAAAATAATCTGGCATGGACTGCCTTGCTAATCAGCCAGCTTTTCAACTGCCTTAAATGTGTGATTTGCGGAGGATATAAAACATAAACCCTATGCAGAAAAAAATGCTGTCATTGGCACAGCAAGATTAAAAAAAAAAAAAAAAAAAAAAAAAAAACNACAAACAAAAAAAAACAATTACAAGGCTGAGTACATTAAATTAAACTTGGTGCAGTCATTCCTGACAAAAATCCTACTGTTGGTAATTGCACATATCTGGATGTGTAATTGTTAAAAATATCACAGTGAAAGCGTTCAATCTATCTGAGATTCTGCTTGTGAAAAGCCATACAAAATTCCCACTAGAAATCTCAGGTTTTGTTTTAACTTGAGCTTCTGTAATATTTGATTCCTTGTTGCTTAGTTGTTTACTGCCTTGAGATCAAAGATTCGTTTTGTAGTGAAATTAAATTCCAAATCATTGTTCGCATGCTCCTTTACCATGAAAGACATAGGAGAGAGGGCCAGAGTGGTTGAATCCCACTTGTCTCCCCAAATTCCTGGTCCTCTAGGGATTCTAGAGCAGTTCACTAGTATTTGCACATTCCTGTCTTCATGTGATCTGCAAATGTTTTAATGGATCTATGAAAAATCTTACACAACCAATCTCACGTTCACAAATTTCTGCTTTTGAGACACGAACCCATTTGTGTTGGTGCTTCCTAGAGCAAATTTCTTGTAAAAAAAACACACCCGCGCCTGGCACAGCAAGCACTTTAGAAAGTCTCTCAGGGAAAATACATCTTAGGAACTGAGTTTTCTGCTAGACCATCAGCGCAGCTTCTGTTTTACATCCGTCATGTCCAAAGACCCCTGAGGAACTCAAGCACCAAATTTCTAGGTGGGAAAAAGTGGTGCTTTGGGTGCACTCAAAAAATTGTATCCTAATCTGTACATCTGAATTGCATTATCATAGGACCTTTTGTTCTGCCTTCGAGCACAGTTTTTTGATTCCAAGCTTCTCAAGATCAGTAGAGACAGATGTTGGCAGAGGAAGGCAACACATCAGTTCAGGCAGCACCCTGTCTACACCTACACTGGTGTCCTCACTGATCATAATTCAGTTCAAAACCTTTTATACTGATAAATTAAAGCACCCATGAAGTTTTTTTGAACTTGGAAATTATTTATCTGCCAAGTTAAGACTTGTGCTTCTGTGTACTGTTGAACCAGGATGCTGATGGTCACTTCCAAAGTTGTAGGCTGGAAGAAAGAAACTAGTCATCAATATGCACCTATGGTATACCAGAAAAAAAAAAAGCTACTGTCCTTCACAAGTTACAGTACCTTCACAAAATAATTTTGCCAGACTGCAATATAAACCAGTTATTCAGACATGTGGCTGAAGATCTCCTGTAAGAACTGCCCTCTTCCCCTTAAACAGACTGTGAACATTTTTAGTTATTGTTCTTTAAAAAGCACACTCCTTGGTAAGGGCTTAAAAAGTTGCATGTTTATGAAACTTCAAAGTAGTAATCCAGAAAGATTTACCATGTCCCATCTAACTTCAGGCACTTGATCTTTTCAGTATCTGCTGATGTGAGAGATGCTCCTCACACAACACATCTTACTTAGCTTATCTTGGATTAAAAACCTTCACAAAACTAGTAAACCTTTTGCCACAACCTCATTTCCCATGTGGCCCTTCCAGATGCCTCACTCTTGTCATCCCATCCTGGTCTGAGGAAGTTTGGATGCAGCAGACAGGTCCTACCATCCATACGTGGCCCTAGTTCAACAAGTCCTCAATGTGTCTGCCTCCAGTCCTGAGAATCAAGGTCAGGAGGAAGGAGTAACCACAACTCTGTTGCCCAATACAAAACCTTCACCTCTGTAAACACTCCCAAGTAGGACAAAAAAATATTTTCTCAAGTTGCCAATTTGTTTACCATCATACATTAGGCACCTCCTCCCTTTCTGGAAGGGATGTTGAAGCATGGGGCTCATCAAGGCAGGGCCACCGCGCCGGGCTGATCGGCAGCCTGCTCTCTTGTGGCCTCATTAGCCGAGCTCTTGCAAGCGAAGCAGCCGAGCAGCGTCCCAGATTTTCACGCACCAACTCTGACATTTATAAAGTACTTTCAATCGTGACAAGATCAAAAACTCAGCATTCTTTCAAATCTCATAATAACTCTCAAACACCCCCAACACAAGACTGGAAAAAAAAAATCCCAAAACCACAGCTGAAAATGATAAAGCTCTTATTAGATAAAACTAGAGGAATTATGGGATTCCTCCCTCCCACCTCCATCTCACTCCAGGCTTCATTTGATTTCTGCAACGTACTTTACTCTTAGAAAACACTAATCACATTACCTCCTGGACAGGCTTCATTTGCAATCACTGCAGTCCTTCCCATCAGCTCTTCTGCTAGCAAGTTAGTAGCTCGTGGCTCTCGCTTCATTTCAGGCTCTCAACCATCTACTCCTATGATTATATTTAAATGTCAATGCGAGACAACTCCACTTTGCATGTTAGAGTATCATCCTCCGGCCAAGCTTCAACAGAAGTTGTGTCAGGGCTTGTAGTCGAAATTATTTGTTCTGAGTTGTATAAAGGGACTCTTTTGTTTTATGGATTTTGCCATAAAAACTATTGATTAAGACAATGTTTTTTGTGTGCTTGTGCTTAAGAATTGCTAGAAGTGATGGTGGCAGATGGGAGGGGGAAAGGTTCAGAATACAGTAGAAAGGAGTCTCCTTTGGTCACCACAAATCACATATAAGATACCATTATACAAAGATACAAGTTGTTGTGTATTCATATATGTAGAACTCTTAGCTGGTCTTCATTCATAATTATCTCTTAAGTCATTATGCCTTTTATACTACAGCGCTTTCCCTTGCTAACAACAGCACATTCCTGTTATCTGTAGCATGTTTGGACTCTCCTTGCTGCTGTGTGTCAGGGGATGGATGTCCAGGCGATACCACTGCACCACCAGCATCAGTAATAACAGGTCACCTTGTGCTCTTGTAACTTTATTAATCCAAAAGGACAGCACTGAGTTTAATCTACTTTTTCTCTGACTTCAGAGCCAAGAGCTTGGCCAATACGTGTTTCAACAAAAGCAGCAGGTTGTTCCCTGAAGGCTGCAGGTGCACTTCACCAAGTAAGGACATTACCACCTCAACTAACAACATAATGCACATGGTGCAGAAGATGGTGGAGGAGATGCTAAAGACAACTTCATGGGAAAGCTTCTTCCTAATTTCCAGTGTAAAAGAACATGTAATTCTCTGGAAATGGAATATTTCTATCCTTTTCAATTTTCTTGGTTGCTCTACAAGTATTAAGTCTTTGCTTTTGCAACCCTAGATGTTCTTTTAATCTATATTAATACCCAGCTTTTCTTAAATCTGGATAACTCTATGCCCAAGTAACACGCTATAGCTTATCTATTTGCAATATTGTGAGGAGGAAAAAAAAAAAAAAAAAAAAAAGAGTTGAATACTTGAAACAGGCTCTGTGTCTTCTGTCTTGTAGTAGCTCCTACCTAGAGTTAGCATGACAGAGCCCCTGAAGTACACATGAACCAAAGCAAAATAATAGCAGGAGCATATACATGGACAAAAGGAGTGACGGATTTTCTGGGTTAGAAGTTGTACAGCTTTGTTACTTATTTCTCTAAGGACTTTTTACTTTCCTTTGGTTGATTCACAGCCCTTTACTTATCTTTTTTTACTTGTTTATTCCAAACATAAAACAACTATTAAATCCAAGCTGTTCAAAAAATATACAATTGAGAACATTTCAACTATAATACTTGCAGATTTACTTTATGAAAACCCTAACTGAGAAGCAAAGAGTGACTCTTCAAGACAATGAAATCACAGAAAATATCAGCAGGAAACAATTTAAAAAAACAATAAACCATACACCACCATTCCAGACCTGCTTAATAGCATTCCAGGGCTTTATAAAAAGTAATGATCATCAACCGTGAACGCAGACTTTTAATTAGCAAGCTGATGTATTCTACAGAACATAGAATCACGTTACATTGTTTTCAGAGTCTCAGGTGTGTTTATATGACTTACTAAAATGAAATATTTCATTCAGCCTAAGATGGGCAACTGTATGCAGCATGAAATACAAGTTCTTGTTTACATAGCAAAATTGTGATTAATGTGCATCATACAGAAGCCCGGGCCAGCCGCAGAGAACAGTTGTGTCTGTACAGAAACTGGTAATGGGTTTGTAAAACAGGTGATCTGGCACTTGAGAGGGAATGGTAAAAGGGATTAAAACAGAACATCCACCAATGGGTTAGCAACTTTTAAAACAGGGACACTGACAATTAGAATAAATACAAAATAAAACTTTAAGTAGGCAAAATAATTCTCTACGTAGGGGTTATGAATGCAGCAGATAATCAGGATGGGTACTTAGGACATGGGGATTATGTGTGGGCTTTCATTAATAGAAAGAAGGCAAACGATATTTCGTCTAGCAAATTTCATAACCAAACCGAAAGATTAAGCTAGTGTGTTAATCTGAATCAGAAATGCACAGAAATGTATAATTAACGGTATTATTCAGGCAGCTCCTGGCATGACACAATGCCAGTAAGCAGATCACTATGCGGTGTAACCCAGCACAGCTCCAGGCAGCTGTGAGAACCCACAGCAACTGAAAATACTCTCCCAATTGCCCCAAATTAAAGCAGCTTCCATGTTAATACACTCTACATACAATTGGTTCGGTTAACAGAAAAGAGGACCTAAAGATATTCCTGAACGCAGTAACACTACATCCAATACTATATGGATTCTTAGTAGCCCTTGTGCTTTTTGGCTCATTTTCGCCTACGTTGGCCCTGATGCTGGAGCAGATGTAAATTTCCAGACTCCTGATAAGTCTCACTAATTTGAAATAAATGACGTATAAACATGATTGAAACAACAGAGCCACAGACCATAAAATCTTTACCTCTGGTGTGTATCACAGAGAGGAGACCAATTGCAGCGTAACAGCTCAAAATTTTTTTCTTTTTTCTTTTTTCTTCTTTTTTCTAATTAGAGTTGCTAGACAGAGAAGAGACCCTGAAATTGTCACTTGCCCCCAAAATGGAAATTGTACCACCTAGCATCACCACACTGGTCTTTCCTGTAACCTTTCTGTATAACGCAATCGTAATTTGTAGGTGTTGACTTCAAGTCTGAACATATCCTACTGGTTTATATGCCTAAAGCAACTATTTTTGGTGTGGTTTTTTTGTGGTTTGGGTTTTTTTGTTATTTTTAATAAGATAAGTAGAACAAAAGGACAAAGAACTAAATATTAAATAACTTAAATTTTCTAGCATTTCACAAGCAAAAACTGTAAGTATATTAATCCCAAAATAAGAGGAAAGCCCATGGCTTACAGTCCTGAAAAGTTTCTAAGGTTTTCAAGAGTCCAGCCTGAAGGGCTGTACCTGAATTGTGTTGAGTTGGGCCAAATTTCACTTTTTGTAAAACTAGAGAAGTTTTGACTTTCCTGTCTCTTCTGCAGTGCTAATCACAGGTGCAGAGCTGCTAGAAACTGGATCAAAACCACAGCCACGGTATTTGGTACAAGATCACTCAGCTTTTGGAGCTCAAAAATCTACGTGACCTGTGACTGAACAGCCACTTGTCCCTCAGAGCATTCTTTTTCTGCCAGACTCTGCCAGTTGAATGGGTGTTACAAACAAATGTACTATTAACAGTTTACTCATCCAACACTCACAGAACCACCCCAAACCCACCTAGAACAAGAAGCAAGCTCTAAAAAATATGCTCAAGCAGCTAACATCCACCTTGAACGAATTCACTTCTACTTCTAAGTCTCAATAAAATCTTCAAAACAGACTAAATTTCTAGAAATTGAAACAGCCTGATGAGGTGATGCCCCTACCTGATTTTTCTGTAGAGCATCTAAAGACTTATTTTCAAGTACTGGTACCTATTGAGGACTGATTGTAACCCAAGGTGTGAGTGCATGCCTGGGGAGCACAAATGTTCTCCATCCCCAGGAAAACTGTGGATGACCCATCCCTGGGCATATTCATGGTCAAGTTGGATGGGGCTTTGTGCAACCTGGTGTAGTGGGAGGCATCCCTGCCCAGGGCATGGGGTTTGGGGAAAGGCAAATGGATCGCGGTGGGAATTACAGGAGATACTGCTGCGTTCTTGAGCCATTGCAAACTCTTTCGCTCAACAGACCACGGATTTGAGCTCAGAGCAGAGCAAACCACTGCTTGGCTGCTGCTGCCTCCTCTACAGCCCGCTGGGAAGCGGGCAGGGAACAAGCGTATCCAATGTAGTAGGCGTTTTGGCCACTGAACCACCTTCTGCCTAGTCCCACAGCTGGTTTCAGGTTCTGCTGCTGGGCAGATTTACTCAACACGGCACTCGCAGGTCTGTACAATAATGAGAGCAAAAAAGGCTTTTCATTCCAGGGATGTTTGAATGTTAAGAAAGACGTGAAAGCATAAATTGGGCCAACAGACTTGCAAAAGCCTGCTCTGTATTCCTTTGGTTCTTCTTGCCTCATTTTCTTCTCTTGCATATTTTTACCTTCTTTGCCCTGCTCTGTTAGAAAACTCATCTAATTGTCACATGAGATGACAAACATCCTTTGCCTCAATGCCCCTTCCTCTGTAACGGATGTTTCCTTTCTGTATCACTCTGGCTGTAGAATTCATTTTCTCAATTAAATGATGTCTACATTTATCTAATTCCTATTTTACAACTTTTTAGCTCTTTTTTTTCCTTGGCAAATATGCTTAAAACCCACTGCTTGTGCTCTTTGTTCTATAAACTGAGGTATAAACATCTAAATCCTCCCCTTCAAAAAGCACCACCTTCTTGTACCACAGTGAGTTTTTACCCTAACCTGCTGGTTTTGCTATTTTTCATAAAATATACACATACATTCGATTCAGCTCTGGAAGGAAAATGAAACATACTGTATCGATCAGAAAGATTTTAGCCAAAATATGCTATTCTGATTATTAGTCTGACAGTCCATACAACACAAAACATTTGTCCCTAGGATTCATGCATGTGCTAATTCCCTTTCAGAGCTACTTGGTTGCTTTCAGGCATGGATTTTCAGTCTGTTGACCTGAAGCTGTCCATGTGAGAATTACAAGAAATCGGCAAATAGTATATTCTTCACTGTCTTTCGATCTGTTTGGTTTTTCGTTATCACTGCACTACTGCACTATTTCAGAATCTACCAAGTAAAACATCCAGTTTTCAGCAAGGGTTGTGATTTTTTTTTTTAACTTTTGTTACCAAAGCTGTAACCAAACATTTTAACCCACCATCTGATTTTAAAAGAGGCCAAAGGTAATAGGCTGTCTCCTACAGCAAGAATTAGTGACAGTTAAGTCTGAACCGAGGGGGAGAAAACAATTATCTAGGGTTCAAGAGCATCCACCAAAGTTCTTACACTGCTATGTCCTAGGTCTTCTCTCAGAACTGCAACCCCGTTATAAATAAGGCTTTCTCCCGCAGGAAGAAAACATTTACTTACAACACAAAATTAATTTATTTTTTTTTAATTATTTTAAGTTTCTTCCCCTCTCTCTCTTTCCTTTCCTTCTCCAGTTTTCATCCATCAGTACAGAAAAGCAGGAGAAAGCAAACACATTTCAGTAGAGTGATATTTGGTATGGGGCGATAAAAATGCCATTTGCATCGATGGTGGCTGGGATTTCTTGGCAATCTCCCATGTAACAGCTACCCTAGGTCAACATGCTTAACCTGCAAATTGAAATGAAATGGAATACATTCAACTCATTCAATCTACAGACCTTACAATATCTGACATCACCCACGCTAAAAAGGGTATCTAATTAAATTAAGATAGTGACTGTTCTGACTGAAGTCTGAAGAATTAGCAATCCATACTCTAGGAAACCGGCAACAAAAGAAGATGGAGTGTTTCCCCCACAGAGAGCCGATTCCTCAGGTTCACACCTCTGTGTTTCACAGCACTCAGCTGGAGGGTCCCCTGCAGCTCCTCCAAATCCAGGAGGCTGGGACCATGCTGAGCTCATTCATCGGTCTCCCACACCATAGTGGGGCAGAAACGGATAGCCATCCTGCGGATGTGGCAAGGACTTAAGACCCATTGTGCTGTTCCTCTCACCCTGCATCTATAATGAAAACATCTCTATTTGGACAAGTTATTTAAATATCCTTTACAGTCAATGGAGATGAAGAAGCCCTTCTAGGCTATGAGTCATCTGATCCACTGAGACGTATACCTTAAAATAGAAGTATTGTGCCTAAAGCAAGGATCTGTTTCCATCCTTTGATTAAGGAGGGGATCTCTGCGAGTAGGTCAAACATTGAGATCCATAATTTCGTGAGATATCTAAATTAATAAATTTAATCCAGGCCAGTGCCCAAGTTGGTCACATTTATTAGAAACAATTTAAACTGCTAAACAGCCCCAGAAAAATGAAATAATAATTGGTCTAGTTATTCAAGCCACTTGGTTCCCAGCTTTAGTGTATTTGCTGAGAAAAGAAAAAGCCACGGTAAAATACGATTCAATACACACTCCCACAGCCTTGGCGTCTGGTGGACCTCTGTGCTAACAGGGTAGGTCACAGTACACCCAAAATGTCACAGCAAATGATCTCATGAGGGAATTACATGGGTCACAGAAGAAAAGAGCCAAGAAAAGAATTTTATACCTGTCACTCCCTATATAAAAACTTCAGACAGTCAGAGCAGACATTCTGCTACATACCCAGAAAAGACAAGAAAATGAAAGGGAAAGGAGGGAAGAGAAAGCAAAGGGAGATTGTTAGTCTTCTGTGAAATACAAGATGATTAAATACTGTCAGGCTTTAATCCCTGCTGACAAGCAGAGCTGTATGAGAGATATGGGTTGATTAATTATAAGGAAAAAAGGCTATGACACAGGCATATGAGGCAGAAACACCAAAAGGAGGGATTTGTTATTTATTTATATATTTATTGTTAAATAAAAGGCATTTGCTAATGAAAGGAGACTCACTCGTCTGGATCTAAAACTTTCAGCCCTACTTTTAAATCCTAATGCAGTCTCCCAGCACATACTGGTAGGAAAAAAAAAAAGAAAAAAAAAAGAAAGAGGTCTCATGGTTGAATTTGCTTTTCATAACAGAATTGAGTTTAGGCCCTGTGTGAGTCTTTCTGGTCAGTACAGTGGGATTTATTAGTAGTGGCAGCAAAGGACATCCATGGAAAGGCTGGTTCAACATAGCACAATGACAAGAGAATTGATGGCCAAAAGGACTGATGTAGGACACTCCTCAGAGCGTGGAGATGAAAGATTTCAGAGGTGCAAAGTGAAGGTTTTGAGATGCCAAAGTGCCAGGAGAGATGCAGTTCAGCATCAGTAGGAAACAAACAATTGCAGTTGTTTTCTCTCTTCTTTCATGTGACTAGTCAGAATTCAGAGTTTTTCTGGATTATTTGCAATACTAAGAGAATGTGATCACAGCATTATATTTTTCTGGATAGCCCTTTTTTCTCCACAAATATGAAGCATAGCATACTTTCTTTTCTAAAAATAGAAAAAGAAAATATTAATCAGAACCTTGTTGCTTTCCTTGCAATCCTAAACCATGATCTCTGGCCGCAGCTCTGCCGAAAACAGTCTCCTGGGGGTTTTCTCACAGGGCTGTGCTGTGGGGCACCACGTTCTCTGAGACACAGTTCCTATTTCACCCAGACAAACCCTTATGAAACTCATTTTTTTTCCCCAGTATCTACAATTCATCTGGTATTTGGAAAGCAGTGTCTGTTTGTTTAGTAGTTGCTAAATAAATGGGGATTCAATTCTGGACTGCCTGGAAACTAGTTAGCCTAGGTCCATTATGGCACTGCTAAGGTGAGATTTTGGCTTGTGGCTTTAGAAAAGTGAGAGAACTGCCACAATGAAAAGGAAAGAACAACCAAAACAAAAGGGAAAGAATGGCTTTGGTCAGCGGCACATTTCCCAGCTACCCTAGGCAAAGGAAATAGACTCATTTGAAATAATTCATGCTAAAGCTGAAAAGATGTAGGAGCCATTCCCACCAGTTTGAAGTAAGGAAATCTGATGCAACATCAGCTACTGGCCCAACTTGGATGCTGCAGCAAAATTCCCTGAATTAAAGCTGAAACTGTCCAGCAATTTTGGATGCTGAGAGATGTGTTGTAATCAGGCATCTTATCAGGAAGGAATGCATCCTAGAACAAGAGACTGAATAACCTTTACATTACAGCAGGCACAAAAAACCATACGGTTCTGAAATCTGAGGAGGAAGCAGCAGCTGTGCCATGCCCTCGCTCCTGATTTCCAGAGAGGAGAATCCATCCGTGCTGCACCCCTGGGCTCCCTGGCCCATGGGAGGGCACGACCTGCAGCCTGCATGGCAAGTACAGACACGGAGCATCTGGTTTATGTGCAGACAGACCTGGGATTTCGCTTTACACCCCAGTGAAGATGTGCTGCCGTTTGAAGGCTCTGTAATTCTGGCCTGCTGAAAAAGATGCGCTTTCAGCTCAGCTCCGTTGGCCCAGGGATTTAAATGCCCCTCAGCACCCCAGTGCTGCCTCTCTTCCCATGACAGAAGGATCTGAGCATCACTCCGACATTGGAGGGGCTCTCTGGCAACACCTGTACAAGGTGCCCTACTCTACTGAAGATTTAAATTTACTTTTAATAATATTTTTAATAGCAAAATGCTCGCTTCACCCTAATTTAGCCAGCAACGATGACCAGAACACTGGGAGGAGAAGAGTTCAAAACAGATTAAAAATCTGGGTTTTCCTTAACTGCAATTTCAGCTTTCTTCACTAAACCCCTCAACCCTTTCAGACACCAATTCCAATACCAAGAAATAAGAGAAGAAGGAAAAGCAAAGAGAAGATACAAGAGAGGGGACAGAGAGAGGAAAACGGAGTCAATCCATTATAGCCCCATAATTTCATCCTGCAAATTTTCAGACTGCATGCACCACTGATTCAATTACTGTATACAGCTTTACCCTTCAGCAGAACTAGAATTACAGAAAACCCATTTTGAAAGGTTAGTGAGAGAATTTTTCATTGACAATGACCTGCTTCAATAGGGCCACATGATATAAAGCAGGAAGTGTATTTGCCTTACTGCTCCAAAACAGATATTTAAAACCTGTTTTGGTCTGTGAGTGAAATATGTCCGGTGATCTTAATCTACTCCCCATAGAGAGCAAAGCCAAGGAGCAAACTAGTTTGATTACCATGTTCTGTGGAAAATACTGAATCTGGCATTACAAAGCAGATTTTCCTGGACAGAGGAGTCGGTCCCTTCAACATGTTGAGGAGCAGACAAAAAAGTGAGCAGTCACAGCTACAGGGTTGGTACATGAGAAGGGACAAGACTGAATGCTCCCAGCACTGGGAACTTCACTCCTCTTCTCTCATGGTTGTATCGTTGCCCTCAGAACCATTTTCTCCTGGCACTCCTTCGTTGTTATTTTGCCAAATTGCATACACTGAAAAGCAGGTATTCTGGGCTATGTGGGGCACACCTGGTGCTGGATGCCAGAGGAGGCTTGACCCCAAAGCTGCAGCTCCTCAGTGTTTTCATAAATGCAGTTTAAAGTATTTCCTTAAAGTTGTTCTAATGTGCTCAAAAGCATAAGGTCAAAAGGGTTGTTCTGATGTGACGTAAGTGGCATTATTGCATAAGTATAATTTTTAATTACTTAAGTAGGGGTAAGTGCATTGTTAGCACTTGGTAAACGAAGGCGAAAGACATTCAAACATTTTTTCTTCTTTCAAAACAGTACATTTCTCCAACATGTTCCCTTTACCAAAGCTGTAACCACAAGCACAGAGAAGTTCATCTGCAATTTAGACTCTTGAAAACCAATTGATAAATAGCTGCTCTTTTAAATTCAGCAAGACTGTGTCTACGCCTTGCTAAAGAAGAGCCCTCCAAAGGGAGCAGCAGTAGCATCTACCATAAATCAGTGGCCATGTGGCTTCACTGAGCCTGGAGAAAGGCTGAGGCTCACAGGACGCCACTGATGCTGAGGAAAGATGGAATTATTATAACTATTTACATAATCAGCACCACTAAAACAAGATACAGTAAAAGCAGTGAAAGCACGACTAATCATATCATTCTAAACTTGGTGTCCTCAACCCAACATGGAGTTCTCCAGGGGAATTTTCTTGATTATTTTTTTTTTTTAATCAGCTAAATTATAGCTTTCCAAAAAATCTGGGCAAATGACAGCTTATTTTTCAAGAAGACTGCTGTACAATTGGACTGGTGAAATATCAAGATCACTTCTGTGGAATATATTCCCATTTCCCATCCTAATTACTGACGGATTAGTTAGTGTCACTGGTATTATAATAATTTGCCTAAGTAGCAGGTTTTTAAATAAAGATGGAAATTGCATTCAGAAACTCCTCTTCCACACATTATTTATACATATTGTGTGTCTGTTTACTCTCCATGCATGAGTGGCTATTTTGTCCCTAAAGATGCAAGATAACACAATAACAAGGATCCTACAAGCACATACACACCTTCATCTTTCCTCACTTGCCAACGTTGCCATTTACAGGATTTCCATCACGCTAATGCACCTCTGCCAGCTGTCACCCTGCTGCATCTTACACTGGCAGCCGTGCCATCCCTCTCCCCCTACCCCTGCCTCGAGCATGAGGCGGGTGGTTAGTTCATTCCAACAGTGACTAATTCCCTCTACGCCTTCACAGAAAATAAAAAAAACAACCCTCTCCCCACCTTCGAGATGCCAAGCAGGTGGGTTAGTTGGTTGAAGACCATGTGCCCCCTCATCCCAGCTCTGATGCTCACACGAACCCCTCTCCTGCCTGCAGCTTACAGCTCCTTGGGGATCCACACAGTGGATGGATTCCCTCCTGATTAACACCCTGCACCATTTCACCCCGCTGCAATCTTGCCACAGAAAAGAGGGAACACGAATCTTGCACATCTAGCTCTATCCAGGGCCCTTTGTTAATTTTCCAGCAACAAGAATTCCCATGGGGCTTTTGAGAAGGGAGATGGAAGTTGCTCCCCTCAAACCTGCACAGCTGAAAAATCCGTCTTAAAGCAAGACAAGGAATTATGTTTTTCCTGCAATACTCCGGTCTCCAATTCATAGACTTGTCATAGAATGGTTTGGATTGGAAGGAACATTGAAGATCATCTAGTTCTAACCCCTCTTCCGTGGACCAGGACACCTCCCACCAGACCAGGTTGCTCAAAGCCCCATCCAGCCTGGCCTTGAAGACCTCCAGGGATGGGGCACCCACAACTTCTCCAGGCAACCTGTTCCAGTATCTCACCACCCTCAGCGATTCCAGTGACCTAATCACTGATGTCTCCCTAATCCACAGTCACTGCCCTGCAAAACTCTTCTCTCACTTTTCACCTCACTGCTCACAGGTTTTGGGGCATTTTCCTCCTTCTCTCCTTGGCTGTTTCAATCTCAGCATAGCTTCCAAAAGGCTATAAGCTTTATTCTTTTTTTTAGAATTTGCACAAACAAAAACACTTAGTGATACACACAACGAAGCCTTCTGGAACAGGCTAAGCATCACTTACTTGTCATCACAATGCTGTTTTTAGTTGGCTGATTGTTTTTCCCCCCTTCTGAAACAAATATAAAGCATTTGGAGGAGAGAAGAGAACTTGTTTTCAAATTAAACTCATCTCTCCAAAACTTTGCCATCTGCAATCTGCCACTGCATCAGGGTAAGAGAGCAGAGTTCAGGCCATGGTCAGAAGGCTCCAGAAATTGAGTGAGTACCCAGTGAGGTCCTGGCAAGAAACCATCCTCGATTTCTCTGTCCGTCCTCTCATCTCTACCAGCCCTGGACCAGACTACGAGGCCAAAGTCCTGCAACAACACTAATCCAAATCCTGTCCTGAACTCACTCCTGAAAGCCTTATCTCCCATATGCTGAGGAACAAGATAGTCCAGAAAGCACTTAACAAAATACACAGCCTTTTGAAACTTTTCCAAAGTTCCCAAGTCTTCTCTCTCTCTCATATCTCTTTTTAACCCTTGCAGGAGCATAAAATGACAGCTGGAACCTAATATCGAGACATTTTCCCCCCGAGCGTAACACTCCTGCTCAGCCCAGCATGGCTCATCAAGTCATTAAACCATGTTGGTGCCGTGGTTAGGGCTATACAAGAGCTCAGATGGCCACTGTGTTGGAACCAGGGGGTCTGCATGTGTGGCACATGTATCTGCTTGGGAGATTAGGTCAATGGGAAATTAGTAGTAAAGCCACAAAGGGAAATCAGCCACTAAACTCCTACCGAAAGCCACAGGGAGCTGGGTGATTACTGTTTTGAAAATCCTCCTTATCAATCAGGGGCTATTCTAAGGAACAAGATAGGCTGGAAATATGTCCAATTAAAGGGAAAACTATATTCAGTTATTTGGGAAGAGAGTTTTTACTTGTTAAAAGCTCAGAAAATGAGCTATTCTCACTATTCGTATATTACCTTTTTCTTTTTCTTGGAAAATAGGCCTATTTTGAACAGCGGCAATGCATTGTTCCAGGATGAAGCACTCGGCACATGCAATATGAAAAGGACAGCATTACCACTCCTGTTCTACAGAGGACATAACAGGAGGTAGCAAGGGCTCTGAGGACACCTTTCCTGCAGAGAGAGAGAGGATTACATCCCGGAATAACAGAGCCCCTATTTCAGCTACATCTATTAAATAATACTCTTACATATGTAGGCAGCAAGTACAAAATATTGGCAGAAGCCCTAGTGTGGTAATGCCTCAGTGTGATGGGAAACCTGAATAATCGCTTATCTTGTGATACAGAAGCAACAGGGGCCCAATTCAGTGCAATATTCCAACAAGTTTGGTAAACACACTGGAGACCGCTTGATAATAATTTTGCCCATTTCCAGAAAAAAAAGACCTTTTGAAGTTTGTGCATGGGATGTCAGTTCTTTTTTCTAAGGGGCAACATGAGAGCTGTGTGGGAGATAACCAAGAAACCCGGGGGCAATTAGGTTTTAAAGCTGTGACATTACAGCCACAAGTTTCTTGGCAAAATGTTCTGTAATAAGGCATATGGGATATCATCATTTCTTTGCAGAGTATTTTCATTATGTTTTTTCTTTTGGTTGAAACCATGCGGATTTGCAGATGTCAATCACAGTTACTGCACCCTGTTTCACTTGAAGTAAACACTATTACAGTTGTAATCTACATTGGGTAGAGGAAAGGAAGTTTTTCAGACGGTGCTGCCTTACACAAACTGAAGAACACATACAGTAGCAGGCAGGGCTACAGAGGGCACTTTGATTTCTCTGGTACATCTATGTAGGGATGTGCTTTGGTGTCTCTGGTGTGGCTCCCCCCTGACTACCTCACATCTGGCAAAGTACTGATCTTCCCAAATTCCCAGGTAAGGATGAGGGACCGCCTCTGAAAAGAAAGAAAATCCAAAGCACAGAGCAGCCAGCTAAATTATTCACAGAAAATGTGCTCTAGAAACAGGTACTCAGCCTGGGCTCTGTTTTTACATTCTGTTACTTTCTTCTGTTGGCACACTGCAATTTCCCACTTGTTTACAAACATTTATGAGTGTATTCCCTGTGGAAACTAAACACTCAAGGTCTGCTTGCAGCACCTTATTCTCCTGATGCAAAGACAGTAGCTCTGGCTCTTGCAACATCAAAACTGAAATGGACTTCATTATGCCATGGAAATCTTACCTGTAAGCTACTCCTTGAGCCAATAGGTCATTAAAAATATTACGTACTTACATTATACTCCAGAGCAATTCAGCAAATTAAAGGGTTGGGATTCCCACCCTGCCACAGACCCCTGATGTGCTGCTCATGAGAATGATCCAGCTGTGGAGCAGAATTGACATCCATCCTCCCCCTGCCCTCTGGTTCTCCAGATCCAAAATGCAGCTAGTTTTACCCTCCTTCTTACACTTTTAGTGAAAGCACCCTTACACTTTTCCTTCTCCACTTCCATGAAAGCTATTCAAATCCTTGATCATTTCTCATAGTGGTTTTGCAGAGAAAGAAAATGGAAGGAGACATGAGTTAGTGGTCAGGGGGACTGTGCCTAAGTGATGTTCCGGGGGACAGGGAGGGAAGAGTATCCCATCCCTTGTCCCTACTACATCCCTTCATCCCTCCTCACACCCTCCCAACTGTATGAGTTCAAAATCAGCTTTAGCGAGTCTATGCTGTGGAATATAAAGCAGAGTGGTATCAGCTTCAGCAAAAGGCATACAACATCCAGCAAAGCACCAAATGTATGGCATCCCAGCCAGCATGTCTCACCTGCCAGGGCAAGGGGCCCTGGTGGGACATAATGCTCAAACAGCCATCCAGCTCCCAGATCCAGAGCCCCAGCCAGCCCCGACAGCTTCCAGCTTTCTCCCTGATGGTTATAGGCACTCACAGAAGCACCAAATACAAACTCCAGCTAGTGCTGTGTTACATTCAATTTGCACAAGTGTAAATTGACTACTCAAGGCAAAGGAGAATCAGCTTTCTTTAGCAGTCAAAGGTGAAGTGATGCTCCATTTTCAATTGTACAACCTTCTTTTCTCAAAGCTCTCCACGCCATACAAGTCTGCTGCCCTTCACCTCCCCTGTCCATGAAGGAGAGATCATAGATTCCCACACCACAACCTGCACTGCTGCAACAACAAAGAAAGCACCAGACTTCCAGCAAGAGAGAGAAGGGGAGTAAAATAAGGAATTAATGATGAAAGGCTACCTGTTCTCAGCCTTCTCTCCTAGTTCTGTGCTCAGACTGCGTGGCCAACATAGTTTGGTTTTATATGCAGGTCACTTAGTCATTCTTCTCACACGTATATCAGGTGCTGCTGGAAAATGTGGCCATTATCCATCAAGTCCTTTTCTTTAGTCAGCTCCCAGCAGAAGAGTAATAGATGCACTTGTGTTGTCACATCATTGTCCAAAATGTCAGGGAAAAAAGCCCTGAACATTAACAACTCCCTAAGGAAATCAGTTCTTAAAAAAATAGAATAGGGGGAAAAAATAAGTGAGAGGGACAGAAAGGTCCCTTTTTATCAGGGATGAGGTTTGCAGAGAAGCGCCCCGACGAGCCGCATGCCAGGCAAGACAAGAGTACCCACGCTGGGGTTTCATTTCCACTGAAGTTTACATTGTGTCTGGATAAAGAAACACGTGCACATGTCAGTTTTAATTTCCAGGCTCCAGAATTAGAAATAATCTTTTCTTTGGACGTCATACGTTAAGAAAGATGTACCAGTCTGTAGACCGAGTGTAGTCTCCTCCCAGGGCACTCGCATTAAGATTCAAACAGCACGGGGAGGTGATTGTATCAGGCAGCACAAATCTTCATAGACAGGAAAGGAAAAAAAGGGAAAACAACAGAAAAGAGAAAGATGAAATCAAAGATGACAAGAAGCAGTAGTTGAAGTTCAAAGGAAGAAGAGGTCAGGCACACAAACTAATCAAGGTGGCACAGTTGTATTTTCCTGGTGTGGTCAACCTCTATGGTCTGCTTTTAAAGGACTTCCTAAAGTTAAGGCAGAACTAAGTAAAGTTTCAGTTCTTTTAAAGCTGGGTAAAACGTAGACATGAACAAAGATATTTCCTTGGTGAGATGCAAAGAAGAAACAAGAAGTAGAATGGGAGGAATGGAATACCCCATACAGAAAAGCCTGAAGGTGAGTTTTAGTGACCTCTACCCACTAATGCCTAAAACCAACGCTGACCTAGGATGACAAATGCCTTGTAGAGGAGCTGTCATTGCCAGTCCTGGCAGGCTTACAATATTCGTGTGCATTTCTATATTTGCAGCTGCAAGAACACAACACCAAAACCTCAAATGAGAAAGACACGGTGCAATAAATTTGTGAGCGCTTCACACACTGTGTTTATGCTGAGCGCCCCTTTTAGACAACCCCTCACTGCACAGTAGATCTGTCCAAAAAAGGTACTCATGAAAAATAGGAAATAAAGCCAAAGTTCAGCCAGACTGCAGGAATCTGGCTCTGACTAACATCACCAGTTGAGTCACCCACACCAGATAAATCTTTTAGCTTGCCAAACTCAGATGTGTGCAGCCTCACCTGCGCAAACTCTGAAGAGGGACCCTTCAACTCACATGCCAGTAGTTTGCCCCTTCGGATGTGGGAGACAGCCACGCTCCCAGCACTACAACCTCTCTCCAGTTCCTTAATTGGGCTTGTGTATTACTTGATAAGTAATTGATACTCAGGAAATGAATGCGAGGCTGCCACCGAGCCAGCTTCTGCATACAAATACGGGCAGCTGGACGTGAATCAGCAGCCAGTGCTGCAGTCCTGCCATTCCTATGGCATTTCCAGTATGGACGTGCTTAAAATATCTCAACGTAAAGCGTTTCACTTCGTACAAATGATGCTGGTGTGACTGCTCAATGCCTTTTTCAGTGCGCGAAGTGCAGAGGGCTGAGGAGATCAGATAAAAACAAAGATAAGGTGTTATACCAACCCTGCTCTGGATGACTATCTAGAGGAGAGAGAGACTTTATGGGGCAACACAATAAGAAATCAAGATAAAGAGGAAAGGCGCACAAAGGCGAGCACACAGCTCTCTGCACATTCAGCCTTTAGGGACAATCTTCCTACTTTTTCCCAGGAGCCAAAAAAAGCTCCCAAATTAATCTCTGTGCACAGCCTAAATTTGTACTTAGTGCCAACTTTGAGTCTGCATCAAATTCCTCCACAGCGTCACATGCAACACTGTAAATAGGCTCATTTTCCTTATTTTATCAAATTGTGTTAACTTTCTCTCTGTAGCATTCTCCGAGGCTGGCAACACCGCGACGTGCAGGAAATGTAAATCACTCCCCTTTTGATATGATAACCGTAGCAGTGAATTGCATCCCAGAAATCAGCTCAGGATTTTATAGCCGAGAACTCGCTGAAAGGCACTTAGCGGTGGCGCTGGGCCAGAAGGGTAAACTTCAGCTGGTGGGTCAGTGCCAGGCAGGCGAGCTCAGGTCTTGGGAAAAAAAAAGAACAATACATAACACCCAGCTATCTGTGGCCGTGCAGACCTCAAAGCCAACAGCCTCAGGGTCAATATATAATTAAACGATGCCAACAGGTGTTAAAAACAAGTGTGTATTTATGTATGCAAATACACAGGAGAGCTATATTAAATATGAATAAGCACCTAGGAAAGTAACAGCTAGGCTGTAGGATAAAATCTATTTGCCAGGCTAACACAGATGTATATCAACAACCACATACAAAACAAAACACACAAAAAAATGCATTTCCTGCATGGAATTATTTGTGGTAGAGAATATTATAATAATAATTCTAATCATGTATCATTTATTTAAATAATTGTTTCCGTTTCAAAGATTCAGCGGATGTTGAAATGGAAATAAAGATAATCAGAACGTGAAAAAATAGTTGTTTTCTATGTCTTATTTTCATGTCTAAATGCCACTGCTAACAGCTACTATCATTAACCCAGGGCCAGTACTCAACTGAATTTGGTACAGCCCAAACACAAAAATAAAAAGCTGCCTGAACCCTAAAGAATTTGCAGGTCTGACAAAGAAGAGGCAGCAGATGGATATAGACAGAAATAATCAAGAAGTAGTAGTTAGGAAGGCAGGAGTTAGTCTCAGCAAACCAAACCCCTGATTGCTGCGAGCCTTGTACAGGCACCACAACAAAGAGGAGTTTTGATCATCGATGCCCCGCAACACGGAGAGCTCTGCACATCCCTCATCTCTGCTGCTGTGCTCCATCTGTCGTCTCCACGCTCACTCGCAACCGTGGCTCCTGCACCCCCTATACTTCAGTTTTTAACAGGAAAACTCTTTGGGCCAAGCACAGTCACGTACAACCTCGCTCCCCAGCACCGAGCACAGTAGGGCTCAAACCGGTCATAGAGACAGACAAAACCATTTATGAACAAAACGGCTCATTAAGAATAATGTTTATTAACAACTGCTCCAGAAAATCACGTGCATGCACGCACACAAGTCCAAAGTTGAAATAACCACACAAAAAGCCTATGTGAAACAATAGAGGCATCCAGCAATATTTGGACAACAGTGCCTTCTGATGGCTTTCATTGAGCCTACACACCTCTTGCTCTAAATCTGAACCATGGAGAGGAGAGGAAAAGGGGCTGGCACATAATTATCCTGTGAGTCTCAGATACACTCTCAGTAAATGCATGTACTATGCCCGACCTCAGCTGGAACCTCCAGAGGCACCACACCACATACCACGGTAATAAAAACTAGCCTGACAGATAGCTGGACGACTATGACAAACAAGATCCTTAAAAAAATTTAAAACATCCTAAAATAGTTTCCTGTAACAGAGAGAACATCTGGAGGATACAGCATTCTTGCTGGAAGGTTTTATTTCAGCACATTTGCCTCTATGACCTACTTATTGCTACATCTTTCATCTTTTTTTGATTTTAAGCCAATATAGTATTAAGCTTGTATCATCAAACCTGTCTTTCGTAACACATGACCATGCCATATGGCTATCAGGTTATTAATTAAATGTTTAAAAGTCACAAGGTGGGAAAATAAGAGACTGCATCAATCCACCCCTTCCTCATGCCCACCCAGACCTGCACTGCAGGGGAGTGCTGTCCTTCCAGCCTTCACTTCCACACTGTCATCAAAGGGTTAAACAGTCAATTCAGCCAGTAGAAAATTAGCAGTAAATGGTAGAAGGGTTGTTTTAACAGGACCCCAGCGCACACAGCTGAGTGGGATAGGCAGGCAGGAGAAATCATAGCACGGAACTCCCCTCCAAAGCTGCTCTCGGAGGCAACAGGGATCACTCCAGTTTAAGAGTTGGGTGCTGCAAAGAGTTGTTTCGCTTTCAAAAGCCTACACTGAACACTTTTTAACATAATAATATTTAAAGTGAGATGTCTATGGAATACATCTTCAAAACAACTCTACGTGCATAACAAGAAAACTCCAAAAGTCTGTTGCTGAGCATTTTATCTTTGCACTAGGAACATAATGAACATATATCTTTATAGCTAGGATTCAGTTTTTCTCAATGTCTTTGCATTTTTAATGGTTAATTTTTATATTATTTTTTCTTAATTGTATGCTCTTTTTCACCCCTTGGACATCTCCCAAAGATCAAAAGCAAGAAATAGAAAATACTTCTCAGAATCAATGCTTATGGACACTTCCCTTTGTACAGCTAGGCATGTTCCGTATCTATTAATTACATTCTTTTTTTCAGTAAGATACACTGAATTGCAAGGTAAGAAGGCAGCTCCTACATAATGGCATGCTTAATGAAGTGCTAGCTGCAACTTCCATGCCTAGACGTGCAAAGTGACAAATTTGCCAACGCGATTCAAACCTCAGAAGTGGAAAAGAACTGGCATGTAAATGGACCTTGCTTGGTCTTAAATCACTGCTAACAAATCTGATTCTCTTTAAGCCTGGTAGTTTCACATAAGGCCTATTTAACTTGCAAAGGTAGGTCAGGTTTTATTGATCACCTCTAATGCTTATAAATGCACTCTCAAAAAAAATGAGAGTAATGAGAGACATAAACACATAGCTCAGTTGCTAAAGGCTCACTGGAAAAATATGTGATAATATTTACAGCCTTCAAGCTATGCATTTCTATCCACACCAGAATGCAGATTACAGGCTTGCCAGTTCACACTGGAAAGGGAAAAAATAGAGTCCTACCAGAGTGGAGGTGGGTAAGTATTTGTCTTAACTAAAACCACAACTATTAGCTTCCTGAATACAGTCACAGCAGCACAAGTCCATTTACTTCTCAGTGATTATCCCTCAACCTCTTTTCAATGCAATATTTTGTGCCTGGATTTCCTACTCAGAGACCACGCTATGCCCTGAATTTTGAACTACTAACAACTGGTAGCATTATTGCAGTTGCTATAGAAATAAGGCAGGCTTATGATTATTTATATTATGGCATCACCTAGAGGTGCTCTTAATTAATCAGTTCCTTCTCCTACACCTTTCAGAGAAGGACCAGAGAAGAAGCCTGTTTATAACACTGATGATGTTTTTAAATACACAAGTGCAGACTATTTGAAGAACCTAGATTTTAAAGACATGAAATGACAAATAACGTGATCTAGCTAAAGGCCAGTGATAGATGTCTTATTATAGAAACAAGGGAACACCTAAATAAAAAGAAACACATCACTTTCCACCCATATGGACAAGCACAGACTGAATACATTGCAGGATCTAGATACAGTCTCACTTGATAGAGCTTTTTGCTTCCCTACCCCCAGCTTTTTGCTTCTCTGCCCCAGCTATTCATAAGGATTTCACTTATGAACCACCTCTCAGAAAAATGAAAAGTATTTTTCCTGCAAAACTAAACATGATCTTTGCTTTGTTATTTTTCATGTCATGCTAAAATAAAGCCACAATGGATTTTCAATTGATACCTGATATATCTCTCCCATTCCAGCTATTAAATACTCATTTTTATGGCCTGACAGAGATTCTAAATATAATATTTACAGACACATAAAAAAAACCACTGCAGTTAATGTACTAGAACAGAAACAGAATTTCTGGATTTCATTCTACTGCAGAATTCTTGTGCAACTCAGACAAGTTCCTTAATCAACCCATACACTCAGGCTTCCTCCTCCATCTAACAAACAGGTGAGCTGCATAAATGAATCACTGCCTGAGACATGCTCTGCAGCTATGCTGTCAAATAGTTAGAAAAGCCAGTAATAAATAGGATAAGTCCCCATCATCAACTGAAGGCAATTATCAAATGTTTATTAGCCTCCAAAGTGAGGGCTAATAAACCTGCTTATTTTAAGAGAGAAAGTCTAATTACCTTGACTGTAGTTGGTTAGTGTTCAAAGATGAACAGCTACGGTCTCATTTGCTTTTAGTTATTTTTGATGAAATGTCAGCTCAAAAAACTGAAAGATACTTCCTAGCTATTTAGGCAATGTGAAACTTGGGCAGTTATTTTCCAGGAAACATGGCCTGGCTGACAGGTTTTAAATGAATAAAAGTGATATTATTACAATTATCATTAGAAGAAGATGTCCCTCATCAAAATGTGTCTGGATTTTAATTGACAAGGTCTGGGTTAATGCTGTGAAAATGCCAATGAAAGCAAAGCCTGTGGCTCAAACTAATTGTCAGCACTGAGCAACCTCAACCTCTAACCCACCACAGATTTATCACTCTGTGCACACTGTACTCATGACAAGAAACGTTTGAATTAATCATTAACAACTAGAAATTCCTCCCAGACAGAAAGCAAGCAGAGTGCAGGGCTGCGCCATCCTACTTTCCCTTGCTCCTGAGCCAAGGAGAGGTGCCTACAAGCCTTCCTAATGAGAAAGACCTATTTTGTTGGTTTTTCACCACCTTTTCCTTTAAGAGCATTGCAAAGGAAACTTTCAGTGGTCCTAACAGGAGGAGTGAGACATTAGTCTGAGCAAACCACAGTGTACATATGGCTAAATGTCCTCCCACTGCCCTGACCACCCTCTCTGACCACCTCCAGCACAGCCAACAGGAGCACATGGCCTTCACGGAAGAGGGGATGGTGGTATGGTATGACCATGTAGGGTCACACATGAACACAAGTCATAAAATAGTTTGGGTTGCAAGGGATATTTAAAGGTCACCTAGCCCAGCCTCCTCACCAATGAACAAGGACATTTTCAACTAGACCAGGTCACTCAGAGCCCTGTCCAACCTGACTTTGAATGTTTCCAGGGATGAAGCCTCTATCACCTCTCAGGGCAACGTGGTCCAGTGCTTCACCACCCTCATCATTAAAAATTTCTTCCTTAAATCTAGTCTAAATCTACCCTCTTTTAGTTTAAAACTATTACCCCCTATCCTATCAATGTGGAGGCTAAGTGGCCTCCTTATTTCCAGCAATACGCACACAACTAGTCCCCTTTCTCAAGAAAGGCCAGCCCACTTGCTCTCCAACCAGTAAACACATGGTGCCTGCCCAAGGTACAGCAACTGCCACTCAGCGAGTCCAGCCTACTCCTGCTGCCACCTTTCATAAGGACTCATCTCAAACAGTGGCACCAGTTTCTAGTACACCACTAGGCAACTGAATGCTTTGGTTCTCAGCTTCTCCATCTGTGTGAGTTATGGCATCATCATGACAGAGCTTGTGTGCTCATCAACTATGTTGGTCCCCCAGCCCAAGTCTTTATACAACATCTGATGCAAAACAAGAGTTCTCTCTCACACAACATACGCCATATGTAAAGGCATACGGCCACTAATGTCAAAAGGTACCAAGCTTGCCTGGTGAGATATAGATGGAGCTACTTAACCATCTAATAGGGGGGAAAAAAAAATAAAAAAATAAATCTCAGTGTTACCGACTGAGTAGTCGGGAGAAAACAACAGAGGGCATTTGCTGTGGTGAAGGAATGAGATGCTACCTTCCTTAAAGAGTGCTAGTGCCAGCAGGGTCTCTGCTGGCCCCTTCCCTTCTTTCCTGGAAGGCAAAGACTAATGGGGGTAGTAGGTCACTTCACCATCCCTTTGCTCCCAGAGGTGAAATGCAGGCGTTTCTCCTCCCATTCACCTCCAGCTTCCCTGATTTTCTAGTTTTTGTCATTTTTTATATATTCACCACAGAAACTAGAAGCTGGAAAGCTCCCACTAAATGATGCCAGCACATTCACAGCTAACGCTTGGCTGCACACATTCTCTCACATTTCCAAATGTTTTCAGTATGTTTCAAATTCCCTTCATTAAACATATTCATAATTATTTGCAGCACAGCTAAAGAACTTGTACAACAGGTTTGTGCTTCCAAATACAGTCTTCTGGCTGCAAAAGAAATCAGCATGACAGCTCTAGAGAGAGGTTTGTGCCAATCAGGAGGCAGAGCTCAGGAAGAGGAAACTAGAAGCCACAACATCATGATCTGAGTCAGTGAATTCCACCAGGCAGCAATCTGGCCCTTTACAAAATCCTATGTATTTCTTAGAGTGTCAACATCCTCAATTAACTCTCAACTACTGTGACAATAAATTTCCCAACAAAAATGTGCGAAGTGGAGACTTCTGGTACCTTAACTGAAAACTTGAACAGCCTAAAGGATTTTTCTGGTCTAAAGAGACACTGTTAATACAACAATGTATTCCCTGTTGTGGTTTTGCAAGGCTGTTTCCATCACAAACTTCAACATGCTTTAGACTTCAATGAGGAAAGTTGCACCAAACGCTCATTTCTTTAGCTCAGCTCCAAACGGTCACTCAGAAAAGTTGCCAGGGCTTTCTGAGATCCTAACTCTTTCAGGTTCTTTCGTGCATCCTGTGAAGCAACCTGAGGAAGGGCATCTTTGGCACTTAAACTGTGTCACATTGGCGCTTCAATGCTCTGCTCCAGCCAGTAGGACCCAGCATGCAATTACGAGACCAGAACGGCTCCCAAAGTACATACAGTGCCAGGGTTTCCAGCAATTATTTCTGTGATCTGTAAGACAGAGGTGGATCAGGGACAGAACTGCTCCTTTAGGTAATTACATTCCCAGAGGCCTGTCAAACTCTCTCCCCTCTAAATCACAGGCTAGTTTTTGTGGTTCATTATGAAATAAATATGGCATCCTGAAGGATGAAAACATAACAAGCTGTAGCTTATCTGAACCTGAACGCCACCAAGTCACCACTATAAAGAAACACAAAGTGTTACTCCCTGACTGCATTTGGGACACAGGTGACTTCCCTATCACACACACAGGCCTTTATCAACTAGGATGAGCAATTAAGCTAACATTTATCCAACAAATTGTAAAAATTACTATCTGGGTGGTGTCACAGCTGCAGGCAGAGCCATAAAGGCTCTAGAGCATCCCGCATGATCAGCCCCACATGTGACATTCTCCACTAAGCGTTGTTCTGGCAACATTCCCACTATTCAAGGAAGAAAATGCAGCATTCTTTTTTTTTTTTTTTTCTTTCTCTGTGAGGCTGTATGTAAAGCTTGGAAAGCAGAACTGCTTGAACCACGTGGCAGGAGGATGGTAGTTCATAATTAATTTTCCACATCAACTGCTGGCCACCCTCCTCTTCCTCTCTGCTCGGCTGTAAGCTGCCAGTGGGTACTTATCCAAAGAGCAGACGCGCCATAGAGCAGAAAGCGTGATTATTATTAGCTAATACTTTATAGTGTGTGCCAGCCAAAAATAAGAGGTAAGCAGGCCTGGGCACAGTGAGAACAGAACCAGTGCAGAGGCAGCCCTGCCTGGAGCTGCTTATCGTCTAAGAGGTGGAAAAATGAAGGGGAGAGTGAGACAGAAGAAGGAAGATATGGAAACATATTCTCAGAAGAAGGTTTTGAGCCAGGTAATTTCAAAACATCTGCAGCCCAAAGAAACACATGCCCTTTTCCACCTGAGCTGGACTCTGCCCAAGATGTGGCCCATGGGCTGCCAAGCCGCAGCTCTGCAGAAGACAAGGGGCTCCAAAGTGTTTTGTCTTCTAAGAAAAAGAAGTTGTAACTCCATTCAGACCTCAGCTGGCATTTCCCATTCTTCTGTCTCCAAATTTCTCAAAGAGCAGAGTGCAAAGTAATTATAAGGAGGTTGTTGGTCCTCACAGTTAAAAGGGTCTCCAGGAAGAAATGAATCATGCTATCTGAAGCAACTCTACAAACATCACTCCAGAAGGCAAAGCCACAGGTTGACAGCCCAGGTACAAGCCCATGTGTATGACTTGGGGCAGACCCACTGACTTCTCAGTTCTTCAAGAGTACAGGTAAAGAACTATTACATTATGGTTCTGTGATTGATATCTTAAGAATCCCATGTTAGTTTTGGAGTTTCTTATTTTCTTTCAGAAATTCAACCCAGTTCTGCTGCTGATATCAGCTTTTTAATTCATTTTACACCAAGATATTTGTTATCAGAAATTGTGCTTTGATATGTGTCAGGTTGATGGATTCAATAAAAGCCCTGTCAGGAGAAGCTGAGTGAATAGGGCTGCAGAAGTGGTGTCATCAAGGGAATTGACACGTTAACAGCCAGTCTGCTGATCTTGCAACAAAACTTACAAACATAATAGCCATTTTATCTCCTCACCCTGGCAAAATAGTTCAGAGAAACACTAGAAAATATTTGCATAAATATTACTCACACAAACAAGCTCAGCATGCGCAGTGATAAAAACATATGTAAAAAGCGATCCTACATGCTGTCCTCTTTTCCTATTTGGTGTGCAAAATTCAGTCAAGAATAACCAAGCCTTTAATCGAAATAAAGCTTTGAATTTAAGTTTGGGAGTCCAAGCAGATGTACCATGACCTACACCCCTGGTCTATAGCCATCATAATGTCACATTAAGGCATCATTTTGACATCCAGACCTAGAGGCTTGTAAAATCAGTGTTTATTTCTGATTTCATAAATGCAATCACATAAGAAGCTAGACAGATTTGAAGAGAGAAATAATAATTTTTTACCAGAATACATAGTGTAGGGAGAGAAAAAAAGACGCCTACCCACTGCTCTGCAAAGCTGAAATAGCACTGCAGCCTAAACAAAACAAAGGGAAAAGTTCCAGAGCAATTTGTCTGAAAAAGGTGAATTACACTGAGGATTTATGTCCATGTAATGAAGACAATTAATGGCTATGAGATCCATAAAACACATTAAATGAACAGGGTTTTTTTTCCAATTCTACTTGCAAGATAAAATTTATTAACTATGTTTAATGGCTACTTAAAATTTTTCTCTTACATATTTATTAAATGTGCTTTTTCAGCACATTGGAACACTTTACTAACCGGATTCTACTAATCTAAAAAATGAGCAATTTAAGAAAAAAAATATTACTCTGCATGCTATCTGCAGATCCATTTAAAATAATCCCTTACACAATAAGATTACCATCACCACAATGGCATAAATGCTGCTAGAAGGGAATCTGCTTGCCTCACACGAGTAAACATCATGGTGCAAAGATGAATGAGCTCAGCTCACGTTATCTGGACATAGGTTGCCATTTCCAGCAGAGACACAGAGCAAACCTGGGTCCCGATGTCATTTCATTTGGTGCTACTGTAATCACTTAACTAAAAAATCCTCTACTGGGGAGAGCAGGGCACATGGAAGAAACCGGCTCAGATCAGAGCAGTGACCCCAAATGGATCCACATCCAAACACAGAGCTTTGCCCTATAGACTCAGCTGCTCAGCCAGGGCTATTTTCCTGTCTCCAGTGGTGGGGCTGTGGGTACCTGATGCACCTTTTGCACTTGTGATTGCACACAAATCAGAGAGAGATGTTTACTGCTTAACAGTGAGCTCAAAGTGACTCTATTCCTTGTTCACCATCTATAAAATGGGGATAAGTAGTGCTTCTCTCTTACAAGGGTGTCTTGGGAACAGATAAAGTTGATGGTAGTCAATTATTCTGGTAAGTTTCCATGAGCCCTCTAGATGAAGAGAAAGGATAAAAAAAGGGTCTTAGCTACTTGAATGAACATAGCACTGTTGCCAACTCTTTAAACTCCAGAACAAGCCTCTCAATCTGCAATGTTCTTCTTAAAGATCAAGTTACCATAAATATGTGAGCTTTCCTTAAATAAAAACCAAGTTGTTAGCTCTGATGGTCACAAAGTAAAATGCAAAAAATATAACCAAGGTCCAACCTTGAGTTTAACGCCTAAATAATTTTCGCATATGGAAAATGTTCTTTGTCCTCTGAAACTGTTGAGCTTCTGCAAAGTCCTGCATGGCCTCTGCACCAGAGTGATACTCACACTGCAGCCTGAGATGTGAACACAGAGAATGACAGTCAGACTGACTCAGGTGGGGAAGACGTGGGGAACTGGTGTAACCATCATCCTGTCCAAGGCAGGGACAGCACCACAGTCACACCAGCAACCAACTGCTCTGGTATGGATTCTCACATGCCATAGGGCACCCTGTACACCTAGCAAAACACACACACACACACACACACACATCACAAGGAAGATGTACATGCTTTCACCTACAAATCTCACACAGAAACAGGGAATAAACAAATTGCTGTGATTTCCGCATTATAACAGCACAAAATATTTCTCTGCAAGAGCCAAGAAACCCTCTTGATTATGAAATATCTCTCCTACAGCTTTTCCCTTCAGGTATCATCACAAGAGCAGTAGCTTGGAAATAAACAAAAGTGAAGATGATAACAAAAGCATGAGCAATGTTTAACAACCTCCTCTTCCAGAAACCAGGTGCCACCGGAGCAGACAGACAAATGGAGCAAGCACTGCAGTGGTTTTAATGATGGGAATCTCTCCTTCCTGACAACAGTGTTGTTTCCTTGAAACGCCTGCACAAATTAACAGCATAGAGTGCAGCTGTAACAGACCTTTCCTGACACTCAGCATTTAAGAGTTAAGCACCTCATTTAAGCCACTGCCACCAACCTCTTCTGCAGTTGCTGGAGACAGGCAGGGTCCAGACCGGCAGAGCTCTGCTGAAGCATGAAAGTTTGAGCCTACCATTTCCAGAGGTAACACTACTGGTGCAACCAGATCAAAAGCAGGAGAATGAATGTACAAGCATCTGGATGCCTCATGTTTTCTTACAGACTTTAAAAAAGTCTTGACTTTTTTCCTTTCTTCTTTTCTTTTAAATTTTTTCCCCCCTCCACTAACACCATGTGCAGGTGTTATATTGCTGCTGTATTTTTCTCAACAAGACTATACTGCTGGTTTAGTCATATAAGAGAAGCCAATACCCATGTGTTAAATGGAAACAGATAGCATCATCTGATACCATTCTACTAAGGCCTGGGAACCAATACCTTAAATTTGGTGGGGTTTTTTTATCAGGAAACTTTATCTTCACAGGAATAACTTGACCTAGATAAAAGAAACCATGGAATCAAAGGCTATATTACTCTAAATGCTTCTGTAGCACAAGCTCTGTGCACAGTGCATTCCTTAAGTTCTGGCCCTCAATTTGGTGTTAAAAGATATTCATACTGCCTTGCTACTGTTACAGCATAACAAGGCAATGTTGGTGTGGGCATGAGAACCTCCACACATGCAAAATTTTAAGTGCTATACAACAAAGAGGGCACTTATGATTATGCAAGAAATTGGTATTATTTCCATCCTTGGCAAACAACGAGAATATCCAAAGCACACAGAAAGGCACAGGGTTGTATTACAAATTGGCTACTCCAGTGCCTTTTTTTTTTTTTTTTCCCCATCTCTGACCCTCTGAACAGCAGACATTAGTGAAACACAAGCGGGAATTTTAAATTGCGGATGCCTATTGCCAAGTATATATCACCAACAGCAAAACACAACCATCAGCAGGCATTTCGTTCGTTAAAGCACTTGATATAAACATGCAACCCCTTCAAGCCCGTGACTTTAAAAACACTTCACTCTTGATGAACGCTCTCCAAATTCAGGGAGAGCAAAGGTTATTTACAGAGGCAGTATGAGCACGGCACGTAATATACACAAAGACTGCTAATTTTCTATTTTCTCCATACATAGACATTCAGAAAAGGGCAAAAAGAAGAGCAGGGAGAAAATTACATACCTTACCAAATCTGAATGTTGGACACAACTTGTTTCAGAGCAACATTGGTGTGAAGGTAAGTTCCTCAGGCGACCACCAGCCACAATTCCCTTCTGAGCTCCCCAGAGCCTCCAGCTCCTCCTTGTCCGTGTCCCTGAGGAAGATGCAGTGTCCTCCAGGATTTCAGAGCCTCAGCTGCAGAAGATGCTGTTCAGAAAAAGGGAAGAGAAGAAGGTGTGGCATTAAATTCTGGGGTCAGTTGTTTGGCAGACACAGAGCATAGCATAAGACAACATCGGATAGGAATGAAATGTCAAGGCAGGACAAAGAGCCTGTGACAATCCATCATGTGTGGCACCTTCAGAGGGCAATCTGAATTCAAGAACTGTAGTGCAAAGCTACACTTGCTTTGCAGTACTTTAATAGTAGCCCCTCACCAGGACAAGAACACCAGCCCAGCTGCTTTTTATTCCAGGTTGATATCGTAACAAGTAATACACTTCTCCATAGGGAATATTTTAATTCATTATGGCATTTCTGCAGAATAACAGGACTTTCACATTAAAAACAGAGACATAGCCTCAGTCTTAATATTTTACGCTGTTAAAATGACTCTCATTAAAAGAATTCAAAGCTCTAGACAGGGAATCACATCAGGGCCATACATCTGATGGGAAATGGTAACTGTCAGACCAACACTCAACAACAGGTTCCTGAAGTTCAGTCTCCAAACCAAATGTCAGAGACAGGTAAATGGCCTGAGGCTTCCTGGGTAGGTGGGGCTTGTCACTGTCACGTTTTCCTGCTCACTGTCACTGCTGGACTCACTTGGTGTTCCAGAAAAAACAGACCCTGGCACTGAACATGGATGTGGGTGCTTCGCTGCAGACACCCAAGTGAAAAGACAGTGATGGAGACAACCGCTGCCTGGCAGCAATGCTGCCAGCAACCAAACACCTCAAAGGAACACTGAGAAGTTCAAATGTTCACCACTGCATTAATAATCCCTAATTCCTGGTTTAGGCAGAAGCACTCAAAGGAGCATCCTTCCCCCACCTAGACAACACAGCCTGTGAGGCGAGACCAGGCAGAGCCACACGAAGCAAAGACCAAGCAAAGAGCAGGATTCCACCTCCCTAGGTCAAATAGGTAGACACTAGGTGGTTTGTGTCCTTAAACCAGGCTCAGAGGTGCTTTTCTAACATTAACACAGCACAGCAGCTGCAAACATACTCTATTTTTGCCTACAAATGCAAAAAAAGAGCAAAGAAAAAGAAATATATATACAGACACATTCATTCCTTAGAGGTCTCCTACACAGGAGAATGCCTGTGGCAGCTAGAAATACCACAAAATCCCATTACATCTTCACAAAAAATCCTGAACCCATGAACAGGCTACAGCTATCTGGAAAACCCGTCAGCTTTTAGGCTTGCAAGAAGGAAGATTTCAGTAATCAGTGTGTAAAACTGTCCATACTGAAAGTTAGCATCATACTACTTTTTTTTTATACATATACAAATTTTTCACCTGAAGTCCACATAGCAAGTATGATCACACAGATCTGAACAACTAAATATATTCACTTTATTTAGCACTAATTACTTCACTGGACCCTGTGTAAGTGGTTTACCTTACATATCACACCTAAAGGCTCTGCAAGTGGAACAGCTTGTGAGATACCCACAACAGAAGTCAGGAGGGCAGAACCCAGCCCTGCACTCTTCAGCACACATTTTCAGACCTTCTGCCCCTCTTGAACTCAGCCACGAAGGCCACAAGTGGACCTTCACTGTTTCTGCCCTCTTCTAGGCTAACCATGGAAAATCAGACTGCCAGCTGAAACGGCTGCTGAATGACTTATGGGTACAGAAATGGCTGATACTGCAGTAGTTTGATCTGCAGGTAACAGCACGACCAAATTCTACCGCTTTTAAGGGGCTACTATCTCCAGAGATCACAGTTACAATTACGTTGTCGTTTTTGCTCATAAATTGCAAGGCAAAATAGTCACGAAGAAAATCACTCCTACATTTCTGTGCATTAACTATAGCGTGAGCTGAGAAGCAGAAGCAACAATAACCAGACCAGGTCATCATTGCAAGCTGAGTGCCAGAGCCTGGTCTCAGGTTGGAAAAGATGCGTTTTTGAAAGCTCCCATTTAGTATAGCTTGCCAATCCTCATCAGAAGCAAACCTCTTTGGTAAGGAAAGGCAACTGGGACGTTGCCTTAATACGCTGCTATGCATGCACCTCTAGAGTTCCTGTACCACCTGAATTCCTGCACTGCTGGGCGGACCGTAACATGCAGAAGTGCTTCCAGCTCTTGGCAAAGACACAAGACAAAAAATGCTTCCCTCACTCCTAACCACTACCATTATGGGAATGAGCGCACAGCAGCAGCAAGCTGGAAAATGTTGCTGCTGAGCCATTGCCTGACCCAGACTGAAAGCCTAGAGAACCACCAGCATGCAGGGACGGGGGAGGATGGGAAGTAACAGGAGGTGCAGGCATCAACATGGAGAGGAAAACAACTTTGGCCAGGACAAAATGCAATGACTGTGGGCTGTGCCCATCTCTCTGACACAAGCACTCGTTGTGGACATCCCTCATCCCCCCATGGCCAGGATTCCCACAAGCAGCAAGGTGGGGATGCTCCAGTCCAAATGCAACATGTGTCCTCCACACTCTGATGGTGTGCATCACCCAAGCACACAGGGAGGCAGATCAGGGACCACTCCTACTCAGCAATACAGTAAAGTAGAAAGCAACTAAAAATTAATGCAAGGAAACCCTCATTGGTGTTGGCTTAGAACCTTCT
>VXBW01007282.1:1762722-1885461 GCA_013400375.1 Thinocorus orbignyianus | reverse complement strand
GCGGAGGGGGGGGGGCGGGGGGGGGGGGGGGATATATGCAAGTCCTGTTCCTCAAACCTGCATGATTTTGCAGAAAATCCCCTTCACATTCAGTAAGCCACTACTGACTCGGTGGTCAGTGTCCTACCAGGCAAATGGTTTCTCTCTCAGTCACATAGAATCGTAGAATGACATGGGGTTGGAAGGGACCTCTGGAGATCATCCAGTTCAACCCCCCCTGCCAAAGTAGTCAAACCTGGAGAGCCCATCACACAGCTCCTGAGATGCTCCTCAGACCTCCTCAACTTGGGGCAGCTCTAGTGAGTGGCCACCCCAAGGGCTGGAAGAGCTGGCATTGATGCTGATCTGCAGGAGCCACTGCCCAAGGCCAAGGCCCCTGCACCACCTCAGGGCTGTGAACCAAGACAGACACCAGCATCCCGGAAAAACACACATTCATTTCAGTCTGCAGCTGCTGTAGGAGCTGGCGCTGTTCCTATCTGAAACAAAACGAAATCTGAACTTACAGAAATACCCCATATTCCAGAAATCCCCAAATTTCAGTTAGTTTTGGTTCTAAAATTTTGTGCTCCCCTCATCCTCCTTTGATCAGACGTGTGGAGGTAACTGCCGACAAACTACGGATTACTTTCATTATCCCACCACTTCAGATTTTTACATTTCATTTCTGGAGCCCTGGATTAAATATTCAGGTGCATTCCTAAATTAACATAGTTAAGTGGTATCAGATCAGTCTTCAAGTCACAAAAGCAGGCATATAGATGTTCTCATTAATCAGAAAAGGCAGACAAGAAGTTTTTCCAGTAAAAAGAGAGTATTTCCCTTGGAGGAGTCTCAGACTTTTACTGATTGAAAGCATGAATTATACAAAGTAACTATACACTTTAGATGCAACAAATCAGACCAAATATTAAATTTGAAGACACCACTTCTGTCTTGAGATGTTCCCAGACCACAAATCAATGAAGGCTGGAAGGCTCTCACAGGAAGCTTTGCTAGACCTTGGTCCTGGGCATCAGCTATTGATCATTGGCAGGGTGACAGCAGAAGCCGGCTGGACCCTCATCTGACCCAGCACCATCATCCTTGTATTTAAGCGTCAAACAGCTTAAGGTGCAGCTTAGGCCTTTTGGCGAGATATGACAATATTGGCAAGCATTCACAACTTTAGATAGGGTAAAAAGAAGTATCCAGAAGCTGGAAGACCTGCAAGCAAGTATTAAAGTATAGTATATATCCAAATTTGCATTAGTCTCATCAAAAATTAATTTCAACCTACCTAACTGCAATTGAAGAAATTAGTTGGGCATAGAAAAAATTAAATATTTAAAAAGTTTAGTGACTTAGAAATAATTGAAACTATATCTCCTTGCTTAAATACTTTTTTTTTTTAACTTCTAGTGTGACCGTTAAGAAATCAAAACTCCATATGTGTGTGCATCCATGCAGACACGTAGGACACACTCAGGTATATGTAACATGTTTATATATAGTTATGTTCATCTCGTAACTTCCTTCTTTCCCTATAACTAGACTTGGGTAAGCATTCACATCTGTCCCAGAGAAACTCCACTGATGCATCAGAAGAAAGGCTGTGAAAAAGGCAAGGGAAAACGCATTTTTATTGCTAAGTATTTAATAAAGTCAACCTGCTCTGTAAGTGCAGGAAAAAGATCCCACAGCAGACTCTGAACGCAGCAGGGGATTACATCAATTCATTAGCAGGTATATCTTCTAATTACAGCCTTGGACATTAGTCCCCACACAGCTGAGTAGGCAACAGCTGCTGCATTTTGCCATATCCTCAGGATTGAGCCCACTGCTCACTACTGAGCTTCAGGACAGCATGGGCTTAATGCAATCCCACCACATCAGTTTTGGCTGAAAGCAAGGGTATTCAGTTATCTTAAAGGATGCTCCTGACTCCTCACAGCTCAAATCCAAAGAGAAACCAGCTTCTACGTTTTATGGGATTTGTTCCTCTGCTCCTGCTGTGTCATGAAACTGTAGGATCAACAACTCATCCTGTCTGCTCAATCTCCAGTAAAGATCTCACATTAATTTAGTATAAAGGTGACACTGGTGAAGAAGGAAATAAAATGAGACTTTGAATCCCCCCTTCCAGAAGGTTAATGGTAAAAAATTGGTAGCGATGCAGCTCTGGCAGCTTTCCAACTATAACACTTTAGAGCATTGCCCACAGCCCTGTCCCAGACATACTTTGTCATTCAGGATGGCTCAGTACAAAACATAAATAAAACAGAAGTTGCCAGCACTACTGGCACTCAGCTGTTTTGAGGTTTTTTTTTTTCTTCCTTTCTTCTACCCTGCCAACAAAACAAATAGTGAAATATCAGAACTGCAATTTACACGGTATCATCTGTGAGTAGGAAATTTGGTGGAGGCCAATGATGTGATGGAGTTCCTCGGGAAATTAACTCAATTAAAGAATACAGGCAATAATAAAATGAAGAATACATTGACTAAGATGAATATAATAGAATACTGTGATGTTGCTGAACATCAGTGTTGTTTTTTGGAAGAAGAAAGAAAAAGCATTGGTTAACCACACTTGATACATGAGCTACCCCCATCATAACACTATTAATGTTACATAAACAAGGTCCAAAAGTATGATTAATATCTTTCTGGGTTAGAAAATGCTAAGACACTGCACAAGCCTTGCTGCTGCTGCATACGAATAAATAATTTCTGAAAGTGGAATCCAAGAAATTAAGTGGAAATACTTCCAATTTGAAATAAAACACGCATGCTGAAAAAAGGCACTTACATTAACGAAGGCTGCTTCTCAAGTTCAAAAGCATTAAGTTGTGGGCTACCGTCTAACTGCCTAGCTGCTAGCACTGCATTATACTATTACTTTATTTTATTATTATTACTCCTTCTCCAGTCTGGCTACACTATAAAATAAGATCTCTTGGGCTCCTTAGATTCAAACGTTTACATCCGCCCTTGTACTGAAGCTCTTTCATGAGGTTATTGTTTCTTCTGTCAGTTCAATTGGAAGCAATGATAAAGTTATAGTAATGCATATGTCCTTGTCAAATAATGCTTTCAAAGGGTTGGAAGCACGTTTGTGGGGGGAAAAAACATGCTTAACTGATTTCCTGGATTTAGGAGAGAATGCATTATCAAACAGCTTGCACTTAACTGGTGAGATCTTCAAAATAATTGAGTAGTGAAATAAACCTAGTTCTTCCAACAAGAGCTGACAGGTTTATATTGGAGGCAGCTGTGTGATACCTTTGCTGGTATGACAGTGTCTAACTGGATTTCCTCTAACTTAAAACAAGAATGTAATCAGAAAACAAACATGTCACTCACTGAAGTATCACAGTTAAACTGGAAGCCTTAAAATGTGTCAATATATGCAACAATGCAGAGTAAATTACGTTAACCAGGGAGAAACACTATTTTTTGATCCATTCCAAGATAAACTTCTACACATGCAAAGTTAGTGGGTGAGACTAACTGGGATAGCTCTTCTGGGATATATTTTCACAGAATCACACATTCTGTAATTCAGGTACATTCCCTGATGAAGAATGCTGTTCATTATTAGAAGGTTCAAATACCTTTGAATCTCTTTACCACAGCTGATAGCACGTAAGTGGATTGTACTACAGGATCAGGACATGACAGCATAAGCTTTTTATAAAGATACTGTACTTCTGTGTATCAATGGTATTAGCTTGACCATTATTAACTTTAATTTCACTTCAACTCAGTATATTTATATTTTGTCACCCGAAACAGACTTCTCTGTTTCTCTGTCAGGCACTGGGGGCACCGGCCTCACGCTGCTCTCACTGGAATTGGTGAGATTTATCACTGACTTACATTAAGATTGGCCATGAGAAACTACTGTCTTTGCTGCCCTAAACTGCCACTCTTCAGAGATACTCTGCTTCGTGTTACTGCCATTTCTAACCTGTTTTCTGGGGGAAAATGAATAAATAAATGCATATCTCCATCTACCGTTAAATGTCATTGCTAAGCAAACCTTTCGTCCTTTTCTAAAGTTACTTATCTCTAAAGTTATTTATTTAACTCTGTAACTTTATTGTTTATCTCTGTGGAACATATTGGGATAAGCTGGTATACCAAATGTTAGAGAAAATACAAATATATTGGATTCTGTGGCACCTAGAGGACACACAGCTGTCAGTCAGTTGTCAACCCAGGATCTGAGCAGGTTTTTCCATTATAAATTCAGATTATTATTCTAAATATTTTGATTTTTAAAGTCATACATAGCATCAAACTCTGATGCGTTTTCTGGGAGTCTAAAATGTGATTCTCCTTTGATGCTTTAAGCCAACTTTAGCTATATTAGTAAAAAGAAAGTTTATATTCAGTTTCCAAACTTTGAAAAGTTTAGTCAGATAAATCAGTGATATACACTGTGCTGTCACTCTGAGGTCCCGCTCATTGCTGTAGTTTTACACTGCTACATCCCAGCAGAAAGGTAAGAGTCAACCAAGTCCATAAATGATACACAAAGGCAGTCTCAGTGGGTGCACAGATCTTTTACATTAGCCTGAAAAGTACATCAAATTCACTGACACCAACCTAACTTTGGAAATGCAGCTTTTCCTATTTGGATCATATATTTGAAGAAAAATGAACTTAACTCGAGCTGGAAACAAGCATAAAAGCCTGGTAAATCTCTAGTCTTATAAATTAGCTTTAAGTGCTTTAATTTCAGCCACTGGTACAGAAAGGACAGAGCCAGGAGGATACGCTGAGGACTGGCAGAGCATCAGGGAGGAGGCAAGGGCGAATGGATGCCTGCATTAGTTTATGAGAACTGTAAGGTCTGGGTGAGTGCACTGGAGAGACCAGAAATAGCTGGAGCAGATCTGGGGCTGCAGGAGGATGCCAGAGCTTTCCAGAGAAGTATTAGGAATTTGGAGAATGCTGATGCAAGTTAAAAAGGACCATAAGGGAAGAGAAGGACAGGCAAGCCCCAGAAGCTGGCATTTTGGTACACAGCCACCAACACATGTGCAATTGCAAATCAAGACTCCCTTAACATCTTTACCCCTTCATACACTGCACCAGTCTATGCCTTCTGGACCAGACCATCTAGTCTTATATACTGAACTACAGAAAGCTGTCAGTATCAAGTGTGAAGCAACGAGCAATCCAGTATTGAGACAGAAGGCATCCCTGCCGACGACTCCATGTGAGAAAGATCTTGAGTTCACCCATGGAAACATCTCCTGCTCTTAGAGAGAGGAAGTCAAACTGACTTTTCCAGCAAGTCACCGATCTAAAAATCTCTCATCCACCCCATAAAACCAGCAGTGTAACACTGCTTCGATCGGTAATGCTGGCTTCCTTGGCATGCTGTAAATCCTAACGAACAGAGCAGAAATACAGCAGCCAGCAGCTGCATGGCAGAGCCAGCCTGAACATCGGAACTGCCTTCAATCTCATCAGGTGCTCAGTAGTCTCAAAGCACTCTTTCCATTTGTGCTGAAAACCAAAGCAGCTGAAAGTAGACTATCAAGTGTAAGGGAGTTTAGAATAACCTTGTTATAAAACGTGCTGGATTCTCTTCAGACACAGCTTCAAGACTGCTGACTCTGTCTGAAGTCCACGATTAGCACACCTCAGCCAGAAATATGTCACTAAGCCCAGGTAGAGCTTGGCATGGGATGAAAAGACTCATTCATAGCCACTGTTGGCAAAGGAACCATACAGTACACCTGAACCCCATCTAAATCTAGGCATGGACAAAGTATAATAATGAAATACAGATGAAAACTGTTCATAACAGAGCAGCATTTGAAACAGAAATTGCTCTTATCACTGATACAAAGTTTTGCCTTCTACAGATGCACACTGATGTATGGAATTAGCAGTGCTTACAAGAGAACTGCCTGTGCCATCAGGTGTTTGGAGACCCAAACTCCCTTCCACCCTCAGTTTATCCTATCAGCAAGTAATCGTGTTCAATTAAAATCTCTTTGGAAATATGATCCCATAGAAATCATGTCTGAGAGTTCAGTGCACTTTGCCTCTTTTTAAAGTCCTTCTAAAAGCCCAGATAATAACATTGTCAAAACCGTACTGCAGTTCTACACGTATTTAAGTCAATTAGCACAAATTCATCTCAAGGGCAAATTTTTTTCAGTCCGCTCACCCTTAAACAATTGGATACTGCAAAAAACCCTACAGCTATCTGTCTGCATAGCACTGCAAATGTTTTGAACACCACCAAAATAAAGTTCATTGACCTGAATTTATCTCTGTTGTAACTTCACTGACTTCAGTGGGCTTTTGCCAGTGATAAATTTGCCCACTGGGTTCTGGGACATGAAACGACCATGGAATCACAGCTTGTAGAAATGTCAATGAACAGGTTTGGATGCGGACACGTCTGTGCATCAAGAAACTCTTCCCATTACAAATCTACAAACCTTTGGCAGTTTGTAAAACACTGCTCTTAGAAAGATTTTGAAGAGCTATAAATAGGTTGCTCAGTTCATGATAAGTTATACTCAGTGAAGGTTGCAAGACTAGAAATGTCTGTGGCTTTGGGTTTTCAGTGTGAGCTTTCAGTACTTCTTTGATTCAAGACAAATTCTCAAAATTTAAGTTTTCATCACTGTGTGAGTCTGTGTGTGTCTATACATGCATGTTACAGTCACTTCTGCATTCCTTCTATTTCTAATGAAAAATATGCCTGTGGCAGGGGGGTTGGAACTCAATGATCTTTAAAGGTCCCTTCCAACTCTAACCATTCTATGATTCTATTTTAAAAGTCACAAACTGATACTGCTCAAAGAAATTGAAATGCCCTGAGAAATTCCTAATAAAAAAAAAAAAAAAAAAAGGTCCAATTTCATGCAGTCTGATCTCCCTGAAGCTTCTAAGTTTCAGAAGCCACGCAGTTTTGGACATCCCTTAACTGTCTCTCTCAAGCAACTTCAGGAATCTTGATGCAACCTCCCGTACTCAAGCCAACCTGAAGTTACAGCCACATGCTCAGCTCTTCTGAAACAGCTACTGAAAGAGCTGAATTTCAACAGCTCTGACCTGCATTCAGAGAAGAGTGAGTTACATATTCCTACTAACTCATCAGAGCATTACCACTCACTAAGCTTGAAGGATGACATAGGAAGATGGCACATGTACATCACACAAGATATGAAGCAATAAGCAGATGGGGGCAAAAAAGTATGATCAAATTCTCAGCTGGTATAAGTCAGCCTGGAGTTTTTTAAGTTAATGACTACAGAGAAACTTCTATCTTTTCAGATCCATACATGCATTGCATTTTTGCAAGCAATTAAGATGTGACAAACGCTGTCTAGCAATAACCATTTTATGTTGGCCATCACGATTACACGCAGGCAATTATCCCTGTGCCAGAGATGGATGGGATGTATGCTATGGGAAGTATGCTTTCCCCTTTCTGGAAGGACAAGAAGAAGTAGTTAAAGTATATATTAATGGTTCTTCAAATAATATACTTGATTACATCTACCACAGAATATTTTCCTTCATGTTTTTGTAATGAATCTGACCATGAAAAACAAATTTATGCCTACAGTTTGTATCATTATAAACTCAACTCATTTGATGTGGAAAACCTACAGTTTAATTGCTTGATTTAGATTTGGCTGGTTAAATGCATACTGAAACATTACTCTTTTAATTACATTAATTTATAACTGAAAAGCTAAATTTACAAAGGCAATAACATTAATTATTTACTTGCCCATTAAAGCTGAATATTTATTATCAAGCTAATTGGCTTCATAAGTCTGCCAAAAAATTAAAAACGAGTTTATGAACTGATTTATACAGGAATGATATTGCTTTATCTCTCAGCAGGTTGTGTGTGTTTAATGGATTGCTCTGATATACAAGTATATTTCTTTCATTTATAGTCTGTTACATATAGTATTTTCAAAAGATTTTATTTTTTTCCTTGATAAAGATGCCAGTTTTGACTCAGAGCAAGAGCCTTTACAGGTCTGTACCCAAAATCCTTTATGCAGTGAGATGGATTTTCACTGGTCTGTAATAATTTCCTGAAGATTGCAACTCACTTGGTCATCTAAATGCCCACTGAATGTAGGACTATATTGCGTTAAATCAACCAAAAAGGGAAACACAGTAGCTCAAAATAATAAAGCTCACAGCCAGAATAGCAGGGCTGTTGAGAAACAACACCCAGTAGTGAGGAGTCTCCATCCTCGCTAATATTTTAGCTTCATTTCCACATGCAAGATAACTAATATATTCAATATTTATTTATGCCTGCATCCTCAAAATAATACAATTACGTTCCTGATGCTTACAGAACAATTTGAGTGTTACCTTAATGTATGATGAAAGGCTAATTTTGATTGCTGTCAAGACAGAAATTCTAATTCGATTTGGCAAAGTCTTTCAACTCTGTCACAAAGGAAATCCCTTCTCTTCCTGCTCATGTTCCTGAGCTGCGTGACTTTCCCAGAGGGTGACTGGATTGCTAAGGAGCTGCATCAACACGGCCATCAGCATGAGGCAGAAGGGACTGCTCCCATCTCCATTTTCGCTCATGTTTCTGTGAAAGTCCTCTTTGATAGAGGCCTACTGATCACCCGTCTGCAGAGCGCACAAGATGAACTCAATAAAAGAGTCAACGCCAAGGCAGCGTCACAGATACAATAACTCCTATGTTAAATATTAAATGCACCCAAACAGCACAGGGGTCACATGGCAGGCTGCAATATGATGCAGGTAAAGGCTGGCTTACTCTCGGTCTCTACACTCACATTTCCATGCGGCCATTCGCATAGACTTTGCTCTCTTATCTTCTTGCAAGAGCATGTACTCTGCATTCTTTCTAATAAGACCCGATCAAAAGGCTGCTGTCATCACTGCCCATTAATTTTTTGGATTTAAATCAGCATTGCAGCATTTGTCCAACTGCCTGTAGTGCTCATGGCTACGCCAAACTCACACAGACATTGAACAGTTGCGGAAGCAACCCTACGTCCTGCTTTGCGGTACCATATACCTAGGAGTTTGGTGCAACCCACTTCTCCGTGGGCTTTCACTGGTACTCCAAATAGTCTGGAAAGTGATCCATGTGGCACCATCCACTGAGATCCAACAACGCCACTTTTAGAGTTTTGCCTCAGAAACCTTTGACTTGTCTAAACTACATCCGCAGCTTTTTCCTCCCAGCAAAGCAGAGTCCAATGAGATAATAGCAAGGAAGCACTAAGTAGGGTAGAGGAGGAAATTTTTCTACCCGCAAGAATTTGTTACTTAAATATATATATATGTGTATATGAAATTAGACCAAAAGTCAAAGTCTCAGAAACATGAATTATTCAGAAAGCCATTCTGAGTCAAAGTCAATACAAAACTCATTTGTATAATGCTTCATTGAAATTTCAAAGTTTTTTGAAAACTTCATTAACTATCACATATGACATAGGAAAAACATATTTCAAACCAAAGCCCAAGTCTTTTGCTTAAAAAGCAAACAAACAACACAACAACAAACAAACTAGTACGGAAGAAACTAATTTTAACAAACTCTGGAAGTCTCGTCCTGTTTCGGTTTCAGCCCAGTGTTGGCTGAACCTGGCCTCTCCCTCACTATTATTAAGGTATTAATGGTTTGGCACTGAACAGTGCCAACGCATCAGACTGCAAAATCCCGATCCAGTCTGGCATGAAGCAGGAAACCTCCCAGATAAAGCCCTGGGACGCAGCAGTGCTGGTGCACAAGGATAATACTGCATGAGAGACAACAAGCAAAAGAGAGGATGGCAAACGGGAGATAATTGTCAAGCATGTAGTATTTTTAGCAACAATCAACCAAAATGCCTTACACATCAATTTCAAGGCACTTAATCCTCTTAATGATACACTATGGCATTTGTTTACGATTTGGGTTTCACTTTGTTTTCTAGAGAAGATTCCCCTCAGACTCTGGCATTCAGTGTGCTTTGTAAATAGTTCTGTGAATACAGTGAGTATTAGGTTACAGTTTAGTTATCACAGTGCTAAATTATTCCAGCTGGGTCATTATTAATTCTCCTAATTTCACTATCATTCACTATCATTACAACAATGCAGCACCCTACGGATACATTTATTACAGTGCATAAATCCAGCACTCATGTAAGATGCTGGAATGCCTACTCTGCAATCTTTATGCAAAAGCCCAAGGAATATTTAAAAAGCTTTATCTCTAAGACAACTTTTTAAAGGCTTACCTCTGGATTCCCATCCTCCACCCACCCATTACATTTCTGTATGATGTTAGATAAGTTTTCTGCATGTGATACTCCACTGCAGTACAGGCTATTGCCCGAGGCAAAACTCTTTCATAGTAAATACACTTGGGAACAGGATGGTGGTTGGAGAGCAAAGATGAAGAGTATACCGCTGTACACAGCAATTTCCATTAAGAAAAAGCATTTATAAAAATAGACATTTAAAAATATCATAATGCATATTCTCCTCCCCTTTCAATGAATTTATGCTACTGCACATATCTTTTTCTAACACAAGTATATGTCTGATTTGGGCTCTATTCAGAAAAGCAACTCATTCAGGGAAGAGCTTTTAGCACCTGCTTAAAACCTGTCAGAAAAAGCGCTAAGCAGATGCTTCAGTGTTTTCCTAAATCAGAACCATAACTGGATTTTTTAGTGCATAAATCCCTCCACGTCATGCACTTGTGCATACAGGTTTTGAAATTTTGGTTCAGTTATTACAGCAACTCTCTACCTGTCTGGACACCTTTGAGTCTGGTACCAAGAGGTCATAACTTGAAGAGCAGCTGCTTAAAACAGATAGTCCCAAATGTTTTACTACTGTTCCCTCCACCTTCCCCAGGTCACCTCCTTTCTTCAGTGAAGCTGCAATTTTTTCTGACTGCAGTGGATCGCAGGCTAATACTTAGTAGTACTAGTGCTGGTTTTGCTGCATCCCTCCAGGTTTGCCTACATCCTCCATCAACACCATGTCCCATCAGCTTCTGTTGGCCACACATCAGTTTGGGGGCCACAGTGACACCTCCTGAGCTCTCCTGAAATAGTGGTCCCTATACAGTAATTCCCTATATTGCATGTGTGCAATTAGTTTTTCTTTTTAACGACTGGTGCTCACGCACACTTGGGAAATGTACTTTCTGATGCATCATCCAAGAAACTACTGGAAATTAATGAGGCAGATCCTTCTCACACCCCATGGCCAAAATGTCCAACGACATCCAAGTTAAATATTAATAAACTGATCTTAAAGATTTTGTTAAAGTCAGGTCTGTAGCCATTAGTAGTGATTTGCCAGTGAATTCCTTGCTACCTGGAAATGTGCACCTCTGCTAAGATCTTCTACGGATCTGCTAATCAGAAAGTTTGAAAGCTACGAGCTTGAGCTCAGCTTTCTCTTAAATACGGGAACATAGTTCTTCAGTGAGCATCAGACTCCTAGTGAAAGACAAAGTGCTTTTGCTTTCCTCTCTTATGGGTTAGTCAGTCAGTCAGTCAGAGAAGGAAACCAGACTAGTTTGGGGTTAATAAAGCACGTTAGATATTTTTTTGCTGCTCACGGGTACGTGCTAGTTCAATAATTTGCTCTGTATTTTTCCGGGTACTTTCAAACCTCTATTTCCCTTCCACTGTCCTCTGTGATGACAGGTACTATGTTTGCCTTCCTCCAGACTTCTGACAATTGCCCTATCTTCCGTGAGCTTCTGAGAGTCCTCGTAAATAATTCGGTGGGTACATTTCAGAAGGCTACGCTAACCCAAATATATCACACTTATCTAAATAATCCTTATCTTGTTCTTGCCTTTGCTTATAAACCCTTGTTACAGGGAACACTGTTACAGATCTGACACAATTATTAACCTTTCTGTGAAGAGCAGTGCAAAATAACGGCATCTGGTATTTTTGTCTTCTCTGGCTAGTCCATTTATTTGCTTCCCTTTCTTACTGACAGACTTCTGTCTTCCTCTTACAGCCAATGCTTCTGTAAGTCATTTCATAACCCCTTATAGCTGTAACTGACTTTGACTCTCGGTCTGTCTGATTATAGCCTACGTGGCTGCACAACTGGTGTCCTTCTTAGTCACACATCTTTTGCTTGCCAGGTTTGTAGCATTCCACATTAGTGAAAAGCTCCTGGTGTAGCTGTCCTAGTTTCATGTGACACTTTATTTTGTAAGACTGGTAGTAGGTTTAGATGCACTGACTTCAGAAGGGGCTTGGCTACAAACTCTGGATGTAGCGGAGCTCTGGAAGCCATAACACACCTCCTGTGTGTACTTCTCCAGCACAGATGATATATTTTACTATGCCAACATCTGCCTTCCCACCAAGCAGTGCACAGCTGGACCGAACAGCATAGGGGGAAGGGCTGAACAAAAACCCTCTCAATTTTTCACTCCTTACCCCTCCTTGCCATATGCAGTGATTAAAAGGGATGCAGCAAATATCCACATTTCCAAGGAATTACTCACTGTGTGAATAATCAGATGAGAGGATGGAGATCTCCTAGACCCCACGTCCTCTACAGTCAGCCAACAACCTACCCACACACACTGCTGAAGATTAAACTCTTCAGCTACACCAGCTTTAGTGAACTCTAGGCTGAATCTCAAGAACCAGTACAAGTTTGGTAGAAGCTTGCCAGCTTCCTTAGTCTTAGTTAAATGCATTTTCTCAAATCATCACTGCAATCTCCTTCACAGAAGATTTTCAAATTCAACAAAAGTAGTCTAAAAATAACTGCTTTCTCTTCTTGGACTGTAGTCACTTCACAGAGCCAAGAACTAGCAATTTATTTCATGTTCAGCTAAACTGATTGAAATGCTTTGAGTTGCATTGATTAGCAAAGCTTTGGCTTTAAATCTCAAATGGAATTCTGGGGAAACATATAGAGATCATTTAATAAAAGAAAATTGAGAAACAGACTGTATGCAGGCAGGAAAAAAATATACACGCATTAGTGCAATATGACTAGGTAAAAGGTTTGAATATGCCCCATTTTTATATATTCTTCAAGTAAGGTATTAAAGAAATGGATCATAAACTTGCAGGACTAAATGTCTTCTAGATTATCCTTGGATTTCGCTGGCCAGTCTATCCCTGCCCTACACTTGTGGTAGCCATTTATTGTGCAAAATGTGGTACCCGACAGACACTGAGAATCTTTAATTCAGTCCTATAAAGGGCTACAGATGAAAGATGCAGAGAGACAGGCCCCTTTTCCTGGAAAAGTTTACAGAGTGAGTGGGAAACATGGGAACACAGGGGAAAGAACTAATAACAGGCCTTTGCTTTGCTGTGCTACCTCCCCCACCCCCAAAATTACCTAGTGTTTGTGCAGTAGAGCCCCCAAATACATCAGCTTTACAGCAGTGGTTTAATGAACAAGTCTGCACAAAGATATCTTCAATATGAAAGTCTGGGGTTTTCCCTCTCTCAACATTTTGCATCCCAGCTTATGTTCCAAACAAGATCAAAAGCTCAAACACTTTTTTGATACCCTACCCTCTGCCCAAACCCATCCTGCTCAGACACTTCAAAAAGAAGCTAAGTGATGCACCCTATACTTCTGGGTCATCGACACAGAATCATAGAGTGGTTAGAGTTGGAAGGAACCTTAAAGATCAGCAAGTTCCAACTCCCCTGCCATGGGCAGGGACACTTCAACTAGACCATGCTGCTCAAAGCCCCATCCAGCCTGGCCTGGAACACTTCCAGGGATGGGGCATCCACAGCTTCCCTGGGCAACCTGTTCCAGTGCCTCACCATCCTCAGAGTAAAGAATTTCTTCCTGATATCAAATCTAAATCTCCCCTCTTCCAATCTTTGCCCTAAATTGTCTTCCTACAGCCCACTGAACAGCGTAAGTTATTTTCTTCACCAATAGCAACACCCTTGTAAAAATGTTTCACAAACAATTCCAGCCAATGCCACTTGCCCTCCACCTGCCCTGTCTGTACACTTTCCCTCTTGAATATTCCAGCAGCATTATTTTTTTCTCCAATACCTTTTGGATTTTGTACACCTTGGTCATGACCCCTCTTAATCTCTTCTATTCTAATGAATATAAACATAATTTTCTTAACCTCTCCTCCTAGTTTATAACCCCTGAGGCCCTTTATCATCCTTGTTAAGACTGTATCCATAATTAGGGTGCCTAAAAAGATCAAAAGGAAGGAACAAGAAAGTGCCTACTTAATACAAATTGTTACATGAATAACCAACATCTCTCCCCCCCAGACTCACCATTCCCACCCCACCCCAAGCGCTCCGTTTTGGAGGGCAGGTCAGTGGCCAATTTCTGCTCATCGGTGGTTTGGCCAGGACAGCCTTTGAAGCTGCAAGGGTGCATCGCTCCTCCCACATGCACGCCACAATGTTCACCTTGCCGGTATTTGTGCTAACTCATTACAGCTACACAGACAGACACCTGCTTTTACATTCTCCTCAGATCACTGAAAATTCACCCTTGCCCACGCTAAATATAAATATATCAGACAAACCACCCTCCGTCTCTCCATGCTCACACGCAAGTTCATGCATATACACACGGATGGCAGACTGTTCCCTGCGTGTATGCACAGGAATAGAAGCACAAGCATGCAGGGACACCTTTAATACGCTGTTACCCAGGAAAGAGAACACTGACCATAACCACGTTTAACACAGTATTGCAGATGAAGATAACACACCGACCAGTGTGGCTGGCATTCCTTAGCCGTACAGACCCTTAAATCCGTTCACTGATAAGCAGTGCAGAAGCCTCCAAGGGATGAACGTAAAGTCGCAAAAATGCCCAGGGCACAGAAGATAAACACCTTGCAGGGGATATCACTGTGTCCTTACGGATTATGCTATATGGTATTTAGAATTTGGAACCTGCCATAGAAGATCAGACAAGTGCTCTGTTTAGGCCAGAAACCTGAATCGGGATATAGCAAAAGCAGATGCTTCAGGAAAGGGTTTGAGAAACCTTTTCTAACAGTCAGAGAACAACTAAACCATCTGGGCTATTTTCCTCCTGATGTCGATTAACCAGAGGGTTGGCAGATAATCTGAAAAGGAAGACATTCTCAACCTCTCACAAGCATCTCCCTTTCAATCCTTACCATTGTGGGTTGAATGGTCTCACTGCTGTGAAATAAGGTCTGACCATTTGGACTTCAGCTGTTGAGCTTTCGCCCTTGGTGGCACCCTGTTGCAGTTCATCCCCTGGTCTCAGCAGCTCAACAACTCCTCCCACTCACAAAATATGAAATCACAAGCTTCATGACCAATCCGCTGCTCTTGTAAGAAGTTGCTTGCAAAATTTGCTCACACATTAAGTGAATCACTGCCAATTTGTTTTGCATAAGCAAATGTAAGGTATTTCATTATGGAAATGTATGCCAAAGCATCTTCCCACAGAGCTTCATACTGCCGCGGTATGACACAGGTACGCAGGGTCGAGACTGCGGTACGTTTTACAGAACACAAGGCCGCAACCTGTTAGTAATGGGATAACGATCGATGTAAGTGAAAATGCATTTATTTGTCCTTTGGCATGCTTTGTAACTACATACTCAGCAGGTACAGTCAATAGTAACAACCTGCAGAAGGAAATAGTACTAAACAAACTATAGCCCACACCAAACTTACGACTCTATTTTTCTTTGCCATTATTATCTATCAGAAGACTGTTACTATGAAACATTATCTGCATATTTTATCATGCCCACATTTACGCTACGGGAGCAAATCAGTGGCTGAAAACAGCTCTGTACTCCTCCAAGAAATCTTGCTGCCTTTACAAGACCTTAAGTTGGTGGTTCTTTATCAGCATCTTATTTATCTAGGCAATTCCCGTGCTGCTGAGCTTTGTCATCACTAAGGGTGGGTGACATACACCACTGTTTAACACTACTGGCCTCTGCAAAGAAAATGCAGCTCCAGCTTAGAAGAGTGAGGGCACTCAGCCATTTGACTGGGTTAGTGCAGCAGGACGCAATGAACATTTACAGCACTGCTAATTAGTGCAAAAATATCAACCCATCAGCATAAACCAGGGCAAGCCTACAGCTTCTTTCCTCACAGGCAGACCTTCAGCCTCCAAGCAGCACCTGGTGCAAGAGAAGATGATAAATCAAAAACCATTTTTCCTCAAGCCTTTGGTACCCAACAGCCGCATTTTCTTTCCTCAAGAAGTTCACTGTCACCAAGCTACTCGTCAGGCTGTTCTCTGCAGCTCTGAGTGCTCTCACCAAGCAGCCTGGCAAGGAAGACAAGGAGCCCCAGGAATCAGAGGCTTCTTAGGGCATGAAGGTCACAGCTTTCCTCTCCCAAAGCAATGAGCCTGAAGAGCCATGTTGTGCCACAGTCCTCACAGCTCTCCCAACTGTGCCACAGAGGCAGAGCCCAGTGGCCCTTCTACAGAAACCAAAGAGCTGTGATTTTGCAGGCTGCCTCTGGTATGACATGGGCTCCCAGAGCTTCTGATCTCTGCTTGAGCCCTCCATCAACTGGGTGACTGAGGCCTGGAGCTGCAGGGTAAGGAAAGACACAGCTAAACAAGGAGTATTCAAGCTTGGGTTCAGCTACACTTCCAAACCTTAACAAAAGGTTTCTATTGCATCTGCTTTTTGGTTCTTTTGTTTTATTTAATTTTTTAAACAGATTTTCCACTCGTCTCAGAAAGGGAACTACTTTCTCTTGCACTCCCACCAACTACCTGGAAATTTCTACTTTAAGTCAACTCCTTGTGGACAATTTTGAGTGGTTGCCGCATATCTACTTCTCATTACAATACTCTGGATAAGGTTTTCTTATTGTCAGGAACTTCAAATAATGAAGAACTTCATCTCCCTTCGCTGGATACGTGTTTGTATGCTAGCATAAGTTCTGACGGTTCTTACTTTCTACTCTTCTCCTGTAGATGGGAGCTACAGAAGCTCATACCTACTCCATGGCTACTACCTGGGCAACAGCAGTCAGTGATAAAGCTCAGACAGAAGAGGACTATTTCCTAGCTAGGCACATTCACTGCTTTTCGGCCTCTACACAAAGAAAACAATTTCATAATCTCTCTTCTAGTTTCCGAGCCACAAATAATGAGGAAAAAAACAGCTTTCAGAGTTCCTAGCTGAAAAAAGGTAATAACATATCCAGTAATGATCAACACATGCTCTAATTCTTGCCTTTAGGATGTAACCAGTTAGGTAGAGTCTACATCCAGCTGTAACTGTGCAATTACAATTGCATAACCACAAAAATCTATGGATATTATTAAAAGTCCAGTTGACAGAAGCAAATTGCAAAGTAAAGCCTTGTGAATGCAAAGCCATCAAAAAAAATAATAAAAAATAGTAAGAGCTACTTTTAGACTTGGCCGATGGTTAAAAAAAGGTAAAAAAAATTATCTTATTTCCTCTTACTGGCAAAGGTGCTGCCTTGACAGCCCTGAAGAGTGATCTATTTATTTAAAGTAATGCTGGCAGCAATGGTACACATTTCTTCCAATGTGCCCAACCCTGCATCTATTTTCAGCTCCATCAGTAAGCTAAAGGTTAAAGCTATTTATTTAAACCCACACCCACATGTCATTTAAATTGACCCAAATTATTGTCTGAGTTGTAACCTCTCTGTGTTAAAGTCCCCTCAGGGGCTGCTGCTTCATTTCAGGCTCAGAAAATTCCTCCCTCGCAGGATAAAAGCTGGGTAAGGAACATCTCCAAACAGAAGTGGAGAAGGAAAATGGGTAGGAGGAGTTCATCTTCAAAGAATGCCTCTTGGTGTTGTGGATACTGCAGAGAACTTCAGTTTTATTAGATAAATATCTGGAGAGGTTAGCTCCAGTCAAGGCACATGTTGATGATGAAAGATCTCAGTCGTTAGCATTCCCACTTTAAGGATTTCTTTTAGAAAAGGCAAAAAAACAGTAACACACACTCCCCACCCCACCCCCCTTTTCCTGCCTTTATGGTTGCAGCTGCAAGGAAAATCACCAAAAAAACTCCAAAATGGAAAAGGTGGTCCCAGGCAATCAGCCCACTCTGAAAACAACCATTAGCAAACAGATCTCTCCCTGCCAGAGGACCAGGAGGACTGAGGAGGAACAGGAGCCTCTTGTAGTCATGCACCAGTTAACATGAGCAAAGTGCCATCCCAGGAGTGAAATTATTCTCTAGGCTGATAAAAGGCAATGGGAAAGCAGCATCTGGCCTACAATCTTTAGCCTTTTCTACACAGTTTAATGCTGTGTGAAGCATGGTAAAAGCAAAGCTTCCTCAGCCCCAGGAAGACAGCTGGCGATGAAACGCAGCAGGGACACCATATGATAGAAGGCTCCTAATTACAAAATCTCTGTCTTGCCTGTCAGAGCAACTGCACAGTCGTACAGGGTAGCTCAAAGAGGAGTCGGGGAAAAATCAAGCAGAGATAAGACTTGAAATCCATCTCCAGATGCAAACTTCCCATGCCTCTGAGTACAGCTGGCTCTCGGATCTAGCTCCAGCCTAGTAAGATGTGGTTCAGCGAAGTTAAGGTATCCCCAAAGTTCAGGACTTGTCCAACTCTGTCTTCTCACGCAGAATCCATCATATGAAAAGATATTCAGTGGAGAATTTTGGCACCAACAGATCACAGACACCCAGTTCCGTCAGCATGAGTGATATTCCCCAGACACCAAGATTCACTCACACCAACACAAAACATAAGGATGGTGGGGAAAGGGGAAAAAAAAAATAATAAAAAAAATCAGTAACCCAAGAGGTTTGAATTTCATTTGATGTTCCCTAGACACATAAGAGGAAGACGAATTTCTCTTTCAACCTATATACATTACCTCATTACATACTGATACTCTTAATTGCTATTCAAGCGCCCAGAGGCAAAGATGCAGCACACTTAACAAGCTGAAAAATATTGTTAGATACATCAGTTTTATAGAGGAAGGCAAATCCAACTGATACTGTGAAAGCAGGCCCGCAGAGAAGGAGGGGAGGTGACAGACAAGTACTGGTATGTGCTAAGGCTGATTTAAAACCTGCTACCTTTATGCCACACTTCAGTCACCGCTGTGACAACACGAACCCTCCGGGTCTCCTAACAGCAGCATCTTGCCGAGATCATTGCAGTGACATGAAGGGCCACATGTCAATGAACTTCTGAATCTGGGCTTTCCCTCCTCCCCTTCTCTCTGCTTGCTGAAGCTCTGCTACATGAGTGTGTCAGCACCATTGGAGTTATAAGGGCACCACCGTCTGCTGGGAAGGAACCAAGCAGGGATGTTTTCAGCTGTTCTGCTAGCAGGTTTCTGCTGTACTGTGAGGGGGAGAAAAAAAAACCAACCAGAAAAAAAAAAACCCTAAAGAGCTGGCTGAACTCGACAGTAAATAAAATTAAGCTCCTGCTAAACCATATGACTTTTGCTAAATTTGAAGTACAAACGATAAAGCTGTTTTATCAGCTTTATGCTGAGTAAGAAAGGGATAAAGAATTAGATTTTTACAACTCAACCCACACCCTGCAGAATAAGCATCATCTGGGCTGTGTGTGGGTGGCACAGTTGGACACCTAATTTTTGAGACAACAGTAGATATAGATATGTGAAGCTACTGCTCAAAGGGCTAAAATAAAGAGTTGTAAATTAATTTGCTGTATAGTTGATGAAAAACAAGCCAGATCTCATATGCTTTATAAGTTTTGGTGAAATCTGACAGGTGATGCTTTTGGCCGAGACAGAAGCACCTAAAGCCAGAACACTTCAATTCCAACAAGAGTTTGCTTCCCACAAGAGTTCTCATGAATCAGGGGTAAATTTGACTGATCTTGGTTAAAGTTTCAAAGTTAAGAACCATGTACCTAGAAGAGGAGCCAACAAAACCTTCCAGGTCAGGAGCTTTGATGTGTATGTTTCTTAATTATTATAAAAGTATAATAAGACCCAAGCAGCCCTAACTAAAACCAAGTAATATCAGTGCTGCTGGTTTTAGAAGAAGAATAACAACGAAGAACTGTTAAAAAATAGTAACATAACGCATCAGTAAACACAAAAGAAGTCAGTCAGGAAAGTATGTAAACTTTCATTTCAAACAAATTTCTGGTCACAGAAATTCTCGAATAGTAAAACAAGACTGATAAGCATTAACTCTCCACAAAATTAAATTACATTAAAAAAAATAAAAAAAAGGGAAGAAGAAAAAGCAGGAGCAATGAGCCCTGATAGGGAAAATGACTGAATTAACATATCAAAGGAAGGAGATAGGAGAGTAATCCAGAGGGTAATACAAAAGAAAAGTTTAAGGGACACCTTGGGATAAATTTTCTTTGAAGTACTGCACTTCCTAAAATAATAGGAGGGTTATCTAAACACGCCCATCGTGCATCACAATTATCGTACTACACTTTTACTTACAGAAAATTCATTACATAAGTGGAGAGTAAGTGTTCCTCTGGAACAGACCTAATTAAGAAGCTCTCATTATGTGTGGAATTCGTGTCAGCAACACAGAAGGCAAGTCCATATTCCAGACGCTGGGTGTGCAACCAGGCCACACACCATCCTCCAGAGCAGAGCTGCCTGGTGTGACTGAAATCTTTACAGCCAATCTACCTTATTAAGATAAAAATAGTTTAATTGTCCTGCATTGCACCTCTTTCTCCCCATTTCCCATTTCCATGAACCGTGCCGGTCCCTGACACCAGAGCTCCAACAACTGTTACATCACAAGCAACTGGCGATATTTCATTTTCTATACAAGCTGGAACAAACAGCCTTGCAGGCAATTAAAATAGCATAAACAAGCCTAAAACTTGAAGACAACTGGTTGATTAACCATCACTTTGCAACCATTCCCATAGTGTGCTGCCAGTGCATTTCATTGTGGGGGCATTGCATTGGTCTGCAATGCAGATGAACCTGATTTCTTTAGCCATTTACATCACAATACATGTTTAAGGAATAATTTAATTCTTGAGAAGACTAGAAGCAGCAGCACCAGCTGAGGAGATGTCCAGTTTCTATCAAGCAAGAGATTAGTTGTGTCCTATGCTCTGCACAGCAAAACTGCACCAAAGAAAGTCCTTTACTTTTTTAGACTGTGCTGGAATTGTAGTGATTGGATGGTTTTACAAGGAAATATACACCCAGTGCATCGCCTGAGGGACTGCTTGGGCAAGGTCCTTGAGAAGGATAATCCTGCTTCCTTTCCTAAGACCATCCAGACATTATCACAGTGTGCTATGACACTGGCATGTGCTTTTATTTTTGGAGATCTAAGATCCAGAAAGATTTTACTTTTTTTTTTTTTTTTTCAAGTTTAATTTTGCAAATCTCTGGGCCTCAAGCAGCTCTCCTTCCCAGCCCAGCTCTGTTGACACCTTTGCAGGTGCAGTCGAGCATCCAGGGCAGATTTCCTTGCTTGAGCTGCTCTGCAACCAAATGGGATAACTCAATATGAGTAGCAGAAGATACCAATTTTTAAACTTCATTCTCCAATGTATGCGACAGATGATACAGATATCTTCAGATGATTGATCTACATCCAATAATCAAATACATGGCAGATATGATCTTTAGATGAAATTCAGTCTGGAAGTTTAAATGGAAAAGGAAATCAGATAATTAAACCTCTACCCTTAGTAATACATTTTTTAAAGTGACAAAATCTATAAAAACCTCAGGCAGAAACATAAAGTGCAGCTGAAAGATTCATTGAAAATCAAATTAATATTTTAATTCTGTCAACACGGAAAAAAGTCTCTAAATGAGATGAAGTTCAGAATGAGTACCAAGCACAGTGATTTATTGCCTCTTCTCCATAATTTAAATGACTGCTTCTTTAATGTTCACTAAATTCCTTCACAGAGTTTCAGTCTTAGTTTCTCATAGAAAAAAAAAAAAAAAAAAAAAAAAAAAAAAAAAAAAAAGGCAGCTTGCACTGCTCTCTGTAGCACTTCAGAAACATTCAATTGAGAAAAAGCCAGTGGTCTTCCAGTAGTCATGTCAAAAATCAGGTAGGCTGAAGGACCAGAGGTACGATCAATAAAGCTTTCCTTACTTCTGTAGCTCCACAATTAACTCTCTAAGCTATAAGAATGGGCTTATTTGTCATGCAGTCTTCATGAACAATAAGTTTCAAAGAGTGAAACTAAACATACATATGTATTTGTAATGCAGCACAATGCCTTCAAAGCCAGATCAGATGGCCAGGGCAACACCTTAGCTACACACACACTTATTTCTCCAGCTTTTACCTTTATAAGTGTTTCCCTTAAATATGTCTTCTCAAAAAGCAGTAAAAGTGAAATAAATAGATAAAGGAATTAATGAATCAAGAGCACTCAGTTTAACTGCTTCAAAAAGCCTACAGCAATCACTAAACGATAGGTTGCCAAAACTGTAGTCTAATTAAGTGAAGATTAATTGTTAAATTACCTTAAGTATAATACAATTGAGTGATGCATCATGTTTACATGAATTGATCAAATGCACAATTAGCAGCCATGCACAGATCCATGTTTAATAATACGATTTTAATATTCTGTTGACTCTTAGCACACATATACTTTTATTAAATGTATACAATAATTACCACGGGGCTGTCCAACATTCTTGTCATCAGAGAAATAAAGAATTTCAGATTCTATTCCTACGGTCAAGTTTTTACTCTTTGATATCATTACACCAGCACATGAAGCAGCCTGAATAACAACGTTTCATGGCAAGGGGATGGGAGAGAGTCAGACTTTTAAAATACCGTAGCTGTCAGCTATGACTTCCCCATCTGGGTGTAATCACAGGAAAACAGAACTGCAGCAGGAGCAGCCCAATCCCTGCAAAGCTGCAAGGTTGAGTCGCACCATCCCAGGACAGCCACTACATCTCCTCCTTCCCAGCTGCGTAACTTTTACAAATTAGTACCAAGAACCCGGGGCTAAACCACAAAGGGTTCCATGAAGAAAACAACAGACAGAACGAAGGCAGAAGTTGGATGATGATGCCCAGATGATCCCACAAGATCAGGGGGTCCAATGCAGAAAACAAAAAGAAACCTGAAAACACTTCTTGACTCTGATCTAGAGAAAAGCTGCTTCTGCACCTCAAACCTTGCAAGTAAATTAATTCTGGTTAATCTCTTGGCTGTTTTTACAACAGCCCCTTTGCCAGGCAGCTGAAATTTTCAGCACAACCAGGAGTGGTTCCAAACACCACACACCATCTTGCCAGGCCCTCTCGTTATAAATTTGACGTTTCTAAACAAGGTTAAAGGACAGGCAGAATGGAAATGGTGCGCTAATGGGAGCAAATGAGCAACAATCCCAAAGCACCACAGAATATATGACCAACCAAATGGCAATTTCAGTATACTTTCAAATGCATCTAGAGACTCTAGAGACCTAATGGCCAGTTATGAGCTTGATTTAGTTAATTACAGAGAGATATCTTATTACACAGGCAGGTCAAAACCCTCCATCACAAACATCATCTGTGCCTGTTACACATGCCTTTTTATAGAAGATTATTTACACTCATCTTTACAATAAGATGCAAAAATGTTAGTCTTTCATGGGCTTGCCTTTACAAAACAGAAAGTTTTCTGAACAGCATGCTTGAGACAAAATTTCCTTGTGGTGAAAAAAAATCCGCACACAATAACAAAGCATTCCCATACAAAGGAAAACCAATTCTGGTTACTTCAGCAAGGGTTTCACCAAACAGAAGCATTTCATAGACTCATGCTGCTCTTCTACATAAAAATAATTTCTATTCCATCTGCAAATCTCAGGTCTTAGCCTCAGCATAACAATTGCATCTGCCACTCTATTAATTTTATTCTGAGATGCAATGTATTTAGGAAACTACTTAATTCAGTATTTTCTTAGTCAACAGCATCCCTTTCCAGAGACAATCAGCATTATGGGATTCATTCCGATATGCTTACTCATGCACAACTGGATTACAGGAATATGGGAATAAAATGGACAAAAATAGCCACTGCACTCCCTAAAGCAGGAATTTAATCTTATCTGTCTGTGGCTCCAAAGTTATACTCAAATTAGCTTAAAATTTTAAGAATCCCATAAGGGCCAGATCTGAGCTCATGTTAATCACATCACTCCACTGAAAGCAACAAATCCATATGGATTTCTGCTCACTGGGAATTGCAGGAGCAGGAACCTCAGGAAGAAGTCACACACGTATATCTGAAGGCAGCATTTAAATCGCATAAGGAAACAAAGCAACTTTGATGCCAGTCCCAGAAGAGCAGTATCAGAGTTGTTTGTTCACTCCATTCAAGCTGCGTGAAAACTACCCACACATCTATGCTCCTGTCTCTCAGTGGCAGGTGAGCTGCTGAGTGTGCAAAGCGATTGTTGGCTCCGGTTAACTGAAGTCAAGCTCATGACTGGTCAAAAAGTAGGGTCCTTCAATAACAGCAAATCAACAACAACAACAAATATTAACTTTGGGCTTTACTGAAATCTTCATATGTCCCATCCTTAAGCTCTCAGTGACCCTTTGTCTCCTCCTTACCAATTTCTAGTCACGTCTCAGTTCAGATACTCTTCTTTTTTTTTTTTTCCTCATCTAAATGTTCTTCAAGCAGTCGATTTGTTTGGACATTCATGTAAATTGTTTCCATACCTCAAACATATGCGTGATGATGCTGGGCACCAGGATTTGAGAGGGAGTACCACAGCAGTATCCTGGGACTTCATTCATAACCAGCCGGGGAGAGCTGTGTGGCCAACGTGGTGTCCTACTGGCTCTGCCTTTCGGCTTCACAGCTGGCCACTAAAGCCAGCACCTCACATTCCCAGACAATGCTGGACTTTGATTTGTCAGCCAGCTTGGGCTCACACTTTATTTTCAGGTTGTGAATTGTTTCAAAGCTCACACTACAGACCTGATTTTCAGTATTAACTGTTGTTCTTTAATACTACTAAAAAATAAATAAATAAATAAATAAATAAATCAGCTTGGTTTAAAGTAGGAGAAACATCCTGGCAACTGGATTTGGCATCTGGGACAGGCTCGGTGCTTGCCTGGCAGCCATCCCGACCACCTGGGCTGGGCAACAGCAGGAAAAACTATTGGTATTCAAAGCAGATCCCAGGTAAGACTACCACCATATGCTGACAAAATATCATGTATTAGATCCTAGGACAGCTGTTTCACTGCCACCTTATAAAACAGACAGTGAGAGCAAAAGGAAATGATAGAATCATTTAGGTTGGAGAAGACCCTTAAGATCATCAAGTCCAACAGTAACCCAGCACTCCCCAGTCCACCCCTAAACCATGTACCCTCAGCCCCATGTCTACACCTCCCCTAAATACTCCCAGGGATATTGACTTAACCACTTCCCTGGGCAGCCCATTCCAACGCTTGACAACCCTTTCAGGGAAGAAATTTTTCCTAATATCTGATCTATAGGGAGGAGGAAAACAACTGAGCCCAGACATCAATCATTTGTATTATCCTGTTTGGCCATGGGAAACTCTACACAGAAAGCTGGACACTGCTCTCAAAAAGTGCCTCCGTTACACAGATTTACTTCTAGAGCATCTAAGGAAAAAATATTTCTAATTTATGTCATTAACAAGGGTTATTCAGAACTGCCAGGGGAAGTACAAAACACTCTACCACCTCCTAAGAATAATGCAGTAATCTGGAAATAATGCAGCAATGTGTCACTTTCACTTTTGGTCTAAATAAAAAGAAAGATATAAAAATTAAGTGTTATATTAAACACAAATGTTATTTCATTCTAGACTTCTGAAGGGCGTCCATTTCAGAGCACAGTGCATCCAGACATCTCATTATTTCAAAAAAAATAACTTAGCTATGAAAGAATATTCGTTTTCTTAGTGAAATCTGATTTCACTTTACAGCTTTTCTAACTTTATTAGAAGCATGAATTGCCAGGCACTGGCCTTCTGCAAACTGGACAATAATATCAATCACAGATCCATTAGACAGAGAAAGGGAAGACGGGGAAAGTATCTCAAGCAAGATACCTTTGAGTGTTTAAATTGTTGTTTTCATGTAGTGAGAAATGCTGAATGCTTTCTCTGCCATTGTCACTTTGATACACTGCCATACAAATAAATTTACAATGTGAATGCATTGCTAAACTGGTAGGTGAAAACTATTACATGCACAATCTTTGCACAAAGAAAATCTACTCTCTTCAGAGTTATTTGTTTAAAAGGACTGTTTTATTTATATACAAATATTTACACAGCATTCAACAGCACTCTGTTGATCTCTTCTTGCATGGAATACATTATATTTTAAAAATACAACTATTCTACTACTTTCAACAATTTTCAAGAATATCTATTACAGAAATACCTCCTACATCGGGAACATAAAGAGTAAAAGGCACTTGATTGGGTGTTTATATCTTATTTATACAACACAACGGAGATCTAAAACAGTTCCACAAACGCTTGGAACTAGTCAGCCTAGAAAAACTATAGTGATACTGAAAATATATTTATGATTACAAATACTTTCATAACTCTAAGCTAAGGAGCCTTGAATTACCTCGTATTTACCCATGGGCAGATACTGTGGATTAACTAGGATACAGCAGCTTGTTAGCCCAGAGCCCACACATGCATGCTTACCCCAGAGTAGCTTAGACTTAAGAGGTGAATCAATAGGGAAGATCTCCAAGACGTCATCCCTAAAGAATAGGAAAAAGCCTTCCTAGATTCAAGCAATATAGCTAATAACATTCTCATGGCTACAGATACTACTTTCTCACACATCTCATGTCTGCCAGGGAATAAAGATCCTTGTGTGGCACAGGCAGCCATACTTGAGAAATCCCGCTGGGGACCAGGCAAGCACCAGTAATTTCAAGTGAGACTTAGTTATAAAACACCCATTTTTTCTAAACTGAAAAATATCACAAAGAAATACTGGAATTTTTAGCCTACCTTGGTTTTTCTTTCCCCAGTGACTTTTAAATAAAGCAGTACTGAAAACACAGTCAACATTTTTCCTTTATCATATTTCTCCAGTCAACACAATTTCTTACATCCATTTGCAAAACAGCTTAAAACTGTTGTGGAAAAAAACAGTAGTTAGAAATACTGGGGGTGGGAGACTATTAGTCATATTTTAAATATGACTAATAAGAAAATAACTAAGTAGGCTTATATTTAGCAAACAAACATGTTTGATATGCCCAACTGAAATACACCTAGCCTATGCTTGACATCCACCTAGTGACATAAGGGGATCAGACAGCCCATCATGAGCCCTGATTAAAGCTGGTTATCTTTATCACTTTCATTCACCTTAAAAAATGGAGGAAAAAAATAAATCACAACCCAGGGTGCATTCTCAGAGAAATAAGCAGCCTCTGCCACGTACCAGACCATCGCTGGAGGCATTTCCAGAGGAAAGCAGCGAGGTGAAACCTTGGGAGGCTGTGAAGAAGAAAGGAATTCAAACATGAATGAAGTGTTTTCCTTGCACTGTCCAGTGTAACTCCTCATCGCGCCTGGCTGGCGTTACAGAATTGTCTGCTTCAGCACAACACTTGCCAGAAGTTATTAACACTCAGATTTCTCACGGAAAAAGATTGACTCCTCTGCACTGCTGAGATGGCTGGTGGAAGAATGAGCAGCTGCACAAGGCAGTCGGCATATTCAGAGCTTTATTTTACCCTGAGACAGAGAAACAAGGTGGAGCCGAAGAAGCTGTATTCTTCTACTTCACTTGCCTTACACAGGAACAATTCAAGCAGATAAGATGGGCAGCAATTTCGAACTCACTGTGTGTGTAAAAACTTCCTATGTATGAATTTCAGCTACCTAAGAGAGTCCCCTTCCACCCCCTCATGATCCGAAGAGCTTTATTCGTCCCCGTTAAAGTAGCATCCATGAGCACCTCATCATCTTTAAGAGATTTATTCTCACAAACCCCTGGGAGGCAGAGAATCACAGTTATGGCATTTTTGCAGAAAGCTTTAATGTGCCACAATTTCCCAGGCATTTGACCCAAGACACACCCCAATGCCAGGCAGACCCAGGGGAAGGTGCAAGGACTGGTACCCACCACACCGGGACACGGCTGCGACCCATCACCAACCGCTCTGTCCTCAACAAGAATAACCTGTCCTTTCCCTTAATTCCTCCTGCACCATTTCAGCATCTTGACTATTATTTAAAATACCAGACAACATTATCTCCCTACATCTCATTAAACGTCTAGGAGTTTAATTGCAGTGAGCTTCTGAAAACAGCAGATTCAGAATAGCCCGTGCTCAACTCTGCAGATTGAAGTCAGGGTTGGTGTTGGCCTTACAGCAACAGCCAAGCAGTAAAACAGAATCAAAGAAATACCAGATCTTCAGCCAACACATCGGCCAAAGACAAACCCAGGGCAAGCATTTCCCAGAACCACCTTTGACCCCTGCCCTGCTCAAGACGGGCACACAGGGAAGGAAGATATTTAATTCCTGCCTTTATGCCACCCAGCTACTGGGTATGATGCTATGAGCAGTGTGTTCTATTTGTCTCTACTTCCCTGGTAGAAGAACTGTTGCATTATTTGACAAAGTTTTGTCAGATGTTAACTACTGTTCTAATAGAAAACACTATTTAAATCCAGAAGACAATTTTTTGAAAAATTCTTCTACTGCAGGTGCATTTTTTTCTTACCAAAACCATCATGACTATCGTGCTCCAGATAAATGCTGCTGCACAGATTATTCAAATTGGATCTGAAATCCATTCAGAGCCTTTAGAGATCATCAAGTTAATTTGGCCGCCAGGCATTCACCCTCAGGGCAGAACTCAGATAAAAAAATAAAGACATGTTCCAAGCTGCATAAAGCTGAAGAAGGAGATACCTCTCAACTCTCTGGCGAAGCTGGAGTTTCACTTTGCTTTAGTTCATTTCAGTTATGACACCAGACCTCAGTGTTCTGTGTTTACAGAATCAGATAATGTTTTCAATGTACACAGCCAAGTGTTTAATTTGCATTTGTGTGGCTTTACCCAGTGTTATATGGAGCCCGTCTGTGCACCTCAGGATGTTCAAAGAGGGAAAATGGGTTATACTAATTTATTTAATCATTAAATACATTCATTTAAGGATTAAAATAAGTTATTTGATGCAGGTATATGTGGCAATAAAAGGGGAGGAGGAAATCCACAGTTGTTTGGGGCTGGTGGACCACAAGTGGCTATACATTCCCAGCTGCACACAGAAAAGTTCTGACTAGAAAGCTGTTTGCCTAGAGGAAGAGAACAGGGGTAGATAGATGAATTTTTCTTCTGTGTCCACACATGGCTTCTCCCAGTGCTGAGCACTGCTGCTTTTGGAAAGTGAATCCAGATATCCCTGTGATACAGCACTTCCCTCATACTATACCCTTCAGGATACTAAGAAACAAAAAAACGATGGAGAACATCAGAGCAACCTGAAAGAGTCTGTCCCTGGACCAAACAGGGGAAAAAAATAAATTAAAGAAAGAAAAAACACATTAAACAAACCGTTGAACGAAGGCCCAGGAATATGTTTAGCTGTCTCGTGAGTCTAGTGAAAGGTAAAGCCAACTTGGGCTAAAGCTGGACTGCTAAAGAGGACTGAAAAGGAAAATAACTATTACAGAGCTGGTCCCATGCCAGCACTTGTTTTGGTTCATGCTTTTGATGAGGAACTGAAGACAATCAACGCTATTAACTTTTTTTTTTTCAAAATTTCCCCGTTTTTAAATCAATTTTCTAATTTATCAAGTCACTTTTAAATTAATCTTCACATGTTAGAGCTCCGTATCCCCTGGGAGAATTAGTGCAGGCTGCAAAGTGCTCCATGGCGTCGCTCGCTGCTGAACCCCCTTCCCTCTCTTTTCCGTTTTTGTCCCAGGCTCCTACCCAGCCTCCTGCCAGCATCGCAGCGGATACTGGAATCATCAACTTGCTGTCAAAGCTACCTTTAAACAGCACAACTAAACATCCAAAACGTCTTGGTGTAGTTTGCTCTGAAAGAAAATTCTGAAAATTACAGCTCCCAACTATGCCATTATGTCACCAAAACAACAAAATCCAGCAAGGAGAAGCAGTTCTTTGAAGAAAACTGGGAACAGATATGATACAATAAGTACCCACTATTACTTGAATTGCAGGAAGCTCATCTTTTTCTACAAGCTCAAGATTTTTTTGCATGTTTTCACGTGCATCAAAAGTGTTCAAATCATATGCCTAACAGGATCTAATGGTAACTCAGAGTCCAATCCTGATATAATTTACACCTTACGCAGGCAAACACAACAGAACACTGAAACTGTTCCTAATTACATCAATTTTTCAGGCTAGAAGAACAAGTAAAGGGCTAGGTAAGGAGTAAAATATGCAATGAATCCCAAAACATGCAGGTATCTGCAAGTCAGTCAAAGTCAGGACAGAGAGGCAGTGACTGTGCTGCAGGGGAAGGAATATGCCTGCGTACTGACCCAGCACCTTAGCTAGCTTGCCCTGCTAAAAACCACATAAACATTTTTTTAGTTGGCTGGTTGGGTTTTTCTGTGCAGCAATAGTGGAGAAACGGAAAGCTCATAGCCATAAAACGAACAGGGATGTTTTAGAACAATGCACCTGTCTATTACTCTAGTCACATTTGGGCAAAAGCTGTGGCTAGCCAACTGTGAATACCCTGCATGCAAAATATCCCAGTGCTCTTGGGCCACATCATGCTGTTCTGGCCAAACACTGCATAACGAGGAAGCGAAACAAAAGACCAACTGCACTACTTCTCCCTTAGGAAGGGATAAACTTAACCTAATTATATACTTTGTCTGGAATGAAGAGAAAATTAAACTACACTTGCCTCCTCATATCTAATATTTATGTTAACAAAGAAGGAAAATAATTACTAGGATACACCTAGACTTGAAAAGCAGACCATTAGATACCTTTTGATGGATTATAGCAGTACCAAGCACAGTAAAAAGTGTGGATTCTACCAGTTGAGACGTGTTTTAAACAGGAGTCCACATTGTTTTTTCACGATATAATGTTTTATCCAATTAATCATCCTACTCTCACGGGTTTTTCCTCCTTTTTTGCTCCTAGCTAGGTCACTGGATAGTGATGCTAATTTGTCAAAGTTCTTGTGCAATTTTCTGCTTATTAAAAAGTGAGGAATCACACTGCAATTTCAAGATCTATACCAACTTCAATGCTGGCGCCTCAGAGTGACCTCCTTGTGTTGACAGAGGAAAAAATAAGTCTCCTTCATTTATATTACAGATTAAAGTCTTTATCTCTTGCTGCATCAGACACTACAGCTTCCTTTCCAGGGGTATTTTGTTTGGAGTTTTGGTTTTTAAAATACCTACAAAGAAGAAAAGAGGAAATAATATGCCAGGTTCATTAATGCTATCTGATTTCCTTCTGACTTCACGCAATTTAATTATAGAAAGATGAAATTTTGATTTTATTGTGAAATAGCATTAAAATTCTTTCTGAAAAGAAAATTCTGTATTTACCAGGAACAAATGGAAACTATCAAAAGTATAGGTCAAATGGGGAGAATTAGAAAAGAAAGTGCAATTCTTTGCTGTCAGGGATTCAGTCACAAAGAGAAAAGGAAACTAAATAGTCTCTTCCTTCTAATACGTTGAAAAAATAATGAGAGAAAGAAAATTTCCTATCTCCTTTACAGTATGTGAGACTTCAGGAATCTTCAAAAAAAACCCAGAAAAGCAACCAAACAAAATTTTTATCACTTCAAGCTCCCCCAGGAACATGTTTCAGTTGCTAAAAAAGATCTTAAACTCAGACAGTTACATGTGCAGTGAAGTCAGCTGAACCGCCACTCAAACATTGTGTTTCACCACTTACTAAATCTATCCATAAATCTTCACATGCTCCAAAAGAGAGGCTTCAGATAGAGGCTACTGGCCACCAACCCTGCAATAATTCATTTCTATAAAATCATTTTCTGCCACTCACATGGAGCTGGTCACTAGCCTGGTCTCCAGAACAAGAGGGGCAAATTCAGCAGGAGGCACACGGCTCCTTCTGCCAACTCTGGCCAACACAGGTAGGAGACTATAAAATTTTAAAAGAAATTAAAATTAAAAAAGACTCACCAATATAAGAGCCAAGTCATGATTTGACAAAAGCAGCTTTTGAAAATAAAATGCCCGAGGTGGGTAAAAAGTGCTCTTCTCTTCCAGCTAAGTGGAATTATTTCATTCCTTGGATGATTTTAAAAACAAACCCCTCCAAACTGAGGAGAGAATTTGCAGGGTGAGCCTGCTCTCTTCCAGGGGCTGCTGCCACCCCATAGTCCCAGGTCATCTCCCTTCTGCCTTCTCCTGCAGAAACCACCTGCCATCACCCCCTCTTCATGTGCACTGCAACCTCCAAGAGACCAAACTCACATTTAGCAGGATACACCTTCCACTGGATATAGCAAGGATCTAATCCCTCTGAGATTAAACTGTCAGAGGGACAGCTCTTCGCCCCTGGGGAAGATGCTCGATTATGCAGGGAAATTTCTTACCCAGAAACTTTCAGTAACATCATGTCAATCAGTTCCTCTCCCTGTGTCTCGGACTTATAAATGCATGCACAATAAAAACAGTGATTTTTTTATTATTATTTTTCCCCCCAGAAGAATGGTGAAGGAGGGGGCCTCAGACTGGTGGAGGCCAGAACTGGATTTGGAGGAAAAGGAGAGGACTGAGAAACAACAGAGCTTCCCACCCATGGTCAGCTGAAGTTTTCATATTTCCAGGAGAACAGAACCCTGAATGCAAGAGTTTCAAATTATCAAAATATTACATTTCGATTGGAGAGAGGGGCCTGCTCACAGCATGCCCCAGGGGAGAAATGAGAAGGCAGAAATACGAATCTGCTCAAGGCAGACCAGGTTAAATGGAGCTTGCTAAGAACAGATAAGAGGGTCCTGTCAAGAAGATTAAAATAAAGTAGATGCTTGCAATGGAAGGATGGAGAGAAGATCGGAAACCAAGCAGTGTGAAACAGGAGGAAACCACAAAACACAATAGACAGTCTGAAAGACAAGTCCACTTGGAAGAGCAACAGGAAACTGCTGCCCCGATTTATGCCCATTCCATCAGGTTAAACGAAGCCCTAACACACAAACTGAAATGGTGAAAGCCTCGGGATTTGATCTAAGCTTAATATTTAAATTCATGGGTTTGTTTTGGGGTGTTTTTTTTTTTCTTTTTGCCTTTTTTTTTTAAATAAATAAATAATTAAGATTACCTGCCCAGCCAAAAGGAGTTGCCCTCAAACACAGAAATAGTAGATTTTTGCATTTAGTAGCATGGTGTGCAAAGTGATACAAGTATAACTGACAGTAGCAGTTTATATGGATATGGGATTATATTTCTGTCCCTTCAAAAGTTATTAGCCTGCAGTTCCAGTAGTTTTGAGCCAAGAACTCAAACTCAAGCCACTCCGAACTTACAAACAGTTCAGAATTTTATTTTACACATAATTCTTGTTCTTAACACAACTGAAATCCAAATGCTAATATGATCTGAGAGGGTGAATCAGAGCTTCAAGAGTCTTTGTATTACCCAGTATTTCTCAATGCCTCTCAAGACAGGAATATTAAGCCATCCCCCAAAACAGCAGCCATTGCATCTTCAAAGGCAGAAGAAGCTAAACTGGAAACAAACTGAGAAGAGAAATGAGCTCTTCGTTGCAGCTGTGATTACATGAACCAACTGTCTAACACCAGGACAAATACTGTACTTCAATTGATTTAACTGCATTTTACCCTGGCAAAGCTGATTATAAAAGCATGAGATAATTTGCAATTAGGCAGCAAAACCATCACATTTTTCAAATGCCGTACAAATTTAACAGTGTCCATACACTAACATACAACACATGCCATCTAAGGATTTTGGGTTCATTCCAGTGAGCATGCCAGGCTAACTGAACCTACAAACTACATTATCCACTACATCACATCAGAATATCGAAGTTTTTCCAAGTGTTCCTTCTCCTTCCTTCTCAGTTCAGAAATTTGTAAAGTGAATCTCAAGGCTGAAAGCTTCAGGCTTCGCAATGAAACACCAGGCTCTCAACCCATGTTTGTGGGACACTGTTCACATTCCATTTCCAATAAAATACACGCAAGTGGGAGGTCTTCAATATTCCCAAGAAATCCCATCACACTTCAATTCCAGGAAATTCAGAAGTATCATTACATTCATGTAAAAGATCCCCCACACTTTTCTAAACCACGTGGGAGAGAGAAGCACCCACCTACTCTTGCACTTCTGATGAATTAATTCCCCAATATGATAGAATTGCACTGCAAAATAACCTTCTCATAGAGGTTTATGTTGTACTTAAGCTTAAATCTGAATTCCTTGGATTTGCAATATTTCTTCTGGTAAAATCATTATATATGTGTAAAGCTGTGGGAAGGCTGGGAGAAGCTGCACATAAAAGGTGCTCTCAGATTAAGCCTAGATGAGCAATGGGTTTTTTCTGGAGACTATATTTATTAACAGCCATAGCTCCTCTGAAGGCTGAGCCTGCCTTTCCCCGTGTTGCTACAGAAAACACAAATATAGCAACAACGAGACAGAGTAAGATGATCCACTGTGGCCAGGGGGACATGGGTCCAGCAGGTCACACCTTGCTGGTCCATCCGGCTGCTTCCCACATCCCACAAGTCCTTGTCTACAATCCCACATCAGCACGGGGAAGAATGAGGGGCGAAGGCATTCACAATGAGGCGCAAAGGGCTTCAATGACGAAGCTGCAGTCTCCTTGCTGACCCGTGCTTTGCAACTCTTCCAGATTTGCATCTCCAACTCTATTCCTCTCTGCCTCCCAAAATTTTCTCTCCAGTTATTTTCCATCACTTGAAGACGTCACCAAGTTTTCTCATCGGCATGAAATGTTCACTGCGAAGAGTCGAGTTTATTTTGTTCAATGTGTTTTTGCTAGATAAGCACTTGGGAACTGCTATTGGTCTCACACAAGTCCGCCATCCTCTCGATACCGGCCTGTAGCCTGCAAGCCAATTTCTGTAGAGTTCTGCTTAATTTTGAGTCTTGTCTCTTCTAGTCACCCTTCATGATTACAGTCAAGTACTGTCCTGTCCTGATATGCATGCAGTTACACTTTTGTCAGATGGATTTATATTCAAATATTACAGGTCTTTGTTGGAAACAATTTCATGTTTTCCTCTGCAAGAACTGGGATGTATCATGTCGCTGGTTGATGCACAGCAACTGCCCCAAGTGTGCAGAAATACTCCCCAAGTGCTTTTTCTGCAGGATTGGAGAGAAGGCTTAAAATCCACAGTGAACCTTAAATGAAGCATAGGAGCATCACATATTTTCAGGCTTCTCATCCAGATACCAACTGACCAGTGGTGGTGAGAAAATCAGCATCGCTTCTCAAATGGTTGGGGGGATGGCCTTCTCCAGAAAAAACACACCCGCCCAGTGATGGGCACTGCTCCAGATGGACAGATTGCAGCAAAACAAACATCATGCTCATCAACCTGTGTCAAAACTAATTTGTCAAGCATCTACCAATAACTTCTGTATTCTGAAAGACATTACAATAGGATAAAACAGAGGTTCGCTTGCTTAAAGCACCTGGGCCAGGGCCTGGCAATCCCCCTGCTAGAAGGACTTCTTGGTGTTTCACAGTAGTCAAGAAAATCCCTACATTTTTAAGTTAGTCTTCTGATAAAAGTATGCCAGCTGGTAGGACAGAGCTTTTAATGATGCAGAATCTCCCTCCTGATGAAACTATCTGCTATGAACCATATAGCAGGAAGAATGAAAACCCAAAGACTTTGCACCAAAGAGCAGGACATCACCCAGCACAACCCCATCAGCATCACAGACGGGTGCTATACCTCCATGCCTTTGGGAAACATGACCACTGAGCAGACACCTTTGCTGCAAAGCTTGCAAGACAGCAGTGAAAGAAAAAGAAAGACAAATATATTTACAGGCTCAAGGCAATCCTCCCCCCCAAGCACTGCAGTTTCTGTTGAGTCAGAGCTGTCATCTGCCCTCCAACAAACTTCACTGTCCATTTTTCAAGTAAGATTCAATCAAGGCTCTCTGGCTCCTCAGGGAAGCAGCACTTTAGCCTGAACTGCTTCCACTCAAACGTAATGGAGTGAGATTGCTCATGCCATTATTTTAAATGGTTTGAGGCCACACGGTCCCCAATTTCATTAGCTGCATTTATATACAGACCTTGCACTTAATACTGTGGAATCCAGAGACAAATAAACATTACATGTCATCCTCCCACCACACACACACAAAAAAACCCAAGGTAAAAACCAAAGGAATTAAAACACACCCAGACAGCAGCAAATGATCAGCACAGACCCAGGCTCCAGTTTATGTGTGTTTCCATTTCATATATCATCTATGCGAGAAGAACACGTCTGCACACATACATAAACTTCAATCAACTGTTTGCAAGTGGAAGACACAGACCCAGTCCCCTCCTATTCCGCTTTACAAATCAGAAAAATTACAGTCAACCAGACCTTGCACACACTGATGTTGGACGGCAATGTAAAACCTGGTACCCCCAGACACCTACCTGCACTCAGGAGTTCATCTAAGCACAGGTGTTATACTTAAGCTAATTGGCTAAATTACTGCCAGAGGCTGTGTGATCACTGAGGAGACCAGTCAGACCCATGTGCCCACAGGGTGAGCGGGCTGGAGATGTGCAGGACAAGCTGCATCACTCCCCCATTTAAGCCAGCCTTAGGCCAGTTTACACTAAGATCAAACAGGTTTAAAACTAAACTCAAGGGATGATACGATATTGCACCGTAATAACTCAAAGAGCATATGTCTGCATATTACAGAATCACAGAATCATATTGGTTGGAAAGGACCTCTGAGATTGAGGCCAACCATACACACACAAAACCCCAACAATCTCAGTCACTAGAGCATGCCCTGATGTGATACCACATCTACACATTTCTTATATACTTCCAGGGATGGTGACTCCACCACCTCCCTGGGCAGGCTGTTCCAGTGCCTGACCACCCTCTCAGTAAAGTAATTCTTCCTAATATCTAATCTAAACCTCCCCTGCCTCAACTTCAGACCATTTCCTCTGGTCCTGACATTATTCCCTTGGGAGAAGAGGCCAGCACCCACCTCTCTACAACCTCCTTTCAGGTAAAAGGCAATGAGGTCCCCCCTCAGCCTCCTCTTCTCCAAACTAAACATGCCCAGCTCCCTCAGCCTCTCATATAACTTGTTCTCTAGACCCTTCACCAGCTTGGTCGCTCTCCTCTGGACACACTCCAGCACTTCAATATCCTTGTAGAGAGGGCCCTGGAACTGAACATATTGGGCAACACTTTTGCATGTCTCCAGCAACATGTGAGAGAGGAATATGAAAATAATAATACACAGATCCCAAACTGAACAGCATGACAGGAGTGAGATATGAAGCACTCGAACACAAACCCATGAGCAATTAAGCTTTACGTGGCTGAACAGGTGTGAGTAATTAATGCTCATATACATTTTTCCTGGAAGTTCTATAATTTTGTATCAATTTCTGTGTTTACTTTAAGAAAAATTATACATCTCTGACAGACTTCAGAGAGGCTTATAATAACCTTATAGAGTTGGCTACTCCTTTATTAAGTGTTATTAGTGTCGTTCAGTACTTCCGCAAAACCCACTTCAATGAATAAAGTAATATAATGAAAAAAAGAAATAAATTTAATGGCGTTGAATGCTGATATGTTTTTACGATTTGTTGTTAATTGCAACATCGATACAGTTAAACAACAGATGCTGTGAGTACTTTTTAGCTACCGGTAATTTTTGTTTTGTTCCGTTTTTCTTACAAAACAGATTTTTCATTTAAACAGCTGCTGGGTGATTTTCAGCATGGAAAATTAAAACCTTCTCTTTCACCCACCAAAGAAACAGTGATTTGCTGTTAATCCAAAGAATTAGAAAGAGCATTTTTATCCAAACACAAGGTATTAGGAAAAGAAAGAGAATAATCAGCTGGGATGTAAAGTTACCCTGCAAACAATGTCACAGGCAAAGCCTATTGCAATAAACAGGCCAAGCACGACACAACAAATCTGGCTCATCCACCTCAGTAACTGCTTTATGGAGACAGTTTTCTTTACATTCTTCCATTCTTCACTACAGCACCTCCCTGAACCATAATAAGAACACTGTGATACTGCATCCAGCGAGGCTATGGGAGTGTACAGCAGAGCGATCCTATTTCAAGATGGACTTTTGGGGTTAAATTTAATCTGAATTTTGCTTTAGAGAAGGCAAAGCCAATTAAATACCGCTTCACCTGGAAAGAAAAGGGTAGCGACCCCTTGGTGTTGAAGTCATTTCCCCCATGGGATCAGCCCAGCCACAGTGAAGCTGGTTTCACTTCTGGGGCACTGGTCTCAAGACACTTCTGTGGAAGCCCTGCAACCCCAAGGAACCAACCCCTGTTTTCCAAAGCACTGCCGGGCTCATGCAAAAAAGGACTCTGAGCCCAATACACAGAAAAGGACAATATTTGGGTTTCACAAGTGCTCTATCCTGTAAATTTGCCAGAGCAAAAAGGTCTTCATTACCTATAACTCTGAGGCAAAGGAGGATGTTTAGTGCAATGCACCAGAATATTTCCATTCAGGTTAGGTGGATAAAAAGATTGCAACTCCACACACTTTAAACAATTGTAGTACTGCAACCAGTACATTAGTCCTACCCAAAAAAAGAGTGAGAAGAGAGATTCTGCTTAACATGTGCAACATCCATAAACGCCTCTACCCACTCATTGCACAGGACACCTAGACAAGTAGTTCAGGTTTGACTAAGTCATACACAACTAAGTCATAATAAAAGAGGCAGCAGCAGAATGCACACTGTACTGGGCACCACTTGGCTGTCAAAGAGACGAGCATAGCCTAAGATGGCAGGACCCAAAAGTCTCTGGACATCTCCAGGACAGAAGCTCCAGGTGTTTGTGGAAGGGCACTGGGAAGCCCAAAGGGCCTTTTAGAGGTAAGCAGAAACCATCAGAGTAACAGAAATTAACAGTATCAAAGGGGGAAAAAAGCAGCAATGTTTGAGGGTTTTTAAAAGGTGCCACACAATGATATTTGTACTGTGCTGTCATGCAAGTATTACAAACAATGAAAAAAGTTAGGACACAACCCCCTGGGCAGGTCAGTGATGTGAGATGAAAAGTGCAGGAACCGAGGCCATAAATTCATAGGATGAGAAGAAAAGCCTCCTAAGCACAATATTTACTGCCTACTCAGTATTCTTTTTTATTTTCCTATGTTTGCTTGACCTTGGACACTCCCTGTTTGGTATTCTCTGAGCAGTGCAGAGCTCTATTTCACTTCCCAGAAAGTCTTAGCCCTTCCAGGCTCGCCAACAAAGGTATTTTGCCCTGCCTAACATAAGACACCAAACGCAGGAGCCACCTTCTCTCCCTAATGCATAAGATAAGGCTGTAATGACAGGCTGTGAAGCCCTCCACATACACACAACTGATGAATATTCATTAAAAGTCAACACGTAACATTTATATCATTCCAGCCACACAGGGAGGATGAAGTGCCTCCCCCCAGGTAGCAACACCTCACTCAATTCACGATGGGCCACTTTGTACCGTGTTAGATAAAACCCACAGCTGCTCACATCCTTTGCATTTCAAGCCAGTTTTTCTCCTTCATAAACAGTGTTCAGAAAGGAGACTGAGGCACACATAGCGACCCTGCCAGCACTGCAGAATGCACTCATCTTTTTCACACACACACCAAAGGTATTTTTCCATCAGATAATATTTTTCAGGCTCTTTTGGACTCAGAGAAAAAGGGCTTCAGTAAAATAAAAACATCTCTTATCTTAAAACAACTGTCAGTTTAGGAAACAACTGACTGAGCAGCAACTGTGTCCTGGGTACACACATTGTTTTACATGAAGGCACTCCTTAAAAGAGAATCCCAGAAGTCCAATTAGTTTGCAAACATCTACCTCCCGCTGACCTCTCCTAGCACCGTGAGCATACATCCCATGCTGTTCTCATGTTTCCAGGATTGCACCTGGGCTAGAAACCAGATAATTACTTTTATCACAGCAACCACAAGCATTCATGGCCTTTCTGGACTTCTATACTTTCATAATATTCATCAAGGAGAGCCTCCCAGATTAATACAGATACTGGAATGGCGATGGAGATAAATGGCATGGATTGAACAAACTGTAGATTAGGAGGCTTTTAGGCACATTCCTGCTTTCCTCCTTACACATTGCCTCAACATGCATTTGTACTTAATCATCTGTTGTGCACTACAAAGATGTGGTCAGATCCTCAACCTTAGTTATACTGAACTGTGCTGATTTACAACAGCTGAGAATCAAGCCCTGGAGAGACTCCATTAGCTTTATTTCACCTCCTGGAGGAAGACCAAACTCTGTGCTTATCGATATGATTCACTCTCCGCTTTGCTCGTGAGCTCATGGACTCTGACCACTCTCACTGGATGCACGGTTGCTTCTTCCCAGTCTGTGCTGGGGGGAACAAGTGATTTTCAGGAAAACTCAACCTGGATGTTGCTGTGATAGTATTTGTCTGAGCAGACTACACAGCAGACTATGGAGACAGACTACAATAAAGACCACTGCTACCCGATAAGGGCCTGCTCACCTCATGCCATCCAACACTTGACATTCAGCTCCTGCTAAAGAAAGTACCGATGTGATGGACTGCAACACAGCTTCTTCATCGCTTTGCGCAATCTGACCTGAAAACGTTAAGGAATATAAGCTCAGAATCATTGTACGGAGTCCAAACTAGACCTGAGTGAAGGTCAGAAAGAATGCGCCCAAGCTACCAGAGAAATATGGAAGACAACCAGGCTGTGTGCGATGACCCAGGAGGTGAGGCTTGTGCAATTCATACCAGATGACACCAGCATGGCGAGGCTCCCATCAGGCACACTTGCCAGCAGCCCGACTGCTGCCAGGGAACGGGCAGGGGAAGACAGTCCCAGGACAGCAAAGGACAACAGCAACCTACCACCACTCATACAGGAGGGACACTGGATATGACTGCACCTCTATCTCAGTGCAAGCAACTACAGTGCTCTTTGTAGCTCAAGGAAACCCGTGCTCCTCCTGCCTCCCCTGATCCTTCCTTGAGTACCACAGATGGAAACTGGCCACTGGAGTTGAGCCTGGGGGTCCCAAGAGACAAAGAAACACGTCACACTGTACTGATTCAATAAAGAATCAGTAATTCTGTATTGAATACAGACACATCGTCTGCAATTGGAACATAAAGACATATTACAATTAAAATCTAGACTTTCAAAAATTTTCAAAGGTGATCAGACATCCTGATCTGACTCTCTGAAACATATCTTTTACAACCTTAATTGCTAAGCAGCTTGCACCAAGATGTTCGTCTGTCATGTGTCTCTTTACCCTATGATTCTTGAATTGTTAAGAGTGAAAGAGAGTAGTTATTCAGCATTGTTCCATTGCTTATGAAAGCCATGCAGAGAAAAAACATCAAAAATAATCTAGGCCGGTTCATTTGAAGTGCAAATGACTTATGCATGCAATACAAAACTCAACAAGTGCCTTTCAAGCTGTCTCATTTATGATAACACAAAAGTTGCTGATGGAATGAGAATTCCCAGGTAGTTATCAGGGAATTTTGCATATCATTTGTACTTCATACTGCATTAGCAACTCTCACATCATGTCAGTAGCCTGAAAAAAATAAAACAATGAATTACATCTCTCCCAGTTTTTATTCTGCATTGACAGAGTAATCCCATCACTTATCTCAAATGATTTTGCATTCAATGCAAAATGCTTTGTTCTTTTCTAAAGGAAGTAGAAACCTAACACTTCCCCTGAATAACTCCAGTTTACTAAGATGAATAGCCAGCCATCAACAGAAGAAATATCTGGTTATCACATCCCCAAGGTTTGCAGGGCTGCACCAGACTATCAGGTATCTCACTATTAGAGCAACAGATAGAACCAAAGCTAAGGCTGCTATCTCATCCTTGACCTACACAAGCTAAAGGAGGAGGAACAAGCAGCATCCTAAAGGTAAGACAGATGCTCATAAGGATGGAGATGAAAGTGACACCAGTGAGAAATACACATTTTCATGCTTTTGCTTGAAGTCTTGGCAAAAGCCAAAGGAAAAATCCAAACATTCCTCAAATTTCTGGTTATAGACTGTTGCTCTGGCTAGAGCTGCATTAACACTTTATAGACTTGACACCACCATTGGCAGTTTCTATGGGTCAGAAAGAGCAGGCAGTGAGAAAGCAAACACTCCTTTGTAAAACAGTCTTTTTAACTTTCTATGACCCCCAACCTCGGGCTCTAGTTTTTCTATCCCCAAACCCCTTTACCCAGGTGAGAACACTTACACTGCAGCACAGCAGCTGCTCCAAACTTCCCTGGCTGCAAGCTGAAGCCCAGAGAGACTCTCCTTAATTTACCGGGGAAGCTGAAGCTGCATCATCACTTCTGCCTCACTTTGCCTCCAAGAGCGGACATCAGCCCTTTCCCCACTATCTCACAAGTTTATTCCCTGGCATGCCTCACAGCAGCTTTATCCAGCAACATGGTTCAGAACCTGAACAGGTTTCTGTCAGCGTGTGGTACCGACTCATCATGTGCCAGCGCTGGCTGGAGTCTGGCAGAGGCTCTGCGGATGCTGTGACTGGCAACAGCCACCAGACATTGCCCAGCTGAATCCTGATCTGGAGCTGCCCTGAGAGTGCTAAAAGCAGGTCTGAGTGCAAGGGACAGCACTTTGTAATTTGGGCAATTTGTAATTTTTCACCGTTAGGCTTATGTACCCTCATTAGCCTGTGCAGTCTATGCCCCTCCTTTCTCCTCTCTTCTTTTAGTACCAGCAGCACTTCATTGAATTTCTGAAAGAGTCCTTACTAGATATTTGGTTTCCCTAAAAATAGAATTTGCAGAAAACAAAAACATACCATTTAAATGCCCTTCAGCAATACAGCTTCTAAATTACAGCACGCATTAATTTTTCACAGAACTCTGTGAAGCAGTTTTATCTTCTCACATCTCACTAGAAGTGACAAGAGGAAAGGATTTAGCAAAAGTAACTACATAAGCTTTATCAGCAAAAATGAGAAGAATAAAAAGAATTCACTCAAAAAAATACCCCCCTCTCCTTTTTTTTTTCCCCTAGAAATTGCTATGAAATTGAAATTTCTGAAAAGTAAGAAGACTTGCATACTACCTCTAATCCAGTGGGCAGAGCATAAGAAGCCTGACCCATACACAGGCTAAAGGCAGATAAATCACATTTCAAACCAGGAGAGGAAAGAAAAAAAAAAAAAGTCAAGCAACTATTGCTAATCTGAAAAGTCACATGCAAAAAGCCTGCACACACACACACAAAAAAAAAACCAAACCTCAAATAAGCAAGAACACTGATCCTAATTGCTAGTAGAACACTGGCAAAGTAAGATCATTCAAGCAGATTTAATTGCCTTTCCACAAATGACACTTACAAGCAAGTAAGCAAATCTCAATCACTGAGGAATTTTAAGAACAATTTAGACAGCCATCTGTCAAGAATAAAGTAGGACCTGGAAGAACAGGTCCTTCAGGCAAGATGATGGACAAACTGAGTTCTTCCTATCCTTCCTAGTTTCATTTTTTCTGTGAAATCTGTGACATGAGAGGAAAACACACATGTAACACCTCCTCAAGCTAGGAACTGGGTGGACTATAAAATACTAATAAAGCTTGTTCTAAGCCCTATGATACAGCAGGTTTTCTTTCTGAATTTCAGTATATCGTGTCTTTTGTAGCATAATACAGACTTGGACAGGTAGTAGGGGAAGCAAGGTTCATTTTCAAGTCCAAGATTCTTGCAGGCATCCCTTTTCTGTGGGAATTATGCTGTTTCCAAGCCAACTGTGATGATTTGCATACATTAAACTCCAGGGTAAACTACCAAGTACATCAGAGAAAAGGCTACTCCAGAAAGTGGAGAGGAGTGGGATGGGGAGAATGGAGCACTGGGTTGTGGGGGTGGGTGGTCACACACACAGCAGCAATCGGGAATCTCAACCCAGAAAAAATTTTAAGGCCAGTTTTACATTCTGGTCTAAAACAATAATTGCTTTCTGCACTGAGAGTTATATTGAAATATTTCTTGAAGGATCTTTTAAGACCTTATTCCATGAAAATCTGGTAACTTTTAGGTTGAGCAGCCACCTACTTAATTTCAGCAAATTGAAAGTGAAGGATGTAAAATATCTGAGTACATCCAGTGCCATAATTTGATGTATCAGAGCTGTGTCAAAGTTAAATATGAATGGCCATATTGCTTTGACTAGTATATTGCTTTGACTAGGGGACTGTTTCATATATTGAAAAATATAAAACCAAACTTAGGAAAAAGATGCCATGAGGAAACAGTTTTCCTTTTCCATTCACTGCACATGCATTTTGACAAAGACAACACATTCTAGATGGATAAGAACAATTTTCCATCATTAGGGAAACCTTAAACAACCCCTGACTGCTTATACTGTCATCTCTTAGGCTCCTACTAAATTGCAGTTATTTGTTCAAAACAAAACGATGAGGCCTGTGATATAATAGAGCAATTTAAGCAGTGAAGAATACAACACCTGTAATTCAATTTCATGGCAGCTGGTTTCACAACATGTTTCTATAACACTGCTATGATACAGGAAAACTTCTCTCAGAGTGTAGCAATTCTTCTTTAAGTAAGCCAGGCTCTCAAGAGAGAAGTGGGCTTTAAGTAGACAAATACTATAAACAATAAGCAATTTGTATCTCCATGCCAGTCCTTTCAGTTTTATCTCCCACCAGTTGCCAGTCTCCTGAGGGTTTATATTTTAGTTTATATTTCATATTGAGAGGCTGTTGTCAGAAAAGGTAACAATAAAAGTCACCTGAGATCTCTAACCTTGAGTAAGTTTCCAGGCAGAGGAACCTACAAGAGCTTCCCTTCTCATTCATCTTTGCTACAACAGCCACCGTATACCAAAAAAAAAAGCTCTGCAAATCCCAGGCATACGACCTTCCCAAAAAGTCAAGGAGGGAGCAGGGGAAAGATGGAGATTATCTATAATGACGAGTCAGTATAGGAAGTACAGCAAACACAGCCTCCCAGAAGGAGAAATCTAGCGCGAGCTCAAAACCCCACAGCTGAATGGTGTCCAACAGCAAATCTCTCTCATCCTAAAACGGCAAATGATGAGGCCACTTGCTATCTTGGTGGAAAGTTCTTCAGAATACAAATCCATGCAAATATCAAAATTGAGGTTTGTAAAGAGTAACATTGATGTTCTCCTTTGTTCAGTATTATGCTACCACGTCCGATTTATATACTGAAATTAGGAATACACTGTACATCCAGTTAGGGATCTCCTTCAAGGTTTGATGACTGGAATAAATGCCAAAGCAGTAGTTTCAGTTCTTTTGCATGCTAAAAACTCTCCCTGAAGATTAAAACCTTCCTATCTTTTCTCTCCAGCTTTCTGCTCCTCATAGTCCTCCTTTTCCTGCACCAAAGCAAGGATTTGGGCAGAAATGTGGATGCAGGAACTGTGCCAGGCTGAAATACCTGCAGAACAAAAGCTGTCAACACAAAATAGACTGGGATTTCCTACAAAGAAAAGATAGACAATTGTTGTGGGCTAGATCTGGTGGAAAAGATCAAGGGCACCCACCTCTAATGTTCATGAAACAGACATGCAACAGGGACATGATGTATCTCAGTGACTGGAGGTTGGAGTCCCCATGTTAAGGATAAGAAGAAATATTCTTACTGATGAAATGTGTGTTTGATCATAAACTACTCCTCTTCAACCAGCTCTGCTTGAACCCCAAATCAGCAGGGCAAGCAACTGACCTCGAATTCCATTCTGTGCTACCCACTCTACCCTCAAAGCAGAAAACTAGTATAACCAGAAATAGGTTAGCAGCTCCTGTGTTTCATGACATAAAATAGAAGTATAAACAGACATTTTAAACAGAAAAGCGACCGCCGTGAGCATCAACAATATACTGCTGGGATTCTTCATCAACAACCATCCCAGCAACACTGATATTCCCCATATGAAAGGAAAACAGCTAAAAATGTCTAGAACTCTTTAAGTGCATTACTATTAAGAACCCCATTTGAGAGTGGCTCTTCAATTCTCCCTGCTTAATTTCTACATTGCTAGGCATCAAAACAAGTTGATACACTGAAAATACAAGATCTCAATCTGTTTGCCCACTTCAGGAAAACCTGAAATGAGCTAACGAAAGTCGCTGTATCAACCCTTATAATTAGGGAGCAAAAATTAAGCACCCCTGCATTTAGATTAGCTACACACCAGGTAACCATCATTTCTAGGAGTGTATACATAGAAAATAAGAGACAACTCAACTAATTTCATCTCTCTAACCCTTGATATGGTTGCTTCTACATGCTGCATCTGGCTGCGCATCAAAGCTTCAATAGGGATGTTCTTTAAACTCAACAGGAAACTCATAGCTTTTTCATCTGAAGATACTCAGTCTGTACTCATCAGTGACTTCTTCCCATAGACCATTAATTAGCTCGGCATGCTACCCGCAATTAGAAACACAAAGAAAACCACAAATGAACAGGACTGTGAACTGCTTCTAGCAAAATGACACTGACACAACTGGCACCTTTCTACACTGCGGATGCAAAATACTCAGTAGGGCTAAAATTGGGTGTTTTGGAGAGGAAAATATGATTTAAGTGGTAAGACTTTGGAAGTTCCAACAACACCCTTGAGTTTAAATAATTATTGTAACAAAATGTGCATGCTGTTACACTGTCAGAGCACACAAAAGGAACATGGTGGTCACTGGGATCCCAGATGGAAACTGGGGTCACTCTATTCTATTTGAAATGGAGCTCATTGCACTCACCCTTACCAACCTACAGGAGAGTCATCTTTTCAAAGTGGTTGTTGAGGCTCCTTCTGAGGTCAGGGGAGAAAGACCACCATGTCTACTGAGCATTTCATTGTATCCTATGACAGAAGTCTAAGGCAAAGGGATTCAATTGCACCTGGAGGTGCCTTTATTTCTGACATCTAAAGAGCTAATATTAAAAAGAAACATGACTAGACAGGTTTTGTTTGCTAAAGCTAAGCTGTTTGGTTTTACTGCAAGCAGCCCAGTGAACCTAAGCTTGTCGATGGATCTCTCTGCATCTCAAATCTGCAGGTAGAAAGCAGGGATGCCACGTGTTTCATGATTCACCATGACCATGGTCAACTTGGATTGAAATATGCAAAAGGAAGTGTCTTCAACAGTCTATGGCATAATAAAGATTAAATTTCCAGAACAGCTTCACAATATTCATGCCATAACAACAAAAACAACACTGTAGAGCTCCTTATGTTGTTTTTGGCAACCAAGCCTGTCTTGTACGCACAACGATTTAAGGAAAGTCACCGTGCAGCCCCATCATTACTAAGCACTATGACAAAAGTATATCAAAAGCCAGAATAGAGCAAGGCATTTCTGATCTTGCCTGAGAAAAGGAAACAATACCACAGCTTCAGCAACTGATATGGCATTACACAAAACATGGCATTTACTGAATATTTCACCTTTTCAGGACTCTCAATCATTCAGCTGGTTGTGGCATTAGCTCACTGTCAGGCCTGATGCCGATTAAAAATCTGTATCCCAACCCAGCTCCCCTCATCGCACTTCTATGGCATATTTGTCTTTTACAGGGGACCTTGGTGTCAACAGTTAATAGAGTTTATCCCTTCTTCTAGCAGAGTGAAGGACCTGACCTGAATGAGGCAGGAGAAAGGAGCTACCTTTTATTTCCACACCAGCTGCTTCAGCTGAAAGAAGCTGGTTTACAGGGGGCAAAAACATCTCAGGCACCCTACATTTTGAATTTGTTAAAAGGACCTCTCAAGGCCACATCAGCTTCTCTTTAGAGAGAGGTGTGAGACAAAACTCACGCCAAAGCCCAACAGAGCTCTGCCAGCACCGCCAGGAGGAGGTGGGCAAAGAGCAGCATCTCTCCCAATTAATTCAGCAGAAACAGAAAAATAGTTAGAACTGCTGCCTTGCTGAAGAAAACACAGGCAGAACTCTGTTCCCACCAAAAACTTTAAGAGATGGGTCAGGCTCCTACTACAGAAGCATGGATTTCACATTATGAGCCTACAGAATTGGGGTCTTTTGTTCACTTTAAAGCATTGCCCCAAATTATAAAATACAAGAGAGATTACTCATCACACAAACTCTGATTTTAGTACCATCCCCTCCTTAAGTAAGATTAAAAAATGGGGGTGCTGGGGTCATGTTGTACATTTTTGGGGCCTGGGGGAATGTTTAAAGGTGGAAACAATATAATACATTTTATTTAGACTGGCATTATCAGGGCAGAGACTGTTATAGCACGCACTTGCACAGCATCTACCTCAGTTGGCTTTTCTTTATAGAGGCAATACTTCCCTAGCTGTAACACCACACAAAATAGACTAAAAAAGTAGGAAAGGCTCAGCACAACCATTTTACAGATGGGGAACCAGAAAAGTTAAAAGACCTGCCCAGGGCTATCTGTTAAGTACATGTTGGAGGTCCACACCGAGAGCAGCCACCCAGAGACCTACTTCAGTGAATAGCTCACAAGGGTATCTTTCCTCTTCAAAGTAATTTCCCAATTTTCTTCTCTTACATATTATGAAAACAGCTTGAAAATTAACTCTTTGAATTCTCACATTGAAAGAAATTTCATGCAATGTCTACTTCAAGTTTCAGTTCAGCTAATTTCCTCCCCCCCGGCGCCGAGGTTCCTCACAAAGGATTTTATACCTATTGACTTCATAACTTTTGCAAGCACTTCATTATTATGAACCAGTCATGGCCAGAGAAAGTCTGCCATGGTTCAGACAGGCCCCTTATTACATATTCAAATTCATTAGCTCTATCAACCTTCTCAACCTCTTATGTTTGATTAAGTCTCATCTCCTAAAAACTGATTAAATCTAGTCAGTCTCTTTAAATTATTATTCCTCATTGGTCCAGTGGTGCTAAATGTTTCTAAATGTGACAGTAATCTAGTTTTAAACAAACGAGCTGCAGAGTCTATAAAAATCATCTTCAGCAAGCTAGTAATCTCTGTGATAGATTCACCAGCAGCAGCGAGTGCAATGCAAGTCACGTACATTAGCGTTGCACCAGCAGCAGATGGACCACGTAGGACCACAGGAGCCTGGAAACCACTCAGGCTGCAACGAGAGCATCCACCTGAGTATTTCAACAAATTCTGCTCTGTACCCACAAAAGCCCAGAAGACATGGCCTAAAGGCCAAATGTTAAAAAGAAGGCGGCACATCAGGAATACAACCATGCGTGCTAAGCTACTAAATCTACCATTTAGGGGCTGCTGCTCCAGCCGCAACCAAATCTTAATGCACACATGTCTCAGTTTAAGCTGGATGACCTGTAGACGTGCACCTCTATAACTGGTGGGTTTTTTAAAAAATTATTAACTTAATTCTTCAAAGAATATGCAAGAATAGCTGTCTTTTTAACATAACAAAAAGTTACTCCCTCCATAATCACATGGCAGCGGGAAGACGCCAGCATCACCACTGCCTGCAATGTGGTCTGTGGATAAAAGACCATCAACTCTCATGCTATCTAAGGACCTCAGACCCCAAATTCATTCTTAGAAACACAATCATTCTTTGGCAGGTGAGTCTCCATCCACGTGCACTGAGCTGTTAGCGTACAGGGAAGAGCCCCTGCCTCTACTTTCCCTACACACAGCATGGTCTCTCTTCAAAACTGTTCTGATCCTTTCAGCAAATTAATGAGAACCAGATGGCTTTTTTTTTTTTCTTTAAACCATTGCTCTTCAACTTGCACAGGGCTGCTCACGCTACTAAGATTTCTGTGCTGTGTTGACCTAGGACGAGAAATGGAACAGAATCTCTTGAAGAACAGGTGTCTTTCACTGGTCAAATTAAGAATCGCTCCAGAGCAAAAAAAAACTCATGATATAAAGTGTTCTTTTGCAAATTTAGTCCCAAACACCATTTTTCTGGTTAGACCTATTTGTAACAGATACATAAACAAGCATATACGCAAAGAGAAGTGTTGGGGTTTTTTCCCCAAGGGTTTATGCTCCTCAGCAACTGGGGAGTTTTTTGGAAAACAATTATTAGCAGGTCAGAGGAGATTGCTCTGCTTGTTGCTCAGCTGAGCTTTCTGTCTTCCAAAGGTAAACAGCCTTTTCAGCCTCAGCACTAACATGATGCAGGCAATCACCAGTCATGTTGAATTGACATCAAACCACTGACGTTTAGTAAATTGAAGGCCCTATGCCATCAGCCGTGCTCAGGACCTGTTTCAACCTAGGGATGTTCCATTACGTTTTGTTGTTTTTTTCCCCCAAACGAGCTTCATTTTTTCAACCTGGAAAATTGCAAGTGGTTGCATTCAGCAAGCAAATAACAGAAAACTCAAACATGCTGGAGAGTAAGAATAAGCAGCCTGAAAAGCATCAAATGAGGACAAGAAACTAGTGCTGATAATAGCAGAGAAAAACTCCAGAGACATATGAGGGCAACCTGCTGCCCTCAGAAGCACTGCAGTCCAGAACAGCAGTAGAACCTCCTAGTGAAGAATGTTTATATTGTCTACCACATATCAGTCTGGGCACCACAACAGCAGAGGGAACCTCTTCTGCCTGAAAACACAGGTCACTACTCCAAAAGCCTGATTGCTTATATCTTTCTCCTGCCCAAGGCTTTTGCACCTGCAAGTTCCTCAGCCTGATATGATCAAGCTCTGAAGCTCTGGCGTCCTCAAGGCTTCAGGATGAAGAAATGTCCATGCCTATGGTCTGAAAAACACTGGTTCACCTCTAAGTAATGGACCTCTGAGAAATGGAGGCTTGCAAGAGATACAGCAGCACCAGAATCTTAGGAGTCCAAAGAAGCTCTCCACATCTGCATTGTGTGTATTTCTCACTTGGAAATGATCAAAAGAAAGCAAAATTGCTCATGGGACATTCTCATAACCACATTCATGACATATTTTCTCATAAAATTAAGTCTTCCTCTTCTCAACCTCTTTGGCACACCCAGCACAGTTATAGAAGCAATATAAAATTTCAATGGTTTGGTGGATCCTTGAACCACACACTTCAGTGTGACATTACAAGTTTTATTCAACCACGCACAATGTGTTAACTGCATCCTCAGCAACATCTCCTGCTGTCACAGGCGCTTACAGTGATGCCTCACAATGGGTCTACATGAGAGAAGCACAAAGCCCTCAGCTTGGATTCCTTGTTATAGATGCACTGCTTTCTTTATTAGCCCATAATTTGTTTATTCTCCTTTTCTAAACTGAAACTCAAAAGGGACTGTCAAGACAGAAAATTCAATCTAAACAAGTTCCCTAAATGTCCTTATCCTGGGGCAGGTCCAGTGGTTATTTGAGGATGGCAGTTGGCACCTGCGGCCTTCGGTGCAGCACTTTCGGACGCTGATGGAAGAGGACAGCTGGCTGGGCTGGCACAAGGTGCCACATTTGATTGATGGAGTGATCCCAGTGTCACAGACTCGTAGGCTGTCATTAACGATCCGTGCTTCCTCCGAGCAGGAGGCACACGCCACGCAGCAAAGCACCAGTGCTGGCACGAGCCGGCATCTCTCCAAGAGCAGTATCTGCCCCTGCGCCCTCCTACCTCCCAAGACATAAAGCTTTTGTCAAAGTTACTCCTTTTATAGATGAAAATGTATATGCATTTTTTTCTTTTTACAGACAAGGGGCGTTGGGTGCTACAGCACACAACTACTGAAAAGTCATTCCCTTTTGTGTCAAGAATTCAGCAATTTTTATGGATAAACGAGTCATAAAACATTTTCTTCAGGCTATTTAATTCATCAACTAGCTGGACAGCAAATATGCTAGGATGTTAATTTAACAGAATTATTCCCCTCTCAATAAGGTAAATGTTAGATGAAGATCATTAGGCAGGCTGGCAACCCTGTCATCTTCCTTCTGCCAGATAAACCCACAATGCGAAGTAGCTGCTAAAGAGGCTCTGGCAATTTGAAGGGTTATAATCTTCCCTGAGCAGACACTTCTGCTGCCATGTTTCCCATATTTTTGGAGCTGGTTTGAGTTTGTTCTTTTACCCTACAATTTCATTTCCTTATCTTTTAGAATACTGAAGCTATGATTTCCAAAGTCAAACATCCCCATGAAAATCCATCAATTCATTTGTAAGAAAAACAAAGCGTTCTGCCTAAATGCTGCTGCGTGTGTCACATCACAGCCAGGTACCCTATTCCTGATACTCTCTCAAGTTTAGTTGACCATAAAGTAAAATAACTTTCACAAATTGTGTTAGTGTTTTTCCCCATGGGAAGTGCTATTACTTATAAGTAGATCTTGACCTTAAAAATAAACTCCATTCTGCCAGTTGTGTTGAAAGCTGCATTCCTGAGGCATAAAAATAATAATAATTAAAAAAAAAAAAAATCAAAGCAATTCCACAACTAGTTCAGACCTTCAAGCTGAAAAATCTCTGTGATAAAAATGTTCTTATTTTTTGCACTCTGAATTCACTGCAATGGCAGAACACAAACAAAAGTCTAAACAGAGAAGAATAAACACTCCGAACTGCAACACAGAAAGTGTCAGGAGACTCTTGGATGGAGCCCTTCTAAAATGGTTTAGCTTACCCCTTCTGATTGCAGGAAAAAAAGCTACAGTTCTCACCAAAGACATGTCACAATCTCTGATGTTTACCCAGAACACTGTTGGGCATTGGTGACTGGTGAAAAAGAAGCTTTATAAGACGGCTGAACGAAACATAAAAGCACACATGGGCATTATGCTGGTTTCACCCACTTAAGCTATGTTCAACAAAGCTTTGAATTGGAGGGGAGGTATAAATTAATGCAATACAGTAAGTAAAATATTAGGCACCTGAATCCTTTTGTGTGTTGTGAAGAAAAGTTAAATTAAAAAAAAAAAAAAACCCCAACGTTATTCATCGCATTTTTAATAAAATAACACCCTGAATTTCAAGGTGTTTCTTGACATACCCCCCACCCCAAAAATATAAACCAATGCAGAATTGCTAATGAATCTGTGATAATACCATAGTGTGATATTGTTCTTTTGCTTGCCCTAGGAACAGTAGGCATAGGTGTTGAAAAGTACCGTAGAATTCCAGGTTGAAAAGATGACAATTCAACTGAGTTGGATCTCAATTCTTATGTCTCAGTCCCCTATTTCTAGACATTTCTTTTATCTTCTCTTTTTGAAAAGTCTGATAAATTCCTACAGCAGGGATTATAATTTCCTGGGTGTTCATATAGCAGCAGCACAGCAGAGCCTCTGGTACCAATATACACCCAGTTAGCATGTGGGAAGGGGATGAAAGGATAGAAGATAAGTTAAATTTACTCACCTTTCCCTGTTCAAAACTCTGTAGATTCTCAACTCACTTTCATCATTGTCAGATGCATTTCTAAACGCACATAAAACAACATGACTAACATCTGGATTGTTATTCATCTATATTCTTCCCCAACATTAAGAATTCTTCTATCTAATGCAGCAGAGCTGAAGCCAATGTAGCTCCCTTGCGTTTACTTATCTTCATGAAGAAGCTGTTAAAGCAACTCAAAACTCTCACCCCTCTGGGTCCTAAACAGGCTGACACACATCTCTCCCCTTTCTATTCTGTTTTTGTTCAATTGGGCTGGCATTATGTTGTTATTGTTTCACTTCTGAGGCCATGACTGTTCAAAGCCTGCCTCTTCCATGTGGATAGTACTTTTGTAGAAAAGATAATAAAATTTATTCAGCAGCTCTTAAAAGTCTCCTCACACGGAAAGGCATGTGGGGAAAACAGTCTTTCAAAGCTTTGAAGCGATATACCAAAACATCTGTTCCGGTTTCAAGGAGTTTACAGCCCAGTTCCCAGAGCTCGTATCAGTAGGCTGAAGAATCCTTCAGAGCTCTGGTACAGCTATTTTTCAAATGTCTTCCTGCAATCAAACACAGAGGCTTGAGCTTAAATACAAAATGCAATACTTCTTCCCCTCACCATGTTTTCAGGGCTTGTTATGTGATTCTTCCAGCAGTTTTTCCCATAAAGCCTATCAGGACTTCTCAGCAAAGGAAGCTTAGATTTCTTCATTACTAAAGAGTTCAGTTGGAAAGTTGAGGGACAACTTATATGTTAGACAACTTATCACATAACAGCATCTAAATGGATATATTAATCATAATGACCCTAATATTTACCATTTGCTGTAAAATGAAAACTTTGCAAGATATTCAACATGTACAAAACCATGTTAAGAACAGATGGAATGGACCTGAATAGACCAAAGGTTCATTGAACTAAATATTCCAGGTCACAAATACTGTTTGACTTGAGATAAATATAACAGGACACAAATACCATGATCCTTTCCGAAAACAAGCCCAACTTGTGGCCCAAGGACTTCCTGAGCCAGCAGAGGTTGTCTTTGTGGGTGAGAACCACCAATGTATTCTCCCACATCCATGTCTTGAACCCACAGAAACTTCCAGCGATCACGTTATCCTGCACAGAGACTTCCACAACCAGGTTCTGTGTGAAGAATCACCTGCTTGTGTATATATATATATATTATTTTTTTTTTTAAAGTCATCTGAAGTTTTTATATGATGCTTCCTGATTCTTCTATTATAAAAGACAATAAACAATATCCCCTATTAGTTTTTTCTATCTAAAGACTAGCAGACCTTTATTGTTACCCCGTCACTCTGCCATGTCTTCTCCAGTTGCTTTTCCGTGCTCTAGATTGTTCAGTCATTTCATCCTTTTCTCTAAACTTTGAGCTATTATCACCTGCCTACCAAAGAGTGGTCTGAAATTTGGTTTCTCACGGATCATAAGAAATATGCAGCTACAGTGTATCTGTAGGACAGCTTCTTTCTTTCAAGTGACAAATTCTTGAACAGAGTTGGCAAAGCAACAGCACGGATTCTTCTACATCACACCAAAATGCCAAAAAAACCAATTCACAAGGACATCTCACACCAGCATATTCATCAGCATCTTCCACAATACCCCCCACAAATTACTTCTACTACATGAGAAATATATTCCCAGTTCTAACCTCTGACTTTTTCCTCAAGGAACCTCTACAATGAAGAAGAACCCCCAGCCCCCACATTGCTCATCTTGAAAGTTATCAGCAGCCACAGCTTCAACCAAACATGAAACAGAAGTAAATTTAAAAAAGGTTCTCAGTTTAGCCGTCCTTTAGAGTTTCCTCTAGACTTTTCCTCTTTCAAGCATTAGCAACTGCTGAGAAGAATTTCTCATATCAGTAATTTAAGTTTTATCTCTGGAGCGGATGGAAAGGACTAAGAGGATGATCACTGCCGGCCTGACCAAAGGAAGAGAAAGAAGGCTGGGGAAAGGTTTAATTTCTGCTTATAGATACACCAGATAACTAAACACTTGGGACACAAAAACCTATTTACACTGAAGGACAGTGTTGGCATCAAAACAAGGGGGTGCAGACCAGCTGTGAATAAATACATGCTGGAAATCAGAAGATAAGGCTCTATATCAGTTTTCCAGGGCAAGTACTGGGGGCAAAAAGTGTTCATACTTCTAAAATGGAGTTTGATCAGTTAATGAAAGGGCTCATATGATGTGATTGCTTATGATGGCAGGAAAACAGACCCAATGACCCAGGAGGTCCCTTCCCAGACATATATTCTCCTGGTGAGGGGTCTGCCCACACAATGAGTAGAAGGAACAGGTAATAGTAGATCCTGTGTGAAATTCTGGTGAATTTTCTGAGTTTTGCCCAGGGCTACAGGAGAGCCAGATTTTCAGTCCATCTTCACAAGCAGGGCTGCTGTAGTCTTACAAAAAACTACCAAGATACTTTTTTCTACATGTGATGGACCCAGCACAGCTAAAAAGCATATAAAAATAATAATAGTAATAATAAAGAGCTAATGATTTCAACAGCCAGGAAACACAGCTCTGTGCAGAATTTGGTATCCTACTGAAGTGGGAGAAAGAGACAGCAGTTTTCAGCGCCAACCTTCAATAAATACAATTTTGCCCCTTTAAGCTTCTGCCAACCCTCCTGGAGCCAGGTGCTCAGCAGCCAGTCAGGGACACTGTTACAGAGGAATTTTCTCTGGAGGAAAATTCAGCATTCTTCAGAAACAAACCAAGGGTAATTATCCAAAATGATGTCTTCAAAGCAAACCATGTGTAGAACCCTGCAATGCCTCCTGTCTCCTGCATAAGCATTTCTCACAGGCACTTTTGGCCATCCCAAACAAACATCAGCTCCAGCAAAGAACATCCACTCATCTGCACCACAGGAGACAGACATCAACACAACTTTGCCCGGGACTTCAGTAGTCTTCATCCAGAGATGGAGTAGGACACTGGGACACAACTCACCATTGCATTCATATTAACCCATCTCTCCTTTGCTTTTTAGCCTGTAGTTTCTCAGTCACATTTTTCCCTTATACTGTGTTCTGACGAGTCTACAAAATCTCATGTGTTGAATTCTGCTGAGCAATCGCTCAAAAGAGTCTCCATTTTGCACACAGCAGATGCTTTGCCTTTGTATTTTCCATCCATCATACAAAAAAGAAAAGGCTTTAATGAATAAACCTCAATTTAGCTTTCATACAAACACAGCACCAGTTTCACAACACCAAGACTTCTCTTATAAAGTGGAATTACACTTTTAAAGGACTGTGTAAACCATCTCAGAAAGACATTCACTTCTCTCACTGCTTTTCAAAGGGACTTGGGTCACACCATCATCAGCAAGGTAACAAGCACTGGATATCTGAGACTTTTTAAGTCCAGAACAAACCCTAAGCTCACTTAATCTGATCACATCAAACAAACCATTTTCCCACAGTTACCTCCATATTAAACCTATAGCTTCAGTCCAACTAAAATTCTTCACAAAGTCATTCTCTCATGATCTGAAAATGTCAAAAAACCCACAATTTTACCAACAACCTGGTAGTTTGGTCTCACATCATCTTCCACTATCCAGCAGAGTGTCTAACTTTTAATTTTATTTTGTCTGGCCTTAATTTCAAGCTGTTGGTTATACATATGACTTTCTCCACTAAATTAAAGGCCTGTTGTTTGTCACAGCAATATGCAGGGAAGAGCAAAGCCCAGTTATGCAATTCAATCTGACAAAGAGAGATAACTTGTCCTTGTCCAACTGGAGCAGCTTCCAAGTCTGGTAGAAAATTATCATGCTTTAATTCAGCTCCACCAATTTATACCAGTTGGAAATACGACTCCTGTAGCATCAGCAACAGTTTACAGTAAGGTGCTAAGGAAAATGTCATTTCCAAGAATATTTATTAGTAAAACGTAAAGTATAATGAAGCCAATGTCTAGCACTTACGTCACATTCTTTTTTCTCACCTACTCAGATTACTTTTCACAGTAATGAAATAAATGATAATTCTCCTATTTATGTTCTGTTCAAAACTTCTGCACTTCCTTACACCTATAGTCAGCTGTATCTGAATTATGGCAGCAAGCTGAAGATAAAATGATTATAAAATAAATCAAAACAGTACAGAAATGTTCTTTTGGATTTTTTTTAACTCTACAGAATGACAGTTCCATCCCTTTACTTTTCCATTCGTCACAGCTTACAAACCGTGCGTTCTCATAAGCAAAGTGAGTTTTCTCAGTAGAGAAAGCAGACTATTTCTGATTTAAAGAGAAAACATTTACACAATCCTCATGGCTCCTAGGATTCCTCACTGCACAGTTTCCTATTTAGAAATCTCCTCCCACATACACACCACATCAGGTTGTGTTGGTGGAAAGGCTTAAAATACAGATCAGCTTCTTCTCTATATAGTCCTTCCTTTTCCCCTCCACTCTTTTTAGAGACAGAAGATATCAGGATGGTTATTTAAATTACACAGCACATAAAACACACCCTAGACATTATTTTTTTAAACCAGCCTTCCCATCAGATGCTCTGAGTATTGGAGAAAAGCTGTGAACTTTAGCCGTTAAGAGGTAATACAGACTTCCCATAAGGGTCCAAGGAAAAGGAAGAGGACAGAAAAAATGAGAACCATAATACAACTTTGAAATCAAACAGCTGCCTAAGGAAAGCCATCCTCACATCAGGGAAACCAGAAACTTTAGAGCAATTCAACACACAGGCTCTGGCCAGCACCTTCTGAACAGTGAGGTCAATTTTCAGCACTGTAAGAACATAGTGCCTTCAGCACATACCTGAAATCAGTGTTTACAACAACTATAAAAACTTAATTACAAAGGAAGTCTAAATGACTGTAGGCTTGATAGATCCTACTGCAACAAATCTGGTTGGGTGCCTGAACAACTCTGGTCGGGTGGAGCTGAGTGTGACACTTCTCTAGTTGCTTAGGGGACAGGAACATTAAATGCTGCCATGCAGCAAACATCAGTGTATTAAACTGTCTGCTACAACAGGAATGAACGATTGCAAAGAGCCTTTGTCAAGCCAGGTGGAGAACTTTCTCATGCTCTGTGTGTGCACACAAGATGACCCGCTTGCATTCCAGAGGGAGTTTTGAGCAGACTCTAAGCCACATAAATGAGTTAAGAGAATGAAGAACTGCACTGGAGTTGTTTTACAAAGGCAGCCAACAGTGAGGCCTTCTTTTGTTAATGTAGTCATTACATGAAAAAGATGTCAAATGCTAGCTTTTATGCCAGATGAAACTTCGTCTTGGGGAAAATGCTCTTTGAAAGCTGCAATCACTCTGGCTGTGTTGGAATCAAGCACTTAGACCAGAAGCTGCTTTTTTTCTTTCTTCCTTCACACAAAGCCCAACTATCTGCTTTCTAGAACATAAGATTTCCAACTCTCCATCTGTCAGCGGATGTCCAGCCCTCCTAGTACACACAGTTCTTACCAGACACCCAGATCAATATTTTGACTTCTTCCAAACCTTGCTCTTGAAATACCATCCCTCCCAGACTGCCGGGAAGAATTCCTTGTCCAACACCTATTCCCCACATCCTTCAAAACCCCCTCCCTCCCTCTACACCCTGAATTTCCCCTCCAGCTCCCAGTAAGCTTACTGCCTCACAAATCACTCCCCTAGGAGACCAATCTTACACAGGGAAATTTTAATTCCAAACTCACCAAAAATGCTTTGATAATAGAAAAGCATCTAAGTGCAGATTATTTTTATACCCAAGTGAAATGCATGGGGAGATATGGCCAGACTACCCCAAGCATAACTTATCTTTAAGCCACTGTGACAATCAGAAGCAACAGCGCAATCAAAATCCCCTGTGGTTCCTCCATTAATAAGACACTTTGCCTACAGTGCCTACAGCAGCCATGGAAAATTGCATCAAGGTTTGTATGGCATTTCATATTAGCTGTGGGAGCAAGGCTGAAGGTCAGAGCAAGAGCACTGCATCTGCCTCAAGTTTTTCCCCACAGCAGCAGAAGATGAAGCCAAGAAGTTTGTCCAGAAAAGTAGAAAGCAAGCTGCAAGAGATGGAAGAAATCTCCTGGAGCTGACTTTAGGCAAGGTGGGGTGTATACATGCCAATAAACCTACAGCTCAAATACCACTCACAGCTACAAGGACTCAGCTACTCTTCGCCCCCCCCCCCCCCATTAAATCCACGATCCCTCCCACCGATGAGTTGTTGGGAGAGCTCTGTGCTAGCCAGAGAGGAACAAGACTGAGATGAGTGGGGACAGATTAATTGAAAACTGAGAAAGAGGACGATACCCAAGATAGCAAGCCGCAACTCACAGGGCAAACAGGGAAGAGAAACTGTGTTCAAAAAGCAGATTTAGAGAATTGGGTGGCAAACGTCTAAAGTCACCAGGGCTTCAGCCTGCAAACAGATTTCCTAATGAAGGAAGCAATGAGACTCACTTTTTACCTACACTAGTCTTGGTTCTGGAGAGATTAGTTCCCCTCCCCTGGAGCCTCTGGCTTCCACAACCCTAAAAACTAAAGTTTTCTCTGGGCTTCACTTCTTATCAGTAGGTAATGATGCCACATCTAACTCCTAGGGTCTTCATGCAACTTTAACAGTTGTGGCCAACTATGCAAAAATCACTCATGTAAGGACAGATGATGCCAAGACAGTCACAACAAGATTTCCAGAAGGCGGCTCTGGTTTTAGCATCTTCAGAAGAAATGAAGTCATTCAATACCGAGAATGGAACACCTTTTTCCTTTTTTTTTTTTTTTCTTCTTCTGACTAAGGCAGTCAAATGACTTCAAATCTGTGCCAACAGAGTGGTTTTCATAAGTTATGAAAAAATACCTATAACTGACATAATTTTCAACCTAATGCTCAAGTGTCTTGTTCTCCAGCAGAGGTCATAAGACACATCAGCTGCATCAGGTCATGAACCAGAAGTCGGGTGACAGTGCTGGGTCACAGCAACCAACTGCAGACCTGCAATGACTCTCCTGTGCAGCAGCCAGCACAGGCTCTGCAGCTGGGCAGAAGCTCCTGGGGAAGTTATTCAGACAGGAACTACTACACCTCCTGCTACCAAACCGTATCCTGCCTCCTCTCACTCAAAGGCATGCACTGGGTACACCAGAACCAGACCTGTTCCTGGTTTCTTGGTCCAGAGAGGTGTGATCTATGGGGACCGCAGGTCAGTGTAGATCCAAGCAGCACAACAGCAGCCCTGTCCTCCTGTTCCATCACAGACTGCAGCAGCAGAATTGTGGCTTGCACCTGAATCGTCTTCTCAGTTGCTAACCCCAGCCTTACCTGTCTACCAGAAACTTTATGAGTTGTTCCCATCTAGGTTTTGCTGAATTTGGTTTCTCATATTGATATATGTTGGTAAAATACTGTGGTATTATCAATTACTTTCAGAGACTGAATAGACATGTGAACTCAGAGATTTAGGGGATTTAGGTCTAAAGCAAATGTCTACGGATGCCGGAAGTGGTTTTGTTGCAACTGGTACCTTAACTAGTGATACTCAAAATCAGTCCCCTCTACAACAACTGAAATGAGACGGATGCCCTCTAACGTACAAATGACAACAGAAACCCTATTCCAGGGCCAGCATTACAATTTCTCTTCTCCAATCTGCTGGGGTTTTAAAGAAAAGTGCTGTTGTCTCACACAGACTCTGGTTTTGCTACTGGAGTGCATGGAAACAAGAGCCATCTACTTACTTAGTATTTCTGTTAGACAGCTTCCTCCTTTAAGAACAAACAAAACAAAGACTTGATCACAGATACCATGTGTCTAAGAAACAGTAACGTGCAATGCTCATCACCTCTCTGCTTTAAAATGGTTCCTCCAGCTTAACCCACAAGGGTCCTCACACACCATTTGGAACAACTCATATCAGTCTTTAGAGGAGATAATTCTCCTCTTTAAAGAGGGAAGTGAATTAAACTCCGAACTCTAATCATGTTAATAGCCCCACCTGACACTATATGTCACTGATGTAGCATTTTGTTCGTGCTCATAAATTACTGATACTGTATCCTTCTGCAAAAGATTCCTTCTCCTTAAAAAAACCTGTATTTACTAGGTTTGCACCCACTCCTCTTTTTAAATTCACTGACTCGCACTGTCAGCTTTCCTAATGCTCTAGGCACTGATTTCAAGTTTCATAATCAATTATATCATTTTGCTTCACGGCAGTAATTTGATTACTGCTTTTGGGGTGTGACAGGCATTTGTGAACATTTCTGCCTGTCTTCATCTGAAATTGCTAATCTCCCTTCCTTCCCTCCTCCCCGCAAAACCTGTGCAAAATTGATAAAATAACATCAATAAATCAAGGCACTTGCATTTTCCCTGAAGTGATATATTTCAGATTTCTTCTCTGAAACACAAACAAGGACATAGTTCATCTAGCTCAACAGCATGACCAAAAGGGGTATAAACTGATGATGATGCTTTGTGGCATTTATTGCCAGTTTTGTTAATATGACTGACTGCTTTTCCTGTACAAGCTGTCTCTTCTAGATCACCCTATCTTTGAAATAATCACCACTACCCAGCTAACATTTAGTAATAATTTACTACACAGCAACTGGTATGACAGAGCCCATATCAGCAGAAACAAAACTGTAAAATTTAAGAACAAACAAACAAAAAAAGTTATTTCACAATCGTTTCTGACAAGTTCGGAATCCTTGTTGACCAAGCTGCACATTACACTGATCTGCTGAAATGCAGTAAATTCAAAACTGTTTGAATGAATGAAGTTCAAAACAAAACTTCCCACTTTCTTCCAAATACTTTCAGAAGTTTTAATGAGCACAAAAGCAGCAAGCAAGAAAGCTATGAACTAATCAAACTGTAAACCAGGGCACAGAATGATGCACACCCATCCCTGAATTCAGCTGATTTCATCAACCACACATTTATTAAGGATACTTAAATCCAGTTACATTTCCACAAACATGGGGGAAGATTAAAAGTGGAATACAGCCAATAGCATCTACTGAGTTTTCTTTCAGGACAAGCCTTTTCCCCCCGAGGTTAAGTCAAAGGACCCACCCTTCTTCAAATCCACATTACTACAAAGCCTCCCAAAGGCAGCTCGGGGCATCATACAAGCATTCTCTTACCCAGGGTTCAATAAAACAGATTTCATTCTTTTACTGTCCACCTCTCCCATGTATTTTGGGCAAAAATAGAGATAATGCACGAGTGTTGCACATATTTAAACCATGGAAGCTTAGAACATGTGATGTATAATTCAAAATAAAGATTTCCGTGAAACAGGTAATTAAATAGTTTTTTCTCCTACCTGTCTTTTGTAACTAGCTGAGTCAGGGTACTTTAAAGTAACTTGTGATCCCAGGTTCCATGAAGTGTTCTTCTCTCCCTTGAGCTATCTCCAAGCAATCTATTACTTTTCTGTTGGACAACCACACTGACATAAAAATATTCATTAAAATTTTATCTGCAAACACGATGCAATGTGCTAATTCGTAACTGCACAACAGAAAGACCATAACTGAGACAAAAGCAAATAGAGCAGAACAACAGAAGAATTTTCAACATTAAGTCTGCTTTTGAATCAGGATAGAACCAATAGTCCAAAAAGTCATATTTAACCTTTAGAAAAGATTGAATCCATGGGAGAAAAACACGTCAAGTGCAAGTTTGGTTAAGGAACCATTACCATGAGAAACCCCCATCAGTCAGATGCATTTTTATGCAGAAGACTTGGTAATCTCTTCTAGAAGATGAAGCCCAAATGCTCACACAGGGATTTTGAAAAAGGTAAAGCAGCAGAACACAACTAAACCCATAATTTCTTTGAAAAGAGCAATGCACATTCCTGGAAGGAAGAATTCCTTCTTGTCCGTTTAATTCATTCCTTCTTGACATTCCTATTTCTGCCACAAATTAGCTGCAATTTTCTTTTCCCCTAAGATGAAACCTCTGCTATTAGACAAGTTCATAGTCCCTGTGAATTACTGAATCATGCATGTCATTTATTTTTTCTTGCAGGTTATTGTCACATAAATTCCTTTTAACTAAGCTGGAAAAAACAAGTTCTTTTACAATACCACAGCAGCAGCAATCTGCTTTGTTCTTGCAGGTTCCATTTATTGAGCTAACAAGGACATTCATAAATTAACCAAAAAGTGATTTTAAATTTAAAATTAGCATTTTGACTTAAAACTACATATACAAAGCTTACAAGCTGCTTTTGCTAATGGATAGATACTCATCACTGAAAGAAATATCTGATCTGACCCATGTTACAGAGTTGCTGTGAAGACTTCATGGAAGGAACTATAGCAGAAGAGTCACTTCCCATTTTGCAGTTCTCTAATATCATCTATTTGTTCATGGTCCCTTTCTGAAAAGATTTTACCATTTTTTGTATGGCCCAAGAGTAAGGAATTTAGAAAAAAAAATACACACTCTTTCAAACAGTGGTTGAATAGACACTATTGCAAAAATTTATATCCCCACATCCCTATTTGCCAGCATTACAGTTTGTGAAACAGAGAACAATTCAGTGTTTCAAAGGAAGCCGATAACCATCACGAGAGCTCCCACGGGTAACGTTACTTAATCCGCAGTTTTATCTTCCGGAGGAAAAAGGGGACTACAAGGAAAAAATATTTCCCTAAATAAGGGACTTAAAAGCCAAAGAGAAAAATAGTTAGGTACATAGGTACTTTTAGTACATAGGTACTTTTGTCACAGTCATCTCCTTCCTCCCTGTCAAAGCTGGGGGATACTTCTCTAACAGCAATGGAAGTTAGAGACTTCGTAAAGTGCAAATCTTGGGGAGCACAATATCAGAAGGGGTCAGTACTACAACAGAACTTCTCCATTTCTGCATCAGGTTCCCTGCAGCTCTACAAAACCAGCAGCAATAACTCATTACACCTTCCAGAGAGCGTTCCCCGCAACACACTGAACGTGCAACTTCATCCCTCCAAGAAATGTTAAAGAACGTTGTTATTCCTCACCATCCTCTGTCATCATTTTATAGCCTTCAATGGTAACAGACTGCTGAAAAGAGCTAACAACACCAAGAGGGAGGGAGCATCTGCTGTAACAGAGGGGCCATGCACAACCACAACATGTGAGTGGACTTCCAAGGAAGGTGAAACAGAAGGAATTGCACATGCTCCGTCCTGCAAGGATCAACAAATCCTGCAAACAGACTGCAAATAAATGAAACAGGTCACAAAAGGAAAGATAAGGAAAAGAGGTTACCTGCAATTTTACAGTTCTCATTGAAATTAAACCTACATTTCTGGGACAGCAAGGGAAAAGGGCGTGATTTAAGTCATTTTGGAAGACATGGGGAAAGCAAGAGGGGAAGGAAGGAGTACCTTTTCTGCCAGTTTCAAGACCAGGCAAGTAGCTCTGTTAAACAGAGAGGATCTTCGCAAGTATACAGATAATAATTTAAAAGTTTATAAGCAAAATCTGCATTCCACTGGTAGAGCCGAAAGCTCGCCTGCAGACTACACACCATACTCTAATTGCACTGGCTTTTCAGAGTTGACCCATAAAAGCAAGAACAGTGACTGACAGCTGCGATAAAAGTTTCTGACTAGCTTTTTGGGGAACAAGCCACTGATTTGTATTTGGAAGCTATTCCAAACTGCTCTGAGAGTCATGTAGAATAAACAGCCTTTTGCTCAGCTGCCAACATACCAGCCTGAAAGCTCGATGAGGTGACTTCACACAGCAACAAAAAGTCTCTGTGTTTCTACCTACTACATCTTGCACTAAGAATTCCCCTCTTCTGAAACAGAGGATGCCGGTACCAGGCAACAACAAGGAATTCACAAAGGCAAAGGCTCACATCTGCTGCTTTGCTTCGAAATCCTTCCTTGCTTTTATACACTATGAGCAAAGGAAACCAGAGCCCATGCTGTGGTCACACAGCACAAACCTGGAGACTTGCAAAACCTAAAACTGCTGAGTAATGAAGCACTGCATCCAGTACGCGATACATTGCCGATTGCAGACCTGAGCCTCCAGAAATATCCCTTGTTGGGGCATGTCTGCTGGGGTAAGAAGGTCCAACGTGTTAACCGAGAAATCAAATGTTAATCAAGAAAATAGGAAAACGGATCCAGTTGGTGTTGCCCAGCTTGGAGAAGAGAAGGCTCCAGGGACATCTTATACTCCCTTCCAGTACCTAAAAGGAGCCTACAGGAAAGCTGGGGAGGGACTCTTTATCAGGGAATGTAGCAACAGGACAAGGGCTAATTGTGTTAAACTGAAATGGTGGAGATCTAGATCCAATATCAGGGAGAAATTCTTTACTCTGAGGGTGGTGAGACACAAGAACAGGTTGCCCAGGAAAACTGAGGATGCCCCATCCCTGGAGACGTTCAAGGCCAGGTCAGACAGGGCTTTGAGTAACCTGGTCCAGTGGGAGGTGTCCCTACCAACGGCAGGGGGGTTGGAACTTGATGATCTTTAAGGTCCCTTCCAACTCAAACCATTCTATGATACTTCCACAATCCACAAACATGCTGCTTCTCTCATTGGGAATGAGATTAAAAGACAGAAGTGTTGCCTGAGTAAGCCTGTCCAGACGTTTCTGGCAGAAACACATTTCAACAACAGTCATTGCTTCACAGAACCAAGCACCAGCCTCTACAGCTGAGAGCCCATCCTTCTCCACAGTGCTGCCTCAGGAGCTCCCTCTGAAATTTAACCTGTAAGGTCTTGCCTCTACACCCAGAATCTGGGATCACAAAGACTTAGTTACCAAATAATGCACTATCTGTGAGCTCACGCGAACAGCCTTTCAGCTGTTGCAGAAAACCAAATAGAGGGCAATTCTTGTCTTTATTCACACATCCTAGACTGACCGCAGTGATTTCAAGTGCTTGCCTGCTTTTTCTCTGCAATGCACACTGTACCATTACCTACCTTCCCCCCTCCCCCGAGAGGCCACTTTTACACTTGGCTCTCCGGCCTCCCTGCTCCTGCTTTGTTGTATAAAGTTATATGGAAAATAATACCTAAGTGGCTTCACATCCTGTAGGGAAGTTACTTAAAACATCATTCAGCTATTCTGAAAATTTTCATGCCACTGCAAACTAAAAAAAAAAAGTCAGACTTTATATCTCAAACTTGACAGCTTTTTTCAGCACGAAAACTATAAATTAAGTAAAAAATATTTATTTATTCAAATGCATGGGTTCACTTACAACCAAAGCACTTCTGACAGCTGCAAAGATGACAGTAACCTGTGATACCTGCTCTGCATCACCCTTGTGGTTGTCTTGTTATTTCAGGAAACCCAAAGGTACCTCCTGAAAAATCAAATCACTCTGTCCTAATTAGAAGCTTCTGAAGACAAACTTCAATTGGGATGTACACTTCCCACGCATTAAACACTAATTCAGAAAGCAGAAAGCCCTTCTCACCACATCCTTCAGATGAGAGGTTGCAGACTTAAAAACACCAGGTTTAAAACCCAAGCTGAAAACTCTGCTGTTTAATAATGAAACACAGCAGTTGTATTAGAGATGTTAGAGTTCCTCTGGTAATAAATAAACCCCTGGCTGCAACAAGACAGGTTTTGAGAAGCTTGCTCACAGTCACTGAGCCTTAAAGAACAGGATTTTGCCCTCTTGATGCAAACATGGAGGTGATAAAAACTTTTTCCTCACCCAGCTGATATTACAGGAAGGGGGTATAACTGCATTAAAGACACCACTTTCCCTTTCCAGGGATGAGACCGTCTTCTAGTCGAGCAATCAAACACAGTTTGTGAGCAATCAGGTCAAATACCTGAAGTACCACACGTTCCTGATGCTCATCTGTTGCTACTGTAATATCAACCCATCTTATTCAGCTTTTCAGTAGCAGACTCTCGGCATACGGAAATACTTCACAGCTAAGGTCGTTCCAAACAATGCAAGTGCCACCACTGGACAAGTAGAACTGTATGGAGAGGAAACGAGCCCTGCATTGCCTGCTAGTCCTATCTGATGGTTTAATGCTGATCATAATGCTAATCTAGCATAAACACTAATTATTATGGACGTAGAATAGTCTGATGTTACAAGTCTTGCCACGCAAGGCAGGGTCTACCAGCAACTAATACATAAATATGAAGAGCATTAATAACTTTATCTCCAAAGGCAGTTAATACTTTCATTTTTGATGAAAATGTAGTTTCTTTGTACACTCTTCCACAAAATCAGAATGTCTGTAGTAGGCTATGAATTAGATACAACCCCATTTGTGCTTCTGAATTACCAATATGACCTCTGCAGGCCTGATGTCCCATGATTCAAGACCATTATTTCTGCCTATATGCTACCAAAACCCAAAAAACACTTTGGGACTTTTTGACAGCATGTGTGATTTAGGCAGCAAAAGTGCTGTGCCCTGAAATCAACAGCACTCTACCAGTTAAATCATGTAAGGATGTAGTTTCCTAGAAAACACTTGAAGTCTCAATTTTCACCTACTTATAGGCTTGTCACTTCCCTTTAAGTCTCACAATGACAATTTTTTTTTTTTTGCCTTCTGTATAAGCCAACATGTACTTTTATTAAATTAAATATTTTGTTACTAGTAGATTATATAAGATCTCTTTATAACAGTTTGTGTTGCTTCTAATAGTGTGCAGCGGGAGTAATGAGAATTAGAGCATCATCTCGTGCTACTTTCTGACACGGTGTAAATTGGTATGACTCTGCTGAAGTCCTGTTGATTTACAATGACAGGTTTTGTGGCTGGTTGATCCCTTTCATTTCAGGCTTTCAAAGTGAAACACAAGAAAAACACTTTGCTTGCTTTGAACAGTATGTACAGACATAAGAAAGACAATGCCTTCTTTCTTGCAGCTACAGTCCACAAGACAAGCTCTCTATGCAATGAGGTGGCAAAAAAATATTCCAACCCTGAACACACAAAAAGAGGAAGATTCAGGAAAAAATGGCCATGATTTGAGCTTTCTACTTGACACTGATACAACACTTGCTGTAACACCGTACTCCAGTTTTTGCATCCACACTTTAAGGTGGATGTCAAATACAAGAGTGTCCAAAGACCAAATCCATGTGTCTTAGGTTCCCAGAGTTGTTTGGACTAGCAATTTGAAGGCTACAAGATAATTTAATCGCTATCTATAACTACTCACAAGCAGAGGTTCAGGAAGTAGGGAGTTTTTCAGCCGAGCTGACAAAATTAGATCTGGTCTTTGGAAAGTGAAGTTGCATGAATTCAACCTTCAAATAAGATACTAACTTCCTAATTGTGTGAGTTATTAGAGACTTAGATGGGTTATTAGAGAATGTGAAATTTTCCATTATTTGTTATCTTTAATATCAGACTGGACATTTTAAGCCCATTTGATCCCACTTCAGCAGCAGGTCCCAAGCCCATCCACCCAGTGGTGGGTCAGCTGTCTAGGCTGGAACCTTGCAGACAGACAAACTTGAGGCCAGGCCACCTCTCAGTTTGCTGAGCTGTGTTAACCTCCTACAAACCCAGAGTAGAAGGATAACTTGACTTAGTTTATTGAGTGCTACATTACTTGCACACTCTCACATTTGCTGCAGAATAAGCACATACATGTTAACAGCTATCAGGGCACACAATCCTGTAACAATCATCCCGACATGTTTCACCCAACTAATTTTCAGCCTTCACTAAGTGACGGGGTTTTGGTAGCACCTTCCTGCCTCAGACAGGCCATCTGAACTCCCACGGCAACTGTGGAGCTGTGCTGCAAGCTTTTATTGGCTTGGTGAAATTGAAGGAAACGCAGAAATTTCTTTCTTCTTCTGATCTTCAGTGTGTTGATACACCTGACTTGTACAACATCTGTGGCCAACTTTTGTCATTTGAGCAGCACGAGCCCTCATGGTCCTCTTTCCCTGCCTACAGATACATCTAGCCCTAGAGCCTTCCCTTTGGGCACCTACACCATGTTCCACAGAAAGTATTAAGTACTTCATTAAGGGTTTTAATGACTAAAAAACTGCTAGTGGAAATTGAAAAGGAGGAAACTGTGTAAGTTCCTCTCTTAAATATAATTAACCTGCACTGTTCTAATTCTCACTACAACTACAAAGGTAGGACCTGAATTGTCATTCCAAGTCCCCTCCTCATCCTGACGCCAAAGCCTCCGAGAATTCCAGTTGAATGACTGTTGTTTACTCTTTAACTTTTAACTGAGAGGTATGGCCCTGAAATATAATCAATGCTCACTTTTGAAACTCTACAATTTTAATTACCATTTCCAGACATTCTCTATCACATGTTTTATGTGCAATCAATGGTGACCCCATAAAAGAAACGCACTCTCACATTTTAGATTACAAGAAGTTTGCTCTTTAGGAAGAAAACAATCAATTAGTGATCATCTGACCACCTCTGTGTACATATCTATTACTCCTCAGTTATTGCAGATTAGACATGATTATGTCCCAGGAAAGCAAAAATGCCATGAAATTCTACTTCTGATACATTTAGTATAAGAATTTATTTACGTTATCACTTACGGTGATAGATGTTTTTGGGTTTTTTTTAAACCTATCCAAAGCATCATTCCCTGTAAAGCAGCTGTGGGGGGGGCAGGGGAGGGGGGTAAATTAAATCTAGGAACACTAAAATTTGATCAACATGGTTTGACACTGCTTCCTTCTAAATCATTCTTAATATAATGAGATATGAATGCATGTTGACACATCAAGATACCATTGTGTGAGAGTTGTCACGTACTGAAAGAAAGCTGTTCATGTATGTACTCTGGTTTTAATTTATTGTAGCAGATCATGCATTAAGTAGTTTGTCATTCCCAGATTTTTGGGTTTGGTTGTTTCTTTCTTTGGTACGGGATGGGGGTCAACCTGTAATCTTTTGAAAGACACATTACCAAGTGTCAACTACATAACAGAATTACTGTCTTGAAACACGCAAAGATAATGTTTAGTTTATTAACACACATAAATAAGAGGCATAAAAAGCTCTGTGACAGACCTTTAGAGAAAAGCCATGCTGGAACATCCATGTTCTTTACTATTACTTCGTAAGGGATGGGTTGATAAAGTATATAGAAAAGCCTACCTTAAATTTGTGTTCAAAATGATTAACACAGGTGTGCAGGTGAGCATTCTCACCATGCCTCATGGAAGTTGGTGTACCAGGAATGTTGAGTGCAGCCAACCTCCTGCTGAAGTCATTAACATTTACACTGGTCGTTAAGAATGGATATTAGCTACTATATTTGGGGCTAAAGACTAGAACATAGTAAGAATAAGCTCAGCTTCTTACTCCTTCTCCTGATGACCTAAAAAACATACAGTATTGGCTTTCTGTACACAGACATATGCATATCTCTGATGGCATGCTAAGCACCACCAATCCTTTATCTCCATGCAAACCAGAGTTTTGCACATATACAGGTAGCTAAACTTAAAAACAGAAAGGACATGTAAGCACATACATTCTATGGAACACTAAACTGAGCACAAAAGTGGCAAAAATCCTACTACTTAAAAAAAATTACAGTGAGGTCACGAAAGTCAGTGTATTCTTGGTTACAAGACCCAATTCAGGGTCACGGAAGATTGGAGAGAGAGTTCTGCTTATGCTTTATCTTAGTCAAATAAAAGATTTTTCTTTTAAGGAAATCTTAAGTCAAGGAATCTTCAGGAATCCAAGTTACTTCCATCTTCAAAACCAAAGCTGTAAATGCAGTCACCAATATTCCCACAGGTTTAGGAATTGAGGAACTTCTGAGGGTAAACAGTGCAGGCAAAAGTCATCCCACTTCCGCTGTGAAGTTATTCAGCAGGGGCCCTTGAGATTTTACTCATTTATTTCCTCATCTCAGAGTAAAACTGTCATTACATACAGTTCAGAAGTTGTCACGGTTTAGCCTCTGCTGCAACAAAAGCACCACGTGGCAGTCTCTTGGCTCCGCCCCCCAGCGGTGTGGAGAGGATGAGAAAGAAAGGCAGACTCGTGGGTTGAGATAAAAACTGTTTACCAGAGCAACAGGTATTGCAGGGAAACAGTAACACAGATGGAGGAGACAAACATGAGTACAATACCAACCGCACCCTGCGCCACGCCGCCCCGACCAGACTGCCACCAACACCACTGAGACGCATCCCAGTGCCGCCCGCCCATATATACACCTACGCCGTGACGTCACCATGCCCACTTCCGGTTGTGGCCCCTCCCCTCCCGCCCCTGGGCCTGGCACACATGGGGTGGAATAGCTGTGCCGGATAGAGACAGGGGAGAATCAACCCCGTCCCTGCTGGAAACCAGGACAGAAGTAAAGCTGCAAAGTTAGAAGAAAAGTACTCCACTACACAGCCAAGCTGCTGGTCTTCTCAAGCAAATTATGTTTCTTGCACCAGGCCAGTCAGTGTGACATCAGTGTAACATAACTGTAAGAAGCCAACACCATAAATCTGGAAGGGGGTTTGCATGCAGATTTAGATCACGGGTGGCACTAGACATTAGGGCTAAAGAAAAGCTGAATATGTACACTGCCAGTATGAACACTGAAAAGATCCAAGACCTTCAAGCAAAAAACGAGCTTTCAAACTTTTGTTTTATCCAATAAGCATTCATCTAGGGTTCAAGGCATAACCTCTTCACTCAACATTGTGGATGATAAGTCCTACCTCAAAGGACAACTTCAAAAAGAGAAAGTTATTCTATTTTAATTTGCCAGTTACTCAAGCAATGCTTTCAAATGAGAGTCTCCTTTTGTAAGATCCCTACAAACATCAGAAACCTGGCATCCTCATACCAGTTGGGCTTTATTCTCCATAACTGCCAGGACCTGAGGCGTGTAAAGGTCCATGTGGCACCCAGAAAGCATGCTTCATAATAAATACTTCAATTTCTTCAAAGCTCAAAAGGTATCCAGTTGTGTTTGAAGTCCCATCACTGCCTATCTCTAGGATGTCAACTATAGGCCAACCAAAGCAGGAGAAAAAGTGATTTCCCTTCATGGAAGGAAAGAAGAAAAAGGAAAGATATGAGCAAGCTTCCTTCATTGAAGGAAGTTTAAGAGTAAGGGAGAAGACAGCAGCATTGTCCTGGGGTCCCTGATCAGCAGGCAGTCACCAGAAAGGGAGCAGAGTGCTCTTGTAACAATAGCAGTCCATCTCGGCTGTGCAGTAATATTCCATTCTTTACTTTCTCCTATGGCTACAGCAGTGAACCTTGCATGTTAATCCCTTGAATCCTCCTTATTTAATAAATGCATTAAAGTCTATTGATTTTTAGTGACTATGAAAGGTCAAGTCAAAACAAAGCAGGAACATTTTGTAATGCACGGGGCGGGGGAATCCTAATGAGAGTAAGCAGTTACTGTGCAGATTGAAGACAAATCTCAGCCAGTCAAGTTCATCTCTCAGATGCATGGATGTAAGCGGAGAGTAATTCCACTTGGGCCAAAACTTCAAGCAATACTCTCTGTGGCCTCATCCTCAATTTATATTTTCATACCTGCGAGATAGATTTTAATCTCAAAACATCAGAGATTATTAGTATTTGTTTAAAGGCCAGGAGGGGCTTCTCTAATCTTTCGGTATGAGCTTCTGTCCAATATAGACTAAAAGGCAGCAGCCAAAAAAATTCCCCAGCCCATTTCTCAAGGGAGAGAGGATTGAGAACTGATGTTCTTCCACATACTTGGGCTATACCAAGTCAAAAGGTCACATTACAGGTAACAGGGAGGCAAATAAGAAGCAAATACACACTTGATTTTAAATACCTGTGATTTGAAATCTTTCATGTGAGATAAACAATGTGAATATTCAGAAAATTTTCTCAAACTTCCCCATCCCACCCAAACCTATCTATGATGAAAAATGATGCTGTGATTAGAGGCATGCTTAATTACTGTTCAGCAATAAAAGTTTATGAACCAACATTTTATCCTAGCCTGTGTATTGTCTTATTTATTTTTACAGTCATAAATATGCAAAACCATTAAGATTATTATTAATTGCAGTAGAATACAATTAGGTGGCTTTCAGCAATAGCAGTCTTTGAAACAGTAATGTGTATTCACTGTTTTTCCAGCGCCTGTCTTCAATTATTTAGCTTTCGGAGGATCTCTGTTATAATGATATAATGAATGTTCTGCTTAAATAGCATCACTGCCTTAAAGAAGGGACACTGATCTATTACTAAATTAAGCTCTGCCATGTAGTGAGTTGTGTCATTTCATAAAACCTTCACAAAACTGATTACCCATGCAGCCTCACTCTCTCATTAAAAGAGGTAGCAAGTTACGTACTCTTTTGGGGCACAAAGTTATCATCTTTCCCTTCCCTCAAATAATTCCTCTTTAAAATTTTCATAGACTTCTTACACCATTGACAATTTGCCAACTAATACATATCAAAAAGTTCTGGTCCAACCCTCACACACACAGTGGAAACAGCTAATGTTGTGACAGCAGTGGGGACAGACCATTTATAAAGCTATGGAAATTGCACACTACTGAACACCAAAAATCAAGTTAGCAATCTGACTTTTCAGGAGTTACTCCTCCAGAAGGGAAAACTCTTTTAGAAGGTGAGCAGCCTGCCCTTGCTGACGTTTACAAGCACTAATGGCATGAATCAAGCATCCCACTTGGGTAACCAGTGGCAGTCTTCATAATGGGCAGGATACTGGTATAACTTGCAAGAGCTGACATTAACTTTTATCCTAAGCTGTAGATCTTACCCGTAAAATGATCATTTGCTTTTGATTTGGTGCCCTTGCTTCTTTCTAGTCTAACCTGACCTTGATCCCATCCTGTGCTTTTCTCTACCACAGGTGTCAGCCCTTACAAGCCCATTACAAGAACCACAACACTAATTTAGAAACATTTTGCCCAATTATATTATTATCCTCTTCATCCAACTTGCTAATAGAGAGCCAACTCAAGGTGACAACAAAAAAGACAGCTGTAGAACAACAACCGAGGCTGCCGTAGTTAATGCTGAACAAGTCAGCACACAGAGGACAATCGCTCCCAGGAGGTGACTGCAAGGAAGGCAGTGGCCAGCCCTGCATCAAACCAGCACCAGCGATGGTCACCTGCACCATTCCACCAAAGTGACTGTGCAGGAGACATGAAATGTGGGAAGTGCTCCTAGAAATCTCTTTAAGTCTCCCTTGGGATTGATTTGGTACGGTTTGGCTAGTTTTTACTTTGATAACAGTAAACCAAACTGAAGGCACATCTGGGCAGGGGTAAGCACTGGACGTCAAAACTTTACAGTGTCAGGGGCAGTACTGCTCCCTGTACACAAGACAAAACTCATTTCAGAAATTGTCACGCTTTTTTTTTCTTCCCCACAGCCTCAGCTGCATACAGAATCCAAGCAGCAAACCTACCACTCGTTTTCCCCTCTATGAAAAACTGAAATGTTCCAAAAATAGCATACACATCACCTTATGCCCCAACACTACCCAGCCTTGATCCTATAATCCTCCCCACACAGGAAGATGCTTGCAGCGGTGCTCAGAGCCCACTGACACCTACTAAGGTGCCGCTTCAGGATAGAGCATTTGAGGAGGTGTTTTGGGGAGCCCTGTATATGTAAAGCAAGAGAGGGGGTTCACAGCTGCTACAGTGCTGTTCAGTCAGCTGGATGTGTAAAGCTTTTTTCTTAGTGTTCAGTCAAAATAGTGGTCAGATATACTGGTACAGACCTACTACCTCATCTGAAATCACAGTTTAGATTTAGTGTTGTGTAACAGTATGAAAGAAACATCACATCCCATTCCACTTTCTCTTATTAATGCTTCTTGCACTATTAAAGAGAAGAAAGGAAAAGCAGATGACCGTGAATTTCTAAGGGTTTATTTACTCATTTGCCTCTCGTTTAGGACAAGTACCTGTTCTGCAGAAGCTACCTCCAGAAGGGGGAAATGGACTCATTGTCGGTGTGCACCCAAACTAAAACAGAGAGCAAGATTTGGGCTGAGATGGGCTTTGGTGGAAGAGGCCTGCGTGGGATGCGCAGGTCCCTGCATGGCCTCTTGCAGCTTGGAGATGCTGCACCTCTGCATTGGGGAAGGGCTCGCAGGGGATTTATTTTCTGTTTTCCAGGGACCCTGAAGAGATCCTCAGTGTCTGTGTATCTGCAGAAGCCAATGCCAACCACTGCATGGCCCTCACTCTCCTTGCCCCTCAGGAGGGGTCTCCTTGATGCTGCTGACCTGTTAAAAAACAGCTCAGAGTAAGAAGGAAGAACTTCTCATACTCCCTAACAATAGGAGAGAAAAATTACCTTCAAAATTACCCCTTTACAATAAGAATGTAGACAGTGATAAACCATAGAATCATNCCTCTAATCATCTTGGTGGCCACAGATTTGCCACATCACAGATCTGTCAAGTAAAAGTTTGCAGTGGTTCATCTAATACTGCTGCTAGCTGGGCACACCTCAGAAGTGCTAAAAAATCCCACCCAAACACCAACTCATTTTCTGCCTTGTGGGGTTTCTTTGGCCCTCAGCAACAAGCACATACAAGAAGAATAAATGAGATTAAAAAAAAACCACACCAAAAAAACAACAAAAAACCAAAACCAAACAAACAAAAACAAACAAACAAACAAAAAAAAACACTCCCAAAGCTATTTTAGGAAGGAAGAAAAAAACTGACAATCCTGCATGCCAGCCACACCACATCATCTATTTCTAGAAGGTACTCAGTGCTATGGAGAAGGAGGAGGTGCAAGATAATGGAAAGGCGTTGATGCTCTGTTGGTATCTGAATGGCTGAGAGAACTGCTGGAGCAGACATTAGCCCTGGCTAGCAGACTTCCTTCCTCATTAGCACTGATTCACAGCATGGGCACAGCATCCCCCGCACTGTCCTACCTCCCTGCAACAGCAAATGCTATGAGAACAGCCCATCTTCAGCACACCCAACTCAATAAGAGGGGCTTCCTGCTGCCATCACAGATGTTCCACCAGTGCGTTTCACAGATCCACCAGCACTCAGGTCCCTACTGGTTTCCAGCAACTACCATCACAAGCTGGATTTCACCCAGGCAAAATGCATAAGATAAGTAAAAGCAGTAATTAGCTAACAGGAAATAAGCGTATGAACAGACAGCCTCTTGACTAAAACAACTATTTTTTGCTGTGTAATGCCAAGATACCAAATTTACTTCCCAATTTAATTTATAACTTCAAAATTAATACAGCAGTTAACTACAAAACAGACCAGTACATTTTACTAGCAGTCAAGATTTAAGTAAAAAAGAAATATAAACTTAACACCGAACTCTCAAAATACTTTGAGAAATAAGGATCTATTAGATAAGAGGCTAATACTGCTAAAACTTTTCACATTGGCCTATGAAAATTTAACACATTAGAAATGAATTATGCTGAAACTGCATGCTTTAATCAAATCCTAGTGACTTAAATTTTGCTGAATCAATTTGGAAAAATCAGAAAGATTAAAGTTGAGATCCATTAGTAAGATGGCAAGTGAATATAAACATAATTTCTGCAATTTCTGCTGATTCAATTTTAAAAACCTACAAGATTAAAACTAAGACCTACTTACAAGATGGCAAGTGAATACAAACTTATTACTCTTCAGATCACGGGGCTTTAATATGAAAATAATCAATGAGAAATCACATTAAAGCTGCTTTTCACATTCATCAGATTATTTGGTAAAGAAGCCAAGAAAATTAAATCCCTCCTGACACAATAATATGAAACAAAAAAAAATCACGAAAAACTGCAATCCAAGATAATACCAGTCAAAACCCAGAATCAAACTTGCAGTGCAAATCAACAAAGTATTAAATTAGACCCAACTGTGGAACAAGAGACTCTGTCCTGTACACTGGCTCCTCTGTATCTCAGCAGGTCTAGATGCTTCTGGGAAATTAGCCAGACTGATTACAGTTATAAGAAATCTTTCCTTTGGCTCTTCAGACCACTGATGTCAGCTCCTTCCAATTTTAAAATGTTAGATTACATGTTAGATTACAAATATGAGCACAAACGGAAGAATTACTGTGAAGTAAAGGAATGAAATAAAGGGGAAATAAATCTCCTATTTCTCTAGTAGGAATCCACACAAATACTTTCACTGGAGAAATTAAGTATCTCAGAAGATACAGACCTTGGTACTGTTTGTCAGGGTCATCAACAGAGGATGGGAATGGACCACTGAGGGTTGAAACTCAGCATCTATGCCTACCCACCCAACAGTGCAATAAACCCTTATCCAGATCCAAGACTCCCACAAAACTGCTGCGTCCCCTTTCCCTCACTGCAGAGCAGAAGCACAAATATTAGAGGAGACCCTAAACAATCAGATATGTCTCACCTCGGAAAGATACACCCCCTAAACAGCTAAGACAAATGAAGGAACATCATCCTGACCTCTCTTGGCAAACAGAGAAAAGCAGCTTCTTCAGGCATCAGGCCAGCAGTCAGGTCCCCACTGGTGGAGCCCAAAGACCACAGCAGAGCCCAAGCGACCTTCCTAGTACACAGGGACACGGCTGCTCTCTTCGGAATATGCTCTCTCTTACGATGAGAGCATATTCTGCAGTTTATGAAGTGTCCAAAACTTCGCTCTCTCCCTGCCCTCCAGCTCAAGATTGGGGATTTTATTTCTCTGTGATTCTAATAGTGTTGCATTAGACACAGGTTCTGGCCAGCAGCCTTGACTGACCTTTTTCAAGGCCTGAAATAGATTTTAACTCAAAGTCCCTGGCAAAGGAAGCCTGGCACGCTTCTTTCACGTGGTCCAACAGGGTTTAGTCCCAGCAACACTCCCCCACAGACCAGATAGGATGAAAAGGGCAAGTCTCTTAAAATATGGTTCTGACTTTGAAATTCAGATGACAGGGCTTCTGGACATATGGTATTTGACAGCTCTGTAACACAGCAGCTCTGGTCACCCTTTGAAAAATTAATCAAAGTTTCCATAAAGACATGCTTTTCCAATTTTGTCTTCATAACATTGCTGAAGGGGTCCATGGGTTCCAGCAACCAGACCCTTAAATCCTTTAGAGGCAGCAGAGAGATTTAAGCAGACATGGCTACTCCTGCAGTCTGGAGCTGCCAAAGTGAATTTGCCCGTCCTTTTTTATTTTTTACTTTTAAATCACATAATTAAATAGAAGCATCACAAAAACAAAGCTATAGAGCAAACACATAGAGCAAAATGCCCTAGAGTTGAGCACTTTCATAAAATAATCAGTCTCAAAAAAGTGAGCTCCTCAGAAGAATAACACAATGGGGTTAGTCGACTTTTTTAAAAGTCAGGAGGAGGGAGGGTTGATAATTTCATTATTTAAGTAATTTTCACATTTTTAAGTAAAATTAAATAATTAAGTCCAGAAGAGGGCCATGAAGATGAGGCCATGAAGATGAGGGTTGGAACACCAGGATTTCTCATCTTCTGACTACCAGTTCAAACCATGGAGGATGAGGAAGGCCAACAAGAGGAGGAAGGTCAACCATGTCTTGAGCAGTTGCTGAAGTGGCCTGTCCTGACCAAGATGTGCCTGTCCAAGCACAGATCATAGGAGTGGGACTGCCACCACGGCAGGGATTGCTCCAAGCACTTTCCTCTCTACAGCCTTGATTGTAGTGATTACGCTCAGACATGTGAGGAATTAACACAGCTATTTCACGGACCAAGGCATCCTGGAGCTGAACCAGAAAACTACTCTGCAATGAAGCAGGATGCTTGTTTACCTCCAGCTTGATGCCTTGCTTTTATTGTGCAATCTTCCACTTTACTAACCCAAATAGAGAGCTGGGGAAGCCCTAAAATCAACCTGCAAGGAAACCTCTTAAAAAACCACCACATGCCACTACCAGAACAAGTTTAATTCCATTTCAGGAAGAGATGAAAAGGGGCAAATATAATGGGGAACTACTGTCTCATACTAGCTTGTGAAACATCCCGCTGTGTCAGGGAGAGGGGACTATGCAGCTGTGTCAGGTCTTATTGTCACTATGATACCTGAATAAAACCCCACCACTTGCAGGATAGCACTGTTTGGGCTATATTTTAATTTACTGCAGTTTTCAATCATCCTTAATTCATCACACTGTATCACTTTACAAGACAAACCTTCTTTCTTTTATACCTTACAGCAGTGGCACCTGCAACCTGTACACATGCATCTGGCATCTCGTTTGCTTCCCATCCTAAGCGAGGTTTAACAAGCATTACTCAAGCAGCAATTACTCAAGTTTCAGGGTCACACTGTACCAAGTCCTGGACAAACAACCAAACCAGCCACTGTCCTGGGCAGCTCCCCATCTCATCATATCCTCCTGTCTACATTCATCTTACTTGAACAAGGCAAAACCAGTTCCTGCTCCTGCACCTGTTGCAGCACCGAGCATGACACTGGTACTTAACAGCTCCTCTAACTAATTTTTTCTAATTTGAAATTTCAAATTGACAACACAGTTTTGAGCAAGTTTTTCCATCAGAAAGTTTGGAATTGAGTAGGNAGAAAAGTTTGAATGTAAGAGAGAAAATTTAAAAAAAAAAAAAAAAAAAAAAAAAAACAGAGAGAAGAAGCCTAGAAGGGACAGACTTAAAAAAATAAAATAAAATAGAAGCTATAAGAAAGGAGAATCATTTGACAAATGTAATTGAAGCTAGCCTTTCAGAATGAGTAAAAACCATCTAGCAAAAAAGACTGGGTAAGGGTAAAAATGAAGTGTGATACTCCTGTCACCTTAGGAGCTTCAAGGGATGAGTAATGAAAAGTTTGGGATTAGATATCATAGAAAACAGGGCTGGAAGGGACCTAGTGAGGTCAACCAGTCCATCTCCATGCCCCACAGCAGGAGCAGCTCAACAGATATCATTCCTGACATGTTTTTCTAACCTATTCTTAAAGGCCCACAATGATGGAGGTGCCACAACCCCCACAAGCAATCTAATGCAGTACTTCATCCTAGAAAGTTTTTGTCACTAAACTAAATCTCACTTACTGCAACTGAAGCCCATAATTTCTCATCTCATCCCCCATGGGCACAGAGAAGGGTGTTCCCTCTCCCTGCACAGCAGAACAACACAGCCGTGTCCTGAGTTACCCAGTCTCGGTGCTGTTTTAATTCCTGCCACTGCTGTGCCCATTACTCTAATTAGTGTGTAATACTGATTTTTTTTGGAAGGGATACTGAAAGTATCACAGTAACAGGACTGAAATTCTAATAGAAACTTTAACTGTCCAGCCTACAAATGGTTAATCTTGAAGATCCTCTCTTCTCCTTAAAGATGAAGGGAAAATAAGCAATTCTTCCTCCCATGACCATAGTGCTTATGTTTCTGTGAGGATATTAAGGCTATTGTGTCCAGTAATTCTCATCCCTGAACCTTTCCCTTTTAAGCCACAAACTTGTGCCAGCATACAATACTCAAACATGGGAGGGAAGGAAAAAAAGAAAGTGTTTTCCTACCACAATTTCAAGTGACAAGTCTCTAGGTAACGACAGGAAAAAAAGCCAAGTACTACAGTCAACTGCAAGACGTTAGCTTGATGCAGGTAGTGCCAGTCAAATTACTGTATTATTACTGCATTATATAGTATCTCTTTTTTGACCTGGAATGTTATGCCATTAAGAATGGGTCAAGTAGGCTTTCAAGAGCAAGCGAGCAGGAGTCAGTGAAAGATACATTCTCTTAATAAACATTATAAACCAGTTTGCTCTGGATATTTATACAAAATAGCAACATCATGGGAGTGAAAGCTGTACCTTTATTTGTTTGGTGGGGGTTTTTTGGGCACTCAAATCCAAAGCTATCAGATCTTTGTGCTGTTCTCCCCAAATACATGGACAAACATATCTCCATGATGAGAACTCAGAGTTTTGCTTTATCACATAATTCCGACAGCTAAGGTATTTCTTAAAAAGCACTAAATACATTTGAATTCGTAATATCATTTTGTTTTGTTTTGTTTTTTTTTGCTTATGAATCCAATGACCTGCTCTGTTTCCTAATGCCAATTAAACATCCAAGAAAAGGGAAGAGGGGACATCAAAGTTGTTACATTTGTCTCATGCCTCTCAGCCAAACGCTTGTCCCCTTTTCCAAGCCTTTTATAGTCCAGGCAGATCTCAACAGCGTTACCAGCCGAGGGAGAGCTCTTGCCTAAGGAACTGTCTGCCTAAACTCCTCAATTTATTAGAGCCTACAGACATTGGGGAGCAAACAGATGCAGTCAGCAAAGACAAGCTGCAAAAGAATGAAAATAAAAAACAACCATTATACATACAAGCCTTGACTGTAGAATTCAAAACTATGCAAAATAAAGCACCCCAATTAATCATTAATTATACCACGTCTCTCTGAATATATTCACTTTACGAAACTGAAGGGCACATCCAAGATGATCTGGTCATTCAATTTCACAGCTTCCAAGCACACAATAACCGAGTATTCCCCCTTCTGGATCAGTTCCTTCCTCTGATCTCTTTGCATACATTGACTTTGTGCAATTAGGAACACCCATTTAGCAGGATCGAAAGTAATGGACCTACATAAAAGAAGTGCCTGGCTCTATAAACAAGCCAAATGTCAAACTCCTTAGTAAGGAAAAATTTCCATTGAAAGTAATGGGAATACAAAATACTTAAGTTTTGGTCCTTTGGGATGGATTTTTAGAAGAAAGCTGCTTCTATTTCAGTACCAAAGCAAGTAGCCAGACTTTCTAAGTAGTAACTCCACTTAGATGCTCACCAGGTGCTAAGCTCTAATGAAAAGTGTAACAAAAAAGCAGGTTTAAAATGTGCTGCCATACCTGCAGCGCTTAAAGACTGATCTTGAGTCCTTTTTCTTTTTTTTTGGAGGGGGGGAGGTGGGTGAATGGACATACCTAACTGCATTTGTAGTCTGATTTCTTACTTCAAAGTGGAATTCTTTTACTGACCCAAAAATTAGACTTGCCCTAGTGTTCCACTGTTTCTAGCTAAGAAAAACAGAGAGAAAATGCAGTTGCCATGAAGATACCTATAGGAGCTTGCATCCCACTCTACTTGAGCATCAAAATTTCAACTGGGTATTGACTTGCACAAAAATTAAACATTATTTAAATAAAAATAATAATTAAAAAAATCACAGGACTCCTGCTATGTTCTTCGAGCTCTTCTCAGTCAAGACTTGCATTTGAGTCAATTATGTCTCTTAATTAACAAGTAATCTTCCAAAAATTAACAAAAGAAAGAAATATTAAAGGCCATGAATGTTAGAAAAACAAACAAGAATAATGTTGCTGCAGTTTGCTATGTTGGATGAGACATTAGTGTGCCAGAGGCACAAGTAATGGAAATGAACTTTCATATGTCTCCTTTCTTTGCTTGGATTACTTAAAAATGACTCCACTGCAGTGTATATTAACCTAGCCATCAACCTCCCTCTAGTCAGTTTTCTTTTTACAGTTTATTAAGAACACAACTGCTGTGGAATCACCAAAGGATTGTTAATATAATTGTGCTCTCCCTTTGTTTGTTAAAAACACAGAATGTTAAACACACGGTTCATAACAGAAATCAGTAAAAAACAGTCTTGGAAGCAAATCTTCTGTCCTTGCCATCACACATTCAAACCTTCGGACCAGGTATGATGGATAAGCAGACTTCACTCATTTTCAGTACAGCAGCACTTCCATTTGCCTTGCCCAGAGGTTATGACACCAAACAGTGGACAAGCACCTGCCAACTGGAAGAATTTTCTCCCACTTTCCTTGCTGCACTGACTTTTAAACACCTTTTTTTTTTTTAGAAGCTGGAATCCACACTGTAACTGGTTAAGCTACAACAGATCAGGGATAAAGTTTGGAACATACTCCGTATTTGCTTAAAAACAGCTATTACTATTCCTGCGTTATTCTACCAATTTGTTCCTGCACTATCAAAGAGCTATGCTCAATACTGACCAAAAAATGCATTTACACTGCTACACATATAAATACTGCACTTAATTTTGGCACATTACAGTTCCACATTGTAACTAGAAAAGCTTCATCTCTTCTAGCAAAGTATGTCGCTGTGAATACAAAGGAATATTCAAAACCAAGAGCTAAAAACCTTACTCCCTTCTCTTCCAAACAGTATGTTGCACTCAACTTCTTAATTTTTCTATCCTCCAGCACAGATAGCAGTATCCTACTTATTTCACAAGTGTACAGGGAAAGATCAGCATTTCGCAGTAGTGAGAAAATTGTTTTAGATCCCTGAGGGAAGGTGCTATAGAAATGCAGTCAATATAGTTACAATTCAATCCAGTTTGCTGGAGCTGAAAGAAAACAAAGTGCTTTCAAAGTTAAAGTGAAAGCCAAGGTTTTGGGTTGTTTTTTTTTGGTACATGTGTTTCCACACACACAAACAAAAATACATGCATACACAAATGCTCTCACACAAACGCTCACACACTTCTCCTTTGTAACTTTTAGAGAAGTGACTTGTAACTTTAAAGAAGTGTATTCTCTAAGGAGAGAGCTGGTCTGTAGGGACAAGGGTAGCACAAGGCAAGTTGAGCAAGGTATACAAAAGGAGACACTATATAGGGAAAAAAAAAAACAGTTAAAGGAACTTGCCTTTTTTTTTTTTTTCCCCTGGGATACAAACAAAACAAAAGTAATTAAGTATTTTACCTTCAAAAAAAAAAAAGTATTAAACTGAATTGTGTATAATCCTCTAAGTTGCTATAATGAATGTAATTCCTTACTTTGACCAAGAGAAAAACGTGTATTTTTTTCCTCCAACATTTGCACTGGAAAGAAAATGCTGGTAAAGTTAGAATTCAAAGAAACAAAACTGCCTCACACAGTACTTTCCTTAAAAGAAAGAAAAAGAAAAAAAAAAGAAAAAACAAAAAAAAAAACCCATGCTGTGTAATTATATAAAGGTAAAAAACTAGGAGGGCTCATTGTAAATTGTACTGTAAGCCAGGTGATTTGTCACACTGACGAGCTTCCAAAGCAGAGAGCCTGCAACATGTGCTTCTCTCCCTCTTTATCTCAGACTTCTGCATAATGCAAATTGCAGAGTGAGGACTTCTCAGTTCTCCCATTCAAATTATGTAGCATCGATATTTTGTCTCTGAAGTTTGGTACCCAGTGTGAAAACTCGCCAGCTATACAAAACAAAGCAGAAGAACTGGTTCAGACAAGCAAATTACATATCTGCTCCTCTCTGACCTCCAGCATCTCGAAAAATTGGGTGGATGAGCCCCCAGCACCATTGCCAGCAGGTCTCCCCGAGCTCCTCAGCCTTGGCAGAATTATAGGGCGCAACTTCACACATGGATGAACTGTTCCCGAACAATCTTCCTAATGCAGTAGACGCAAATAGGCTTTCCTCCAGTACCAGGAAAGCATGTCCCACATGTTTGCTTCTTTTGAATAATACTCCCACAGACAACCCTGCGACATTTCTGGAGGGGAGTTTCTCTCTAATACTGGTGCAGGGGTCAGTTAAGTCTTGGGGGGAGACACGTGGGTGGGGAGTCTCCAGCACCAATTTCCAGACCAGACTTTCTCAGATGCAATCCTATAGAAAGGTGGGCATGCTTCTACGGGGTACAAAAAGCTGAGGAAGCAAAAGACTCATTCGTCTCTGGATCGGAGTTTAAAATCAGAGGAAACAAATACCAGCCATAACCATAGATGAAGGAATGACTTGTAAAAATGTGATTACCTTAGTGGAGGAACTTTTGGGCATCTTCATCTACAAAAATTATTTTGATGATGACACTGCGTTGTGACAGCACAGTGTAAAGGTGACAAAACAAGAAGTATGGAAACTCTGGTTCCCAGAGGAAACTCCTTCAGCCATAGGAATAGTTCCCAAAGGGGTCTGTGGTACCATCATGGCTATGACAGTTGCACAGGAACATATCCGCTCCTGCTACATCTATTAACAGCACACAGAAAGCAACACAAATGTCAGCAGTGGTCAGCCCAACACATTGACATCAGTGCTCTTCTGTGGAGGCATACAGCATGAAGAATAAAGCCAGCCTGGGGCTAACTGTCCTATCTCAAAACCACCCAAGGATGAATGCAAGAATTCAAAGTTTGCTGAGCAAGGACCCTTACAGGCTTCTCAGTTTAAACTTTTAAACATTTCAACACTTAGTGTTGCGTATTTCCTCAGTGGTAGAAATACAGATAAGCACCTTCACTATTTCTTACGTATACCAACTAAGCACGTATATTCCCTGGTTTCAGAACAAAATTGCATCAGTCTTTATCCCCAGGAATTCAGGAAAGAACAGAATGGATGAAAAGTAAGAGCAAAGGCCATCAAAGGTTAACCTCTGAGATCAGAAGGAATAGTGCCACAGTGATCTCCGCTCAGTCCCTGAAATCTCAGCACTTTGCACTGAGATTTAGTGCCATATGTACTCAGCAGTACATACAGTGTTGCCAAAGTTTTTATTTTTAAATAAATAAAGACCAGAAAGTACAGATTTCCTTAACCCTCCAGTGGCTTCAATTATGCAGTACTGCATCCACCAGGTAAGCAGTATTTCCAGAGCTTTAGCACTTGACATTTTGAGATAAAATGTCATGAATAGAATTTGTGAACCTCTCCCTCTTTGCCCCCCCTCTTGAACTTAAATCCTTAAAGGCATCAGATCACTGCTTGAAACTATCCCCCTTCCTCTTCTTTCCTCAAAACTGGGACTGAAGACCAGACAGCCTGTTTGCATCTTCACAAAGTCTAAGTCTTACTTCAAGAGCTTTTCTTCTCCAGTGCTGTCCACTACTAGGCTACACAATTACTTTTCTGTTTGTTGAGTCCTGAGGTGGAATCTTGCCTATCAATAGGACTCTGCTGACTGTTTGCTTCTCCTGCCTTCCCTCTTCCCAGCCCAGGACCACAACAGTCTGAAAGAAATCAACACCACCCGCTTGGATCAGAGCATTTTGACGTTATATGTTATTCCAAATCTCAGAGCCTTTAAACTGGTCATTCCAACTTCTGCTTTATCTCACTTTTACTCTCCTTATGCTCATCCTTCTCAAATCCACCCTCATTTTCTATGCCATGAACAAGAAATGATAGCCAAAAAGGTGGCACAAAAATAAAAACAACCTTAAATGAACTTCTGTGAACTTCTAGACAGCCTTGAATGTGAAACAGGGACATAGGTTATTTCATCAAATTAACCAGCTACTACAGAGACTTTAATAGCATTTAATGGCATCATCTGTAGACTGATTTCTCCATTGGCACATGGATTTATCAGTAAAACTGAAGGAGGACAGTCATTAATTCTATCACACTCCACCGAGAAGGCTGCTGTGATGAACCCATTTCCTGAAAAGTAGATTCTGGATGCATTTTCTCTGCCTGTAGATGGAGAGAACGTTAGACCCCGCATCCTCTTGCTCTTATCTGATGCAAATACACTGCTTTCAAATTCCACTCTACCTTGTCTGCTACTTTATTCAGTTTGTTTCTAATTGCATGGCTTCTCCTGAAAGGTCAATGGTTCCTGATCTACCTGATGGCCTCCCAATGGAGTCTGAAATGGTTATTACCCCCTGCCTACTTATGTAAGCTATGGTCAAGATGATGCTTGGCATTATTAAGATGCGATCTCCTGTCAAGGATGCCTTCACAACCAGAAGAGCTATATGTGACAGCTCTGAGCTGGGGGAAAAGAAAGAAAAAAATATTGCTTTTCTCCTTCTCTGGTATTTGCCCTGTGCTGTCATGCTGCATGAGGGGGCCACACTGGCATCTGTTATCCATTCCCCCAAAGGAGTCCTTCACAAAAGTGAATCTGCCTGCAAAGAAAAGAGGAGGATTTTGAAGATGGCATGTGGAAAGCTGCCATAGGTCTTCCAGAAATCTTCTCTGTAAATCTCATAAGAGCTGACCCAGGGTACATAAAAACACAGCACTTGTGAAATACAGAGTAATTACACTGAACTCTCTTTCAGCCATTTGCATTTTCAACAATTTCTCTTCAGAGAGATGCCTTGTGCCTAAGGGAATATTTGCCTCTGTTTGCAGCTGATTTTAATCTAAGTTGGAATCTATTGGCTCTTCTTTCATAGTTGACAGTGAAGTTGTGGCTCTGCTATGATAAGAGTTCTTTTTGTTGCCTCTTGTATAAAATTCCTGGAAGATGTGCCCTCGAATAAATCTCCCAGAATACTAAGGCAGAAATAAAGTAGTGTTGCTATTACTGAAAGCACTCAGCAAATCCCATAGAGCCCAGGAGAATCTGATGGAAGATGTTGAGCCAAGATGCTCAGTATGGAAAGATAGTATTAACAAACAAGAAACATAAAGCTTGAAATGCAAAAATATTAATCCTTTAGATTTGTTATCCTGATGACTAGGATCCCACAAGGTGTGAACTTTCTTAAGTGTATGAATTTGAAATACAAAAAAAAGATCTTAGATCTCTAGAAGAAGAGAAAAAAAAACTAGAACATTTTCTAAATAGTCAAAAGCAAGAGATTCTAGTTTTGGAGTGGTTGTTTTTTTTTCACTGGGGGGTTTCATGAGGTTTTGTACTTGAGCTCCTTCTAAGTATTTGAGCTCATAAATACTATTGAAAATATTAACAGCCTCAGAGTTGCTGGCACCCAGAAGTCATGCAATTAACCACTGCAAGTCTTCACAATACTGTTACAAATTAAATTAGATCACCTCAGAGTTCACAGGCAAAGGAGACAAATCCAACAAAAGCCAATCTATCCTTTGTAACTGAGGTGTAACCGAGCACTTGTTTTCAATATGAGGCCGTTGTTTATTAACAGATTTAAAGCCCACTGTTTCACTGAGGGACCTTCAACCCACAAGAAAATAAATATTCTTCCCATGCTTGTATGTTCAGCTGGAGAGCATCCTACATACACTGAGAAGCAGGAGCAAGAGGCCAGCTAAAGAAAACCCTTTGTACGGAAGAACAGGAAGGATAAAGAAGAGGCAGAAATCCCCATGGAGACAGTATAATTCAGAGAGGAACCTTTGCTAATCCTAGGGGACCACTAGCTAGGTATGAAAAATGGGGCAGTGGATAATGTATCAGCCTCTGCAGGGACCCTTAGCCCTTGCATCAAGCAAGGCTGTGTGAAACCTGAAAAGCCATTTGGAACATTGCCTAAAAGCCTCCCATCTCCTCACCACTCCAGTCACTACAGTAAAGTATTTTTCAAGCATCTCAGCAGATTACAGTTAAATACAGATAAAACAATTACACAATACTGGAAGGGGGTTGCGAATAAAGTTGTTTTTCATAATCCGTCAGTTTTCAGCAAAATGGGAATTAAGGAGTAAATAGCTATCCTAGAAAGTACTGGGATCCACAACAGTTTGTCTCCCAACATCCTGTATCAGAGAAGCAGCTCATTTCAGAGAAAATACTAAAAAAAGACATTGTTAAGGATAAGTGTAACCCTCTCAACCCTCCCACTTCTTTGCTGAAGAATCAGTAGATCTGAAGTGTGTGAAAACAACACTTAAGCCCAGAGCCCCCTGAGGTAGTGTCTGCTTGGAGCCTCGTGAGAGTTGACAAGGCTCTCCGTGAAATGACCCCACCCACCAGAAAACATCCTATACTTAAAGAAAGCTCTTAAAGAACAAAAGACAATTTCAAAGTCAAAAGGAACAAAGACAGAGTATTGGGGTAGCCTGCAAAGCAACAGGAACACAGCTAAAGGAAATCATACCAAGTCACCGATAGAAAGCCAACATAAATTCTGCTCTCAGAAGGAAAAATTTTGCTTGTTAATTCCTTGTACTAGGCTGTCCCACTGCAAACAATGAGGATGAGCAGTTTGGACTCCTCCACTTGACTTCTGCCATACCTGCTGATGAGTGCCTGGGAAAATTCAACATCTCTGGTAGACACATTGAAAACTGTTCAATTATTCAAAGGCTAAAGTGCTAGATCGGAGTCAAGGAAACAGGATCAGGAGCCAGGTCTCAGCGCTGTGGTTCACAAAGCACAGAACGGCTATAACCACAGCAGCACCTGTAGTGTAACCATTGAGCAGGGCTTCAGAAATCAAAGCACAGCATTTCAACAGAAACAAATGGGTTTAGAAGCCCAATTCCCTTTGAATGAATTGCATTTCTAAACCCAGCACTGGATTTTTTGCAAATCTTTCATATGCACCCCAAATATTACAAATTGCACCCAAATCCTCACCCTCCTTGCTAAAGCTGTTATCAATGTTATTTCTTTCTCCAAAGATATGCTATCACAATAGGAAAAGCAAGACAGTTGATGCGATTTGTTTAATTAGCTGGAGAGGTTCGTACTGATGTGATATTTTAAACATTGTGCAAGAGGAGTTCTTAAAACTAAAGCACTTCAAGCGTGTAGGTATTAGAAAGAATGTGCCTTTCGTTAGTAGTCTCCCAGTCAGGAAAGTCTGCCTGACTCAAATGATGACTTAGTGTCATGGGAATCCTATTTCTTTTTTCCTGTTTTATAGCCACTCATCTTGAACTGACATTGTACAGAGCTCTTCTCTGCTGGTGTCAGATGGTATATCAGCATCCAGAGCAGCCTCAGCATCTTCTGGATGAAAAGTTTCTATGATTAACTTTAAAAATGTCAATCGTTCGCCATGTTCAGTATTCAGGCTTGTTCATCAGTTAGTAATAACATTCCTAGCTGAACTGAAAATGTGTTCTGAATAAGCACTGGGAAAAGGAAAGCTTAAACATTTGACAGCAGTCAGAGAAGAAGCAGAGTATACTTTTCATTTCTGAGATGACGATGCAGTGATTTCAGCAGGCTTCTGCAACAGAAGCTACAAGATTATGGAAACAGGCCTTTTCTTCTAGTTTTTATGACAACTACAATTCTACATTTCTCAGCTCTGCCCTGCAATTAAAAGGGGAAGATACCAGAAATAGCTGAAAAAACAAGAGACAAGAAAGGAAAAATAAGCTGATTCCAGCTAGTCCACGTGTGCCATACACATTTCATTATTAGATTAGAAGCTTCTTCCAAGTACCATCTCCATCGGCTTTGAAATTGCCACCATTAAAGTACGTCACAAAAGTTATTTTTGAACCGTGGATTGCGTTACAGAGAGAATCTCATTTTTAAAAATGTAATGGAGGAAAAGCATTCATTAGAGGACTATGACAGCTGAGGGGAAAAATATTCATCATATTCAGAGGAAATAGAAAGAAAAAAAGCTTGGAATATGTTCTTGCTCTCTCAGCCTGAATACCTCTCTCTTCCCTGACTGGTGTCAAATATGATCAATCAAATTAATTTTGCACATACTAAAAATGAGCATCTCCAAATCATTCATCTCTTAAGTCACAGACTCTCTTCACTCACCCTGAAGTTTAGACTGCCAACTAAATGAGAAAGTGCTGGTTCCATGTGCTGAACATAGGTGGATCTGCCAGCAAATCAACCAACCTGATTTTCAGATATATACCAGTGTCTGCAAAATGCATTGGTCATAAGGTCAAAAAGAAACTAATAACAGATCTGTGATACCTTTTGGTAGCACTGCCTGTAGCCACAGCCTTTTCCCATGGCCCCCTCATTCACTCTCACTGGTCAGATGGCCTTCAGCCACCCCAGTTTCCCAGTGGGGACCGCCATCAGGAGACATCTGCACCCCACATGCTGCTCAACACCACTGCAGCGCTGCTCTCAACAGCAGTTTAGAATAAGAACTCAGACGCAAGCAAACCACCGGGCTTAAAAAATCCTCCTGACTGGCAAAGGCAAGTGAATTCATGTCCTGCTCAGATGCTCAAAAAAAGACAGAGGAGAGAAAAAAAGTTCACATGCAAGAGAAAGGACAAGACCAATGTTGAACAGGAAGAGAAAATTTCTCCCACGCAGAAGCAAATAAACTCCTCATGCATTATTCACGGCCTGTGCAGCCGGGGACTGGTACACCTCCTCTAGAAAGGAAAAAACCATTCAACATCCTCATAGCTTCAGAACTGCAGTATCACCCCAGGGAAAAGAGTCAGGGAAGAGGCTGAGGTGTGAGGCAAGTTTACAAGTCAAACAGCACAAGAGGGGTTGGGGTTTTTTCACATTTTAGAGGCTGGATACTTATCTAAGGAAACATTAGACAGAACTGGTCCAAGCTTGAAAATTGTGCTCAAGATCTACAATAAGCAGAAAAGAAGTGGGGGGAGGGAAGAACATATCTAAGCACAATTTACCACAGTCACATTTAAAAGAAAGCACATCCATAGTTCAAGCAAATGTGGCATTATTCCATTTCTCAACACAGTTCTGATAAACTGAACCTTTGCAGGACTCTCTCTTACTACAGGTTATTAATCTCCGTGTCCCCCTCCCTTCTCCAAGAGCACTCCCCAGTTTCTCCATGCAGAACACAAGCAACATTAGTAAGAACCTGTACAGGTCAGGAGAAAGCCCTGAGCCAGAGCTCTGGCAGAAATCCAGGCTGGAAGAGACACTGACTATGCACAACGGCAAGTGAAGACAGACAGCTTTTCCCCAAAGTGATATTTTAATTCAGAAAGGAACCTTCACTAATCTCAGGAAGGGTTTATTATTATTATCTGTGTAGCAAATGGGACTGCAGTTGGTCTACATAAGGCATTAGTTTCCTACAGGGCATTTTAGACTTTAAATGATGAAGGACCGGACCTAAACCAGAAGTCTGCTCTTACCTTTAATTTGATTTAAGCGTGCATAAAGGCAGGGGATGAAAGTACAGCAATAACAAAAAGACCTCAATGGAACGCAGGGCATGGGAGGGATCTCCTTGGACTGGGATCTACATGAGAACCTCCATCTGCACCAAACTTCCCTCCCTCCTGGGACTGACCCCCGCAGTGGGCTACTGAGCATAGTCCTCCCCCACCAGTGGTTGTGAATTGGGAGCCACAGTGAGAGAGTTGCACTCTCTCTCCAAGCAGAAAATGCAGTATGTTGTCTCGCTGAAAGACAGCTCTGCATACAACACATCTCGCAAGAAATAAATGGCCTCACTCATGAAAGTTGCTTTGCTCTTTGGCCACAATATTTTTCAGCATGTTCCCACAGTCATTAGCATGAGTGAATTCTCTAACAGAAATGAGTGTGGCTCTGCCAAAGACCAGCTTTGGGCAAGACCCCTTCTCTGTATGTCCTCCTACATACTTTATAAAATCAGCGAGCATCTCTCACTGTGCACCAGGATGAGACTTTGCACAAGGGAACCAAAATCTTGTTTATGGACGCCAGCATAATAGAAATGCTTTGGGAAATAAATGTTCTGCCATGGAGTGTAGGTAGGTATAACCCAGCAAAAACCTTCCAGTGCAAAATTTCTAACCTCTCATAGGTTGAGCCATTAAACATGAGGATGACATCCACAGATACTGACTTCTGAAACCCAGTAACTCACAGGGTTAAACAGCGCTCCAAACTTGTTATAAAACTAGAGCTAATCCTCCAATGAGGCACACATCCCACACCACTTCCCTCTCAGCCCCTCACTCAAAGACATACAATACAAAGGAGATTTCCTCCAAAGCTCTTCCTGTGATGAGCTTTACTGAAGAAAAGAGAAGAATCTAAAAGAAAGATAAAAGCACAGGGATGTGGGCTAGAAGAGGTCAAAAAAAGCCACTACGTACTGTTACTGGATTCACAGGAATGTTTCATTAAGTATTTTTTCTCTTCCCCATACTGCACTACAAAGTCTTTTTCCAGGATACTCAAAGATACCAATAATCAATTTAAAACGTAAGAAAAATAGTTAAAATGCATTTTTTTGAGCTCTGTGCATTTTGGAACTGAAAGCACAGTGCTATAGAGTAGCCATCATTAGGAAAACAGTCTGCTTAAAGACATTTTCTCACACATGAGGACAACTGTGAAGCCTTTAAGAGTCTAAAAATATTTTTATAGAACTTGTCAGGTAGGAAGAGCTAGGTGGGGATTTTACAAAACCTTCTCTTTAAACGTGAAATGTGCAAGCTGTATCTACAGGCTCTTCAGTTATCTAATGTTCTCATCAACTAAACTACAATTAAATCAATTCACTGATACCTACTGGCTGAAGTGGAGGTGAGCTGTAAAAATTGTTCCCCTCCAGGCTGATGATGATCAACTGACAAAAACTGAGTATCTTTCCTAAAGATTATCACTCTGCCTTCAGGGTGTGCAATTCTCCTTTCTTTAGGACTGTGCAGTTCTTCTGTTTGGGATTCCAGTCCACAAGCAGATGCATCCCATTTCTAACCATCCCTTTTAATGACGGGCCAGAACTGCAGAAAACTCAGTAAGCATCCAACTCTTCCCAGCAAAGTTGAGGGAAACTTTGCCAGGATTCAGTCCTCTCTGCTCTGGAGGAGATCCAGCCAGGTGTCTCATCCTCCTGCAATCTGCTCAGCTCCACTGACTAATGGAGCAAGCTCACTCAAAATTTTGTAGAAGAACATGCCCAGGGAAATCGGTGAGATTCAGACCTTCACAGCATCACTGGGAATTTCAAAAAAATGAATTTAAGCAGCAGCTCAGAGTCAAACTTTCAGCATGACATGTGCATCGTGACTAGGGTGCCTTCCATGGATCTGCATCCCTCAGCCAGCCTGCAAATGCCCTGCACAAAACACCCTGTGACACCATCGATGTCAAGCTCCTCATCAGCAGTAGGTCTTGGCACGCTTGGATGACTGGATGACATAGCACACCGAAAGCACACCACCATCTCCTTTAATTCTTACTGTGCAGACCCCTAATCAGGGGTAAACTACTATGAAAACATAATAAAAATCTTACAATACAACTCCATTATTTGATAAACAACCTAATACACAAATGCTGCCAGTCAATCTGACATGTCCAGATATTTTTCTTCAAACACAAAAACAACAACAACAAAAAATCAGCTTTCTACTACTTGCATCAGAAACCAGAACAGAAAGCTGCAGGAAGATCTGGGGCAGGGACATCATAACTCAGAGACTTTCAAGTGAGGCAGGAGGTTAATCATTAAAATGATAATTCAAAGCACTGAATGAGGCCTAAGCACCATGGCTCTATCTGCCATGTACCACACAGCAGATCCTCTGTATTGTCTCCTATTTTTATCACTAGACTTCTTAGCTTCATTACTCTGGGAAGTGGATGTGATTGATCAGACACGGATTACTCCTTTCTCTTACTCAGTTGCCAGTTAATTAAGCCAAGTTGTTTAAAGCCTATCGCAAAAGTAGGAGAAATATCACCTGGTAAGCAACACTGAAATTGGAATTCTCTAGTCCAGCCTCACAGGCTTCCCCACTGAGCCAACACCAGAGCAAGCACATCTTCAGCCACCACATTTTGGCCCAAAGAACTGTCCAGGCACAACACCTCAGTCCTGCTCCCCACTGCCTGAGCTTCCTCAGTTCATCCAACAACACAAACAGGATCATTACTGAAGAGTAGGAATCCTGCAAAAACTAAACAAAAAGGAACACACTCAAACACATCAGAGTTTGTGTTGTGCTTTAACAGATTAAAGAAAACTCTCTACAACAAATGGCAAATTTTCTCAGCTGGGGAGGATTTAGATCAGCCCCAAGTCCCCAAAATTGCATTATATACTAAGGAAAAACTTATTATTATTTAGATTATACCAATCCAGATGAATAGGCTCTTGGAAGCAGTAAGACATTAAAGAAAAAATAAAAAGAAGTTATTGTTAAGAAGGAAATAAGGTTGGAAACAGAGTTGCTTTCATCACTGAGGACTCTATTATCAAACACAGTTTTCACATGAATTAAAATATCAATGCAACTGGAGACTTAAATAAATAATAAAAACAACTAGCAAGAACTTAAGTCAAATGGTTTTCATCGTTTCAGACTTCCCAACACCATTTCTTATTTCTGCCATATTTCCCTTTGCCATTTTGATTTCTCACCTCTATTCATGCTGGGTTTGGATGCAGTAACACAACTGTACGGGACGGGTTATTTCTTCTCTCAGTTTGCAGCTAATAATTTTCTAGGCTCAGTAATGAGACAGCAAAAGCATTTTCTTTTTATTTAGAGAATTGTAATGAGGAATGTTTCCACTTGAAACATTTAACCAGCAGTTTGAAAACTAACGCATGTTTTCTTTCCTGGAGAATGATAAACAAGAATAAAATATCATAACATATAATTTATGCCAGTGAAATTTTCTGGAAGATCAAAAACTGATGGATACTAAACAGTTAACATTCAAATTACACAAACGATGAGGAGGAGTGCAATGTACTTACTGAAATTAAATGTACCTGCTCTCTGGGTATAAATCCAGCACCAGCTATTCCAAGCTCCCTATATTAAATTTTATTCATGAAGTTCAAACTAAGATTATGCTGATAAAATGCCAGACTGCATCTGCACTCCTCGGAAACAATACCAATGATAATTCCTGTTGCTCCTTTGCTAAATTCAGTATCCTTATGTTTTATTGCAGCCACACCAGACCCTTAACCTAGCCAAGTTTATGCTGCCAGTTGGCATCACAATCCTTCCAAAAATAAACATACTTGTAGTTCTGCTATTTTGGCTCAAAAACATCCATTTCTCTTCAGCTTACGATCCGCTAACACACTCCTGGTTGTCCTAAGAGACCCCAAAGGATATAGACACAGAATAACTGCCACGACTGAGGTGCCTTCCCCTCTCCTTTCTTAAGCGTTCCTTTTGGAGATGTTTCTTCATTGCACAGGTTTAAAGAGAGAGTAGATGTGTTTTGAAAAGCTATGTTCTGGCTCAACCAGTAGTTAGAATTCCAGAACAGAATCACCTGGTCTATATGGCACAGGAGATGGGGTACCTGGATTTGAAACACTCGCTTCCTACCTGATATTTAGGTTTCTGCATACCCTCTCCTACCAAGTGGTATTGTGCCTTTGGGCTACTACAGGTCAAATTCTTAAGGTGCTTACGATCACATTTTTGAAGCGCTACTACCACAAACATTCCATAGTAGCCATTTAAGCCCTCTTTCATACCAAAACATCTATATCTCCTAAGCACTGCAGCGACTTTGGGTGGCAGACAGTGTTCAGTTTTATATACTGCTCATTAAACAGATAAAGCCAAGTGAGGGAGAGTAGAGTAGACAGCACTACAAATGCAGCAACATGTTAAATGAATCATTCATGTTAAATGAAACAAATAACCAAACAAGCAGGAAAGCATGCAAGAGCCATCATCAAATTGTATAGTGATTAAAATGAGATAGAACAGCTGGTAACTGTGCACACCAAGGATAAGATATGAATGACCAGTTTAGTTTATTGCAATGGAAATGCAAGTTTACTGATAAAGAAAAGAAAGCCAGATCAAATAGACCAGACCATTCCTTAAGTACTGACACACTAAGGGTTTTGCTACCCTGGATTCTTAGTCTTCAACACATCCAAGAGGAGATTTTTAAATTTTTTTTAAGCAAACTTTACTTCCCAGAAGTGTTGAAAACTCAACCTAAATTCAATGATGATGATAATAATCATTTATTTCTGACCAACTGTAGGTAGAGTTTTCCTTCATGTTTCAGCTGAAGATTACAAAATATGCTTCAATATAGGAAATAAGTACAATTTGAAGACAAAATGCATACCCTGCTGCACTCTTCTCTCAGACTTTTCCAGGCAGGAAGTTTATTTAAGCCATCCATATCAGTGATGTTTTTAATACCACCCCTATGCTAGTGGCTCACACTCAGTTGCACAGGAAAACCCCTGTCTGCATGCCCAGATGATGTCCAACGCAGCCAGGTGCCACTTCAGAGAGAGACAAAACCTGAAGAGCCAGCACACAAAGGGACTTCTTTTTTCAGGTGTTCTAGTATTCAGATAAATTCTAAAGTGACTTTCCATTGCATTTTATTTCTCCCAATACTCCTAGAGGCTCTTCCATCTTCTCATGTTCCAAGGCTTCTCTGAGATGAGAAATATACTTATTTCTTCTCTGAGGTCTTAGTACTCAGACATGACTGCCTTAACATATTAAAATGCAAAGAAGTATGAGATGCTAATGCTTAGTTTGCATGCAACAAGGAAGGACTTTTTGCAAAAATATACAGCACCTGAGATACTGGGCCAGATGCTTCTTCAAATCTACTGCTCTTTGGCCTCAATCTTACATGAAAGCCATTTAAGGGGAGGGCTCACTTGAAACAGATAGATATGAGCATAATTTTCTGAGAACCATGAAGTTCATTATTTTTTCATCAAATTCCAAGGCAAAAAAAAATTGTTATGAAAGGTTACATAATACCTAGTGTTTAACCTAGTGTTAATAAAATCCAAGGAACCCACATGTGCTTGAACATTTCTCTGAATGGTTGCATTGCTTTCTAGGCTTTTAGTGACCCATGTTTCCAAACACAGCTTCCTCAAAACAGATTGCAGAACAGCAACATCACTTTAATTTGCAGCAGTACGTAGGTAACATATGATAATATTACTTCAACTAACATATTTTACTTCTTTTATTTAATAAGAAAAAGAAAGCATAGTAAGAATGCAAATAACCTATGTATTTGCATTTCCTTTCCTTCCTCCGTATCCAGTTCCTCACAGCAGTATCTAGCCCTGAAAGGAAGATCTAGCAACACATTTTGCTGCCATTGTTCTTCCCAGAAACAGCTAATGTGTTTTTATATGGTTACAAAATTCAGCCTTAGCGAGACCCTTAAGTAGTAAAGCACATCTTTAAGTGAAATGATTTATTGGTGACTCCTAGGGACTCGCAACCTAGCAGTAAATAGAGGTTTTATCACTGAAATGCAGACAGTAAAGAGAATTACTCAGAAAAAACTTCTCCCATATCACATGAATTTTTTAAATATTTTTTTTTTCTTTCATTTGGTTAGGGGAGGGGCAGGAAGATTTAATACAGAAGCTTTCAAACATAGGCCTCAGAACGGAAGAACATTTTTCCTTAAGTTCAAATTCTGATTCTATGCTGTGCCTTGCATTTACTTCCTGTTCATGTTTATCTTACCCATGAATCAACTATTAACCACGCTACACAAACTATTAGAGTTTTAATAGTATATATTATTTAATGCAGAAAGATCTCAAAGGACAAAAACCTGCCAAGTAGTACAGTGTTACAGACAGAGACCCAAAATGATTTGAACCAAGCCCAGCTCACAACTACAAATCACACTTGCTGTTGACTTTGCAGTCAAAAAACACCTGAGCCATCAGTATTGTCAGTCTTAATCCTCTTAAATTTTTAAAATAACTTAAGAGTTATGCTTGATCTAAGATAATTAAGTCTTTAGTTAAGCAATCCCTGACAAATCACTGCTATATGTAAAAGAATGAATGGACAGCGTCCCAGATGATTTGACACCAGCATTGTTCATATCCACAACTTCCCCATCACTTTCTAAACCTTTCCTCAAGCAATAGATCAACTTCAAGAAGTCCTCACCAGCCGTGAAATACTTGGATAGGGGGCTTTGGAGCAGGAAGAAAAGAGCTATTTGGAGTGAAGTCGCACACATTAGCACAGTGAAGTTTCAGGAAACCCAACACACGAAACAAGTCAGAAGGTCCTTTGATGCAGTAATATAGGATAAGCAATACAGTACCTGCTGATAAAGCCTAGATGACATAGGACAACCCCAACTGTATTTAGCTTCTCAGCCCAAACAGGAGTCACAGCCAGGGCACCAACACATCCCAGTATTATGAAAATGTATTCATGAATACAGAAGCGCTCACATGCTTGCGAGAAAAAGCTGAAAATAACCATTTGAATTGCTGAGCAGCAGTTTCAATTAATAGGTCTATTTTCCCCATCTATGGGCAGAGGCTTTGCTTGCTTAACTCCCATTAATGTTAACAGAGTTGGACTTACAAATCCCTACCCAAGGTGGAATACTGACGTTCCTACCGCTGCGCCTTTTGCCAGAGTTAAAGCAGAGCAATTGACTTTTCTTTAACCTCTGCCTATTTCACTCTCTCTCAGGAGCTTTAAATGTAAACTTAAAAAATGATGAGCATTACCTTGAGAAGCAAATACATTGTTTTGTCTTGTTTAGTTTTTAATCAACAAGCAGAGCCATCCCAATAGACCAATTATAAACCAATTCAAATAAGAAAATAAACCTTAATACCACTGTATACAGATAAGTCAAATATAGCTTATAGGTCAAATTTTTGAGATGAAGCCTCTCTATCTCAAATAGAACAAATATTCCAGAGGTTTCTGTGCTTACTCCCTTTAATGGAAAAAATTAAGCTGATGACTCTGAAAGGTAGATAATGCAACAAGAAGTACCACTAAAATCTTGCAGAAAAAAATAGAGAAAAAATGAACTACTAAAGGATTCAGGTCCCAGTCAAACAACTCAAGCGTACGCAACTCTCAGGCCGCATTTTCCATTGTGGTCCAGTTCATTACCAAAGTTCACTCCAAGTTGGGTGCCTAATTCTCTATTACAGACTATAGGCACTAGCATAAATATGAACAGTAGAGGCAAAATTCCAAAGACCAATTCATCCTCACCAAAAACAGAGTGAGATTGAGAACTCATTTCACTCAAACAAAAAATGAAGGAGCATGGGCACTTAGGATAGTCAAAAACTGGTACCAGTGTCATTGCATGGGACAAGCTTCCCCTGAACATTACCACAATGAGCTGTGAACTCCGAGACTGGGTAAATTAAGAGTTGAAGCCAAATCAGACACAGTGTGCGCTAAAATCCAGTCTGAAGTTCATCAGGGCTCTGCCTGCAGCAGACATGGTGCAATGGGTGCAAGAAGCTGCTGCCTCCCCACCAAAATCATGAGTGACACGCTGTTTGCTGATAGCTTGTCATAACACTGTCTTGAATATTTGGGATTTCCATTTTCAAAAATCTTTTTTATGCTAATCACTCCCTACAGATGTTTTGAAATGTTTTAATTGCTCTGGTTTGATTCAAGGAGGCAATGATACTGTGATTTGAACTGAACGCAGCAAGAGCTGTGGCAGTGAATCCATCCAAGACCTTCCTGGATGTCCAGCAGCAACAGGAGAAGCAAATTCCTATCCTCCCTGGCAGAGTGGGGTGCGATGAAAGACGGGATCAGAGTACTGATGGGACAAGAGCATCTGTTTTAGCTGTGAGCACCTACATCTCTCAGAAAACAGAATTTCCATTCTGTACGAAACCTTGCCATTTTGAACTGACTTTTCAAACCAAGTGAGAAGAAAAGGTCAACATTTCTATGTACCAGAACTTTTTTAATGTTGATTCCGGAGCACTGACATCTCCCTAACAATATCAAAACAATCTCAAACATAAATATGGCACCAAATAATAAATACAAAAGTCAAAAGGAAGTCAAGCATAAAAGCAACACACAATGTGTAAACATCCTCTATCAAAACAAGGGCCAACCACGACACGTGCCCACAAAATAGTTTGCTGTCAACGCAGCTGCATTTTCAGAGGATCCCACTTGTTTCTTCTCCATTTCCATCTCACACTGCTATTTGTCCATGGTGCGGCATCAAATTTTGTTCATAACGCAGTGCCTGCTCAGTACTTAAAACCCAACTGTCCTATTACACCTCCGGAATAATTTAAACATTTTCATAGAATCATAGAATGGTTAGAGTTGGAAGCGACTTTAGAGATCATCAAGTTCCAACCCCCCTGCCATGGGCAGGGACACCTCTCACTAGACCAGGTTGCTCAAAGCCCCATCCAACCTGGCCTTAAACACTTCCAGGGATGGGGCATCAACAACTTCCCTGGGCAACCTGTTCCAGTGCCTCACCACCCTCACAGTAAAGAACTTCTTCCTAAAATCTAATCTAAATCTCCCCTCTTCCAATTTAAAACCATTACCCCTTGTCTTGTCACTAGACTTCCTGACAAAGAGTCCCTCCCCAGCTCTTCTGTAGGCTCCCTTCAGATACTGGAAGGCTGCTATCAGGTCTCCCCGGAGCCTTCTCCAGGCTGAACAGTCCCAGCTCTCTCAGCCTGTCCTCATAGGAGAGGTGCTCCATCCCTCTAATCATCTTGGTGGCCTCTCTCAGCCTGTCCTCATAGGAGAGGTGCTCCATCCCTCTAATCATCTTGGTGGCCCTGCGCTGGACCTGTTCCAACAGTTTGATGTCCTTTCTATGTTGAGGACTCCAGAACTGAACACAGTACTCCAGGTGGGGTCTCACAAGTGCAGAGCAGAGGGGTAGAATCACCTCCCGTGACCTGCTGCTCACGCTTCTTTTGATGCGACCCAGGATACGGTTGGCTTTCTGGGCTGCCAGCGCGCACTGCCGGCTCATGTTGAGCTTCTCATCCACGAGCACTCCCAAGTCCTTCTCCTCAGGGCTGCTCTCCAGCCATTCTCTGCCATTTTCTTCCCATTTTGCTATTTTCTTATATAATATATCATTAAAATTAAGTGTTACAAAGTTGTTCGGGATTTTTTTTAAGCAGAGAAAAGGTGATCAGAGAATATTAAACAGTAAGGAAACCAGCCATCATCCTCTCCATTCCACACACACGATCTTTTTTCTAACGTAACTGACATACAACAGTCTAAGAAGTGACACAATTTCTCTCTACCACTAATAGCTGGGAAGAAACGAGCAGGCTTCCAGGTTCTGCACCCCTTCACCAGACATTTAAGTTGAATATATTTAGACTCAATGATTCTTAATATAGGACAATTATGCTAATGAATAAAAAAAAAAGGAGGGCAAGACTGAACGGAGTAGGATTAGTGTGAATGAAGAGAAGGGAGAATACACGAGATCATTAAGATTATGCAAGGCAATGTCATAACACACAGGCAACAGCTCACAAGCAGCAGAAGCCACTGAGATCAGTGATATCAAGGGACTTCCCACCTTTCAGCTACTATCATCCACAACAACTTCAGCTGAAGTGACAAAGCTGAAGTGCTTTGCTGAAGTGACTTGTGGCTCCCCCAGGTTTAAGAACTGCAAACAAAGTAAGAAGCTCCTTAAAGGTTCAGAGTCTTTTCTTTAAGATGTACCAAGTGCAGCTGATGAAGATGCTCAGATGCATTCAAAGTGCAGCAGAAACCAAATGGCCAAACACGGCCAAGTACCACAGAAGACAGTTCAGATTTTTCACATAAAGCAATATTTTTCTTTCCCAATAAAGTCTTCCAGTGGGTCTTATTAAGCATTTGAAATAAGGTAAGGAATTTTTCTCCTGTTGCGAATACAACTCGCCTGAAGCTGAGGAAGAAACCAATCACAAGCTTGACTGCGTGTTTCAGCACAGATGATCTTTCGCACTACATTTACGCTGTTATTCTCTTCACAGGGACATCACTGCTGCCTGACTTCCTACCTTCTCTCCACACCTCCAGTGGTTAATGAATCAATGAATCATTCACATGGTGAGATGTTCTGGAAAAGTTAAGTAAGAAATCTTCTGGGTAGAGAAAGTAAGTTGTTACAATAACAAGCAATTTACTATCTGAATGCTATGCATACTGTATCATCTTATTTGTATTTCACAGTTAATCTCCCAGCTCACAAAAGTTTTATCGGATTGGAGGCATGTGCTGTATTCCCCTTTATAAAATTTTACAGTCCCTTGCTATTCTCAGGGCTTGTTTTATAGGCACAATTTGCTGCTTTAATCTCACCCAATTGTCATGTTCTAAATCACGGTGTATAAAAATGTCTTAAAAGGAGAGATGCGCTGAAGGGTAGTACTTAATTACACTTACTGCCTGATTTAAATGTTATCTGTGCTTTGCCAAGTGCCAGGCACAGAGTAACCCAGCAGTGCAAATCTGCATAAACTGATACAAGTCATTACTTGGCTTTTAATAGCAACCCTGTTCTCCTTTTCAGCATTCTGATGAAGGTGTCTTCCTCCTCCTCCTCTCACACTGGCTTGTAAGAAAATTAAGTAAGGGAGGCCGGGGGAAGCTGGTAATTGGCAGAGTCTTTCCAGTCACTCTTCCCCAACTTATTTATTTTGATCTCCTTGCAGAAACCTTTGTCAAGACAATTTCACTGGTCATCTTCATGAATCTAATGTGTCCTAATGAAACTGAAAAGCAGAGTGCAGAAAATCCATTTATTCGATGGTTTTCTTGTTTCTCTTGTAGACTGCCACTCCAGAAGGGCTGCTCTTTACACCCTTATCCTCCCAAATCCCAAAAATAAAAATAAATTTAAAAAAAACATGCCAAATTAAAAAGCTACCAAAATTTCAGGCAATTAATCTTTTCCTTCCTGAATTCCTTCTCCCTCACCGATGCAAGCATACTGAGGGACTTATCTGCCTCTGCACTAACTACACAAGACATGCAGTTAAAGCCTCTGCCTCAGGGGAGCAGAAATGCAGCTTGAAGTACAACATACCCAAAGACTTTCCACTTCACGCTCCAATCCCTGCTCCAACCACACGTAAGACAGATCATCACAGGACCACTTTAGCCATTCCCATCTGAACTTGAGGGAAAGTAATAGAGCAACCTTCTTCGCTTGGGCTCATCGTATTTAATGAGCCAGTGGAGGTAGGATAAGTACTACAACTCTCAGTAATCTACCTAGCAGCTTTCTTTCTGGTCCATACCACCAGCATAAATTCAATTCACCTTTTGTTGTTGTTGTTCCCTGGGGCATGCTGTGCTCATGGTTCAGCACTGTCAAAGTCTAGAAGGGACGAAAACATACTATTTTGTGCCAAGTGCTGGACAAGTAGATATGAAAGAACATCACTCGGTCAATCTCAGCAGCTTTCTATTCACATAGTACAGTTCAAAGAATGTCAGAGCAGACACAGCTATGCACTACTACTCCGTACCCATTTCTGTAGCATGGTTCTGATCGTGAGACATTGGCATTGCTGCATGCAAGGTAAACAACAACATTGTCCCTAAGTGTACAGAAAACATGTACGTGCTACTGCTACCAGTCCCAATTGTGCTTGCGCTACCCTTACTTCAGCCTTTGAAAATAAGCAACTGTTTTAAGCAGTCATCTGGCTGAAGCCTAGTGCAGAGTGTGGAATAAAAAAGGAGGGAAGAAACGCAGCTAACAGTAATTAGACATTTTATCACTAGATTTTAAGCATTTTCTGAAACCTGGTGGTGTGCAATACTAACCACCCCTCAGCTGCACAGAATGCTGAGGTGATACAATGCCTTACATGGCAGCAGCTGAGCCCTCCAGAAGAACCTGTCCTGACAAGAGAGAGACAGGACCAGCAGCAGTGTTTCCAGCTCAAGGTCAGTTTAATCCTAGCAAGACCCTAGTAAGATAACCATGCTTCATGCAGTTCCCCAAATCCAGCCAGTCGATCCCTGGCAATGTGCTTTCTTTTGGGGAGAACAAGATGAAGGATATGAAGTAGCAAAAAAAGCTACAGTATCAGGAAAATGCTGCTCCCAAGAATCTCATTCACTCATTTTCTCTTAAAATGAAGAGCAGTATTTTCCAGACCGCTGGTCTCTGAAGCCATGTGAAGAAGTTCACATCTGTCTCAGGGGATCCCATCACACCTCAGCAGTGATTTTAATTAAAACTTTGATGACAAAAGCCTGTAGTCCTCCGCAAGTAATTTAGAGTTAAAGATGATGCATAACTCCAAAGTGCCTCAGACCCACTGAGTTATAAAACTATAGGCTTAGAAGTAGTGAGTTGTTGCTTGGTTCATGACTGTAAAACATTCCCCCATGTAATAGCTTATTTCTGTGGCCACAGACAAAAATTTCACTGGAGGCAGATCAACCTTTGCCATTCCTTACGGCTACTCCTTTAGGGGGAGAAGCACATTAGAGCAATGGTGCAGCAAAACCTTCACTTTTCACAGTCGTCATATCCCCCTCCTTGGAAAAGTGGCTCCTCTGATGGGTCTCACCACACTTGTCTGTCCAACACCTGTACCAAGTTTGACAACTCTGGGGCTTCTTCTGATCTCCAATGAACTCAGCTTTCTTTTTTTTTTTTCCTCTTTTTTCCTTTTTCTAAAGTAATAATATTACAGGATTAATTACTTCGCAAGGTCTCTATAAACTCATCTGCCTTTGAAACATCTACAAAAGCACAAGTGAAATTCCAGAGATAAACAAACACAAACTCCCTTTTAATTAAGCACTGTGCCTCTCTGTAGGGGGTGACGGAGTAAGCAGATGCAGGGGGGATTGCCAATTAAGATACAACTTCTTTGATAGGAAGGGTACAGCCATACACAGGAGGAAAAAGGAGAGGAACTTGCCATCCAACTCATTATTTTAATTGGCTGCTCAGAAAGATTATGCATTCTCCACATCTGATGCTGCCAAAAAAAGTATTACAGATTCAAAATACTAAAAAGCCATCAAAACATGTTCTAAGCTGCTTGTGCCATGTTTATACTAATGCTACCTGTGCTCCTCACTCATCCTGTTTGAGAAAGCTGTGACACAGGGAGCTAATTCTCAGGGTTAATTAGACAAAGAAACTGAGAACTCTTGGATTTTGTTTCCTATTATTGATCATTATTATTCACTGAACACCAAGCATTCTTAGCAAAAACTTCTTGAAAGGAATACACAGTATTCCTGGCCTAACTTAGTCAAAAAACAACAATAAGAAAAAAAAAACATGCATAGCTAAAAAAAAACATTGAGAAATTACATGAATTGGGATGTATTGATTCGGGAAACCTGAGGACAGACTGGTCATCTGCATAACATCCAAATATCTTTTGTGTGTTAACCTTTACTTTCTGTGATCCTAATGGTGATGCTGTCATTCTCTCAGCTTCATTAAAGAACTGCATATTAACTTTCACTTCTGTGTTTCTCTGGTTCTAATGGAAATGCAAATCAGATTTTGCATGGCTGAGTCCATGCCTTTGTATCCTTTGGGGAGGAAAAAAAAGGCAGGAAACTGAGAAATGGTTTGATTTGCAGCCTGCCCAGGAATCTTGATTTTGCCTCCTTACACACTACATCTCAACCACAGAAGACAGAGCGCTATGCAGGGGAAAATTCAGGCAGGGGAACCCAGAGAAAGAAGCAGCTGCTTTATCTGAGCCTTCTTCCCATGAACACAACAGCTCTGTCATCCAGCAGTATCAAAACATAACAGCAGATTGGGACTTCACTGTCTCCACTCAAAGTAAATGCATGTGACAGAAAAGGACCCCTTGTCTTTGTGACCAGGAGAAACAGCTCAGTTCTTACTGGGAATGGGATAACCAGAAATATATTCCTGCCCTGGGAAGCAAGCCTGGGCTGCAGAGGTAAGGTGGGACAGAGAAGCAACTCTCTTCTGGTTCTCACCAGCTGGCAAGTTGTAAATAGCATCATTGCTAAATCTCAGTTGTACATAGCAAAAATAATGCTGTGAACTGCCCTTTTAGAAGATAAATATATGCAATCTGGGAATCGGAAGTGGAAAAGCCACCACCTTACTGGCTGGAAGATAAATCAACAAATGTGTTGTTGGGATCCAGCAAAGCCTTCCAGGGGCACAGCCCTCCCAATGGCCATCACCTCCCTAAACCCTCCCAATAACTACACTCAATTACCCACTCTTTAAAGCATATTGTTGTACTAATTACAGTACTCTTCATTTCTAGTCCAAACTTACTCATCGACAAAGTATATCTTCTGTTCTTGATCCAGTACTTTGCTTTAACTTACTTGCTTTTTATTCTCCTTTGTACTCCCTTCCAGTTCTTAACTAGTGATCAGAATTCTTTTCAGCCTTCATTTTCCTTTATGGACTCCTTTCACGGCTTTCATCATGCCACCGATTTTCCTGTAGTCCTGGCCCAGTTTAGGTCCATCTTTCTAAAGAAATAGTCACTACAAATATCAGTGCTATTCCAGTGGAAACATCACCAATGATATTTCCACTGTTATCACCAGAAAAGGCTCACCTGATATGTTCTCTACCTCTGACCTTCCACAGCACCATTTTAGACAGTGCTTACGGACCAGCTGATGTATGTCTGACTCCTCTGTTGCTTTTAACTGCAGAGCTCCCAGCTTACAGGACAAATCCTTACTAGCCCTTCAGTGCATGACCTTACACCTTGTCTTGTATTACCACTGATAGATCACTTTTTCAAAGCACAAGTGACTGCCTAAACCGCTGTTATTACAGATCAAAACAAAACCAAGAACCTTAAAAACAAAAGCCTTTATTTCCCGTTGAAAAAAAATAAAATCAAACACCAAAATGCAACAAAATTAAGTCAATTCCTGGCTTTCTCCTTCTCTCTATGAAACGCCTCAATGCCACTGTCAGGACAAAAAATGAGACAGAAAATAAGAGGAAATAACTATGATACCCTCCCTTAACTTGCTCGCCCTGGGACAAGTGCTCCATTTTCCCCTTCAGGGACTGCTCGCTATTCCTGGTCCCAAAACTCTGGGGAGTTCTTTGGGAAAAGCCTCCCCAATGCACCATCAATACTGAACATCCATCAACCCCCTACAGCCCTTCTCAAGCCACACCAGACAGCGGAAGTGTCAAACCCCAGGCTGAAACCTTCCCTTACCCCTCTCACGTTTTCTGGGTACAGCACTAGTGCACAGTGCTGATAAAATACACTAGAGCTGGAAGAGCGTCATAGTACTGCCTTACTCAGCTACTGATCACAATCTGAGTAAAATGCATGAAAAAGTAAAGGAATTAAGGATATTTAATTTATGAATGAAGAGTTGAAGAAGGAACCTAATTAGAGCTAATTAGTTCCTGCACATGGAAAGTACATCTCCTACTACAAGGCTCCCTCACCCAGCAGAGTTCCAGTATCTGGAAATCAAAGCCAGATCCACCAAGACTCAGAATGGAAACAAGACACAATTTTCCAAGAAAGAAGAAAGTGCTTCTATCTTCAGCTTCCTTAGGTAGGTCCTCCATCACTTGAATCCATTATCAATATCTGTTATCACTAACTAATCCTGGATAATTTTTGAAAAGAAAAAAATAAAAGAAAGAGAAAGAAAATGGTGTTTTCAAAGACATAAAACGCAAGCAGAGAGAAGAGGTGGAGAATCAGTTCAATCTAGGCAGCTAATTTAAGCACTCAAGTCAGGAACCTCAACTCCTCACATACTCACAGGAGAGAATCAGGCTCTAAATTCAGAGCTTTGAATCACTCTGTGGAGGCTCTAGTGACCGTATATGGCCTTGAGGCTCCCAAATTAGATAGCCGAACTTAGATGTGACTACAGCTATTGGTCATCTTTTTTGGTTAACACTACTGGGATTTGGACGCCTATTAGTGCTTTTAATTTTTTTTTTATTTTATTTTTTTTTGCTTAATAAGCATGCAATGGCATTGATGTAGGAATGAAAAAAAGTAAAAATTACCATTCCGCCGTTAAAATTTGTAACAGTAGTGACAATGGTCTCAAAAGCTTACTCTCCTTTTAGAAGAGATACTGTAGCTAAAGTGCAAGATACTCTGAATATCTACAAGCTTACTTGTAGCATGCTATATTCAGATACTTGGCATTTGAGCCTCTAAAATTAATATAGATACAGAAAGCAACATAACTTTGTCATAAATATGGACAAAGCAAACTTCATGCCAATGGGTTGTGTGCAAACAAAACCACAGAAGTGGTTTTAAAGGTCTTATCAATGCAAATCACATTGATGACTGTTTTTTTTTGCAGACAGATTTCAGAATTCCTTGTTTCTATCCTTGGCACATTTATCCTATGAAACAACTCTTCCGTTATTGTACAGTTTCAAAAACAAGCAAACACCAAATCGTCACCTCTCCTCTGTTAAAACAACAAAACAAAAAAAAACCTCTCCAAACCAACAAAAACCTCTCTTAAACATAGCTGTTCTTGAAAAACAGTATTAAAGCAACTGAACTTGCACATAACTCTCAGTGGACTTTATCTGGCAGAGTATATTGTCAGAAAGCACAAAATGCAGGTTGGTCTCACATTATCTGTAATAAGACAGACAGTCCTTCGTTTTAACAAGGTACCACTGCCAATATCAGCCCTGCTGTGTAAAACCTGGTGCAATGATTTTGTTATTTATACCAGGGCAACAAAACCCAGCGAGATTGGATGTGATTGAAGGGCCCTTCCAGTAGCTGGCACACGGTGCATGTTCATGCAACACCTTTGAGAAGCAGCTTACATCCACACACCTTGCACCACGGTGGCTACCCAGGCACCTGGCTGGGCAGCACAGCCTGGAACAAGCAACCACACACATGAAAACATTCAGCCCCACACACCTATTTAAGTGGGAGAACAAGCCCCTTCAACAGTGGCAGTAAGAGTTTGGTGATTTCTCCCCAGTGAAATGTTTAATTTTTGCCATCTGCCATCACAAGGCTGATGCAGTGAAGCTGAAAGGTTTCTTCATATGAGATGCCAACCCTCCTGGGACCTAGCCCTCTTCCAAGTCAGTCCAGCAGCAGCAGCAAAGGTTGAGAACCATGACCAGACTGGACAAGCAACCCTACAAACCCTACATGGGCTCCCTTAATCTCCATTAATGGAGCAGCAGGCCAGTTCTCTTCCCTCTTGCCTTCCACGCAGCTCTAGATCTCCTCAGCAGAAGTCAGAGAGTTACCTATTATTGTTACCTATTATACAGGTTTCTAACTGACCTCACTCAAGAACACAGAATCATAGAATCACAGAACGGTTAGAGTTGGAAGGGACCTTAAAGATCATCAAGTTCCAACCCCCTTGCCATGGGCAGGGACACCTCTCCCTAGACCAGGTTGCTCAAAGCCCCATCCAGCCTGGCCTTAAACGCTTCCAGGGATGGGGCATCAACAACTTCTCAGGGCAGCATGTTCCAGTATCTCACCACCCTCACAGTAAAGAACTTCTTCCTAATATCTAATCTAAATCTCCCCTCTTCCAATTTAAAACCATTACCCCTCGTCCTGTCATGCTTCAGGCCTTATTTCCACCTGTGCATTGTATTTCCACCCCTCGCTACAAAGGGCCAATTAAACTAGTGGTCATCAGTACGGGGGATCCTAAAGTTTAACATAAGGACAAGCAATTAGCTCTGGAAAGAAATGGAGCAGACAAACATTACCTGGCTGGAGCCATATAAAGTGCACTGATAATTGCGGATTCATCCACATCTTGAGTACCATCGAACTTCTTGTCATCCACAATGGCTTCTTGTTAACCCTCTTTCCATCTGTCTGTCTCTGGGAACTCACTTAAAACAAACCCATGACTCCCTCTAAGGTGCTGAGGAACAAGCAAAAGTGCAAACATGAGAAAATTAAAGCTACCCAATAAGAGCGATACACGGAGGGAAAAAGAAATGACCTTTTGTTGCCATTACGGAGCAGCTGCCCATTTGGAGAAAACCTAGATTTGACTTTCAGGTGCTGTAAGACATGAACAATGCCACTAGGCTGCTTGAGTTGCACCAACAGCCACCTAATGTAGCACAGAGTGACTAGAGCCATCTCATGGCTTTGTGGGGACAACACAAGTACAGCAATGCAGACAGTTTGCATTTGGAAACTCTAGCCCTGCCACCAAGAGCACTCTCAGAGAACATGGCAAGTCACTGCCACATTCAGACCTCCACCTTCTTGGGACCAAATAAATGGAACTGTGGAAATTTTATTTATTTTGGCTGCCACCACCCTGAGGAGGCTCACAACTCAGACTGCAGCTGCTCCGTGAAAGATAAAAGCCATTCCAACCCTAACCGCAGGCATGCAATTGAGGCACAACCTCCCTCCTCCCAAGAAATAAGGGAGGGAAGAACAACAAAATTAAGTGGAATTATCATAGAATTTTATGTGGAAGTCATCCACTGACTGTTTCAATCACAAAATTTTGAAACTATTACCTGAGTCTACTTACTGCCGAAACAGGTAGCCCAGGCCTCCTCATAAAGAGGACAGTATGCACTTCCATAACTAATGTCCCTTTTTAATGCAAGGTTACCATTGCAGACAAGAGAGAAAATACTTGACAAGAGAAAATGTGAAGATCGTGCAGACTTACACCTGATGGCCCTGTAACCTCTGGACAAGACTTTCCTCACCCTTCAGTGAACAAGATGACAATTTACTGAATTTTAGCTTTCTGCTGCTAGAGCACAGAGGTTCAATAGCTCTATTAGCCTTGGCACATAAGGTCACAAGGAACATGCATCCACCATGACCTGGTGCTTCAGGGGAGACCAACAGTGCAAAACAAAAGGAAGGATCCAGGAATGTCAGCGAGCCCCTTCCAAGGTAATTTTTAAAAAGGACTGTCATTTTTTCCCCACTGCTTTTCATTACAAGACTTCATATCTATATATTTCACATTCTCCTGCTGAGAACATAGATAAGCTTCTAACACTAAATTTTCCATAAAACAGAGTTACGACACAAGGCTAGTGACAAATGCTGGCATCAGAAGCCTGCAGAACCGGTATTCTGTTAGGGTTTTGTAAAGCAATGAACAAAGATGTAGAGAGTAAAATAAAAGTATCTTCTTTCCCCAACTTATAAGTTTTATTTCTGGAACCTTTAAAACTTGAAACACTCATGGGGCTTTAAGCAACTAGGTCTAATGCCTAGTGTCCCTGCCCATGGCAGATGGAGGGTCGAACTAGGCGATCTTTAAGGTTCCTTCCAACCCAAACCACTCTGATTGCAGTTCTTTGCTGGGCATGCAGATAGAGCCCTGTCTTGATACTTCCACACACAAGAGTGACTTAAAATCACATTTGGTTTCAGTCAACATGAGTTATAGTGCTCAATCTATTCCTCACAATAAATACATGAAAGCTTATTACCATTAATAAAGTCTCATCTTGTACACCTCAGGGCACTGCTTTGAAAATTTTAATGGTGAAATTCAGCAGTGTCATGCAGTGTAACACGATAACACTGCAGTGACATATCACTGATGCAGACGTGTCATTTTCATCATTTCTGATTCTGACCCCACAACTCTGCAAAGCTGTAATGTTGCAGTTCAGAGCAGGACAAAAAAAAAACCCACGATATCCACAAAATAGTATGTAAAACATCCCTGTTCTATCATTGGCTTTTCACACTTGAACATTTCATTAATTAACAAAATGTTCAAAGACGTAGACCACATAGCTTAAATACAATGCAAGAAAAATTAGTAGAAAATATAATAAAGAATAGAATCAGTGGGTGCTTTATATACCTAGGAAGAGTCCAATGTTTTGCAGTGAGCAGGCAAGTACAACTTGCTCTCTGAAGGAACTCACACGTACAGGAATAAGGTGACATGATACACACCTAACTGATGCAGTACATGTAACTTTTCCCAAATCCTTCAAAGAGACTCAAAGAATCCTAAAAAGAGCCTTAAAAAAAAAAAAAGGTAGGCTACAATAGGAATGAAAGAGCATCTTAAGGATCAACAGCTGGCAAAATCCCTCAAAAATAATGAATAAAGAATCATTTTCACAATCATGGAAGGCTGTCAATGCATTATCTCAGCATCTGTGCCACGGTCTGTACTAGTCCATATACTCATTAATGGTTTGAGAAGGTGGGAGGGAGGTAATGAAGTGCCAAACTTCACTGACAAAACAGAATGATTAAGAGTAGGCAAAATTATAACTGACGCAAAAGCTGCAGAAAAGTCTCAAGACACTGCGATTGGACAGCAAAATGACAGAGTAAATTAAATGTTAATAAATGTAAAATATTGCACTGAAAAAAAGGAATGTGACTGTCCACATAGACTGACAGGCTCTGAATTAACTGTTCTAATGCAGAAAAGAGATGCAAGTCATTATAGACATTTTTCTGGAAACATCAGTTCACCAAAAAAAAAGTAATAATTTCAGAACTTGTCAGGAAAGATATCAAGATTGAAACACAAAAACACCATTATAGAACAAAATAAACTCATGATTTAGCTACATCTTAAAAATGCATATGTTTCTAGCTATTCCGTCTTTATAAGAAAATGCACAAAGACATGCAACTGTGATGGATCAGAAGAGCAAAATATTTCTAAACAGTGAAAAGCCTTGTAAATTAAGAATGCAACAGAAGTAGAAATATGTTGGAACTCTAAAGGTTAAAGAGGAGTCAAACCACCGAGGACTGACAAGTATCACACACAGGATGTTGGGCTACAAGAGCCTTTTGTCTGACCGCTCAAGTTGCTCTTACTTTCTCGTGAGGCAGAGGACACACTAAGGACAATTTCTACTTCCTTGTGAAGCATTAGTAGAATAAACCAGAGCATGTTTAAATACATTGTATTAACTGAGCTGAGATTTGTAAGAGACACTTCTCATTTCCATCTGCCCTGGAAGCAAAGATATTTAATAAGTAGTTCATAATTTGGCTCACAAAGTACCATGAAAATTTACCTTTGGTCTTATTAGGGTAAGAAATGTGAAATATTGTATAAGACTTGAAATTATGAAGTAGATTAGATTCAAGCTGCGTCCTAAGTCAGAAAAGAGAAAACCCTCCAGAGTCACCTGTGCCATCACCCATCCCAAAAGGGCAGGTCCAAGATCAGGTCAACACTGTATATTCCATTTCCATCTGAAAAGCTGCACCGTCAATTTTTTCTGTCTACAGACTACAAGAAAAAGCAACTTTTGTATATGAAGAGTATATGTAGGAAGTACTAAACACAGCATCAAAAAAAAGGCATCTAAAATACCACACATTCTACACAGACTGGGTTAGAACACCCTGAGTCTGTTACACAATTTATGCTGTTGTAGCCCAAAGATGCAGGTCCAAGCTGGCTGAAAAGTTTGGGGGGGGCGGGGCAGGAAGAAGATATGAACTCCTGAGACTGCACAAAGGGAGACATCTGACTCTTCGGAACAGCAAAACTACCAAAGTAGTTTGGTCATCTAACCAATCTCCTATATGGAACAAGATCAGACCTGAAAGACGGAGGAGAAAGTCATGGAAGACGACCATGCCAGGGTTAAGTTAAAACCTGTAAGACAGCACATCACATGGTGGTGACACACCCAAGAGGGCTATTGGTCCAGGACAACACTGCAAGGACACCCCACCTGCACTAGGACACCATGGCTGTACAACACACACATCTTGCCTCCCTCCTCCAAACTCTTAATTGCAACGCTTTTCTGTTTCTGACTCAACTATAATATCCTCCACATCAGTAATAAGAAGACTGTTAAATACTGTACTTAAAATTATTCACCGTTGACTTCACAAAGCTCTTTCAGGAAACACGTCTTAATAGGAAACATCATTACTGCAGCACTCAGGAATCAGCACAGAGGTGCTTTTTGTATAAAATGGTAAATAAAATGTCAAAACTATTTTCAAAGTGGGAAATAAAAGCACGTAACAGCACATAACATCAGCCTGCATAAGGGTCCATGCTGTAACTGCCAAAGTGATACCAACTTGGTATTTAGAGGAATTTAGAAGCGCCTGCTGCTCAGCAGCCAAAGAGCTCCACTGCTGAAGTCAAACAGAAAGAAGGGGAACAAAGAGAACTGGATAAAAGAAGAATAACAGATTTGTTTTTCAGACAATTCAACCAATACATCAAATCTTTTATTCACACCTTCAAAAAATCATCATCTGTTGGTAATTAATTACTGCGTGCCTGACTCCGTTCCCAGTATTTTCACTGACACCAATGACAGGACGATTGCCCTCTTCCCGATTAGCTAACTCAAACCTATAATGTGTTCTTGAATATCTCATTCAGATCTAATATCTCCTTTTAAGTATCCATTTCTGGCAGAGCGTAAAATAATCAACCTACCATCAAAGCACTGCAGTTTCATCATTACCCCCCCAAAATTAATCACGTCTCAGTACATGCAAGGCAAGCCTTTTGTAGACACACTGCTAAGCAGGAACAGATGAAAGTGGATTTTCCAATACCTACACTGAAACAGTAATTCTGCTAATGATTTTCTACAAAATGCTAGTGCAAGCTCTGTGGACAAAACTGCAGCTATTCAGGATCAACATGTAAGCAGAAAACCAAGTTATACTCTCTGAGGGCTACGATTCTTCTTTGGTCTTACCAAAACAAACTAAAAAATAGTCAGGTTAAATAAGGCAAATTCTTCCTCTAAAGTTTATTTTGGATTCACTTCTTCAGGAAGCCACTTATACTACAAAGATGAAATTTGAAAGCTGGTGTATCTGTAAACTTGATAATATAAAACTGCTAAAATTCAGGGTTAACGTTTTACCTGAGCATGACAGTAACAACAGTGAATTTTATCCTCCTTCAGACAGATAGCATAAGGTAGAAAATCCATTTACAACCCATTTATATCCATAAAATAAGTTGCAAGAGGAGTAAGGCTGCCGATGCTGACACTCCAAAAAAAGTTTACACTTTCCACGTAAACAATTTTGCAATTCAAATATATATAAACAGAGACATTTACAGATTATTTTTTAAGCCACAGAAAGGCTCCCACGCCCCACACCATGGCTATGCATCTGGTACATACACATGGACAACTCTTGGTGTAACTCACGCTTCACTCCCCAGCTCCTCTCTTCAGATCTCACACCTGGCAACAGCCTGAAAGTCAGAATAAAAGCTGGGGGTTGCTGCAACACAGTTCTGAAAGACTTCAAAAAGTTACTGGAGCAAGACGAACTGCACAAGATTCCTCCCTATGAAGTCAGGCTAGCAGCAGTCCAGCAGCTCAAACCAGCTCTCATTTAATTAGCGATTTGCTGTGTATAAGAGAGCACTAGGAAGCACCCAGTGCTGCATCCTCATTTGCGCTTCGCTATGATCCATGCAGCAGAGATTCAGACTCGAGTGAAACAGAGCTCATCATCCAGCAGAGATGAACACTCCTCAGCAGAGAGGTGTTTCTCCTGCCATCAATAGCATCAGCTCAATACGAGCAGCCCCACCACCCGCTCCTGGCAGAGCACGGTTGAGATGTGAGGGCAATATAGGAAGGACCTGGCAGAGCTGAGCGAGAAGAAAGGATAGAGATGGGTCTCTAACAGGGATGGAAACGTTGATTCTTCATGACCAGTTTGCAGGAGAGGTAAGAATTTGAAAGCAACCTCAGGGCTGGCCCTGGTTTGAAACTGTTTTCACAAGCCAGTACAGAAGAGCCCTAAAGGGAGGCGGACCTTCCTTCCTGGCTCACAAGCACCTCCAGATGATGCTCTTCTTGGAGTAGCATGTTTCGCATTTGCCAGTTGGCCACACTTCCCTGTCTAAAAGAAGGTTAAGACCCTTACCGTCATCCTCCACAGACTCTCAGCTCAGGCTTTAAAAGAACACTTCCATTTATTTAGAAAATGTCCAGTGCAGCGTTGGGTCATGCCCTTTGATCAAGTAGTTTGATCAAGAGTGTTTGAAGCCCACTCCATTTAAACTGCCTGGCACTACCAGGGCGAGTAGCTTTATCTACTCTACCTACTAAAAGCCTCAGTAAATGGCACCTCATTGATTTAAGTAACGTAAGAGCACTAATACTCCCTGCTCTGAAGAACACAGCCCCGAAGAAGACCACATCAGCCAGTGGCAGAAGGGGAACGAGCCAGATCTTCAAAACACTGCCTTATTCAATCCAATTGCAGGAACTTCCCATCAATTTTTCTCCCCCTTCATGCTTATCATCTTGCTTTTATCTGGCAGTGTTTTAACAGCTGTTTTCTTATCACATTAAACTGACATCTCTGACAAAAAAACAAAGTTTAATTCTTCTGGATTTCCACACAGTATGCTACAGGGGAGCAAATTTCTACTGAACCATACTGTCTATTTGCCTGAGCACAGATTTTACTCTTTAACCAAATAGCTTTCCCATCCTCAAAAAAAAAAAAAAATCAAATTAAAAACATCCTCAGTGACAATCTTTTGCTCAAATTCCAGCCCTCCCACCCCGCTAAAAAAATCCAAAAAAAACAGCAGGCCAGCCCTCCAGCTAGTGGCACAACTGGCACAGTGCCGGAAAAGTCAACAGAGCTACACTGACTTAAGACAGTTAAAGATCTGTCTTGGAGATGAGTCAGGTGGATTACTTGCCACTTAAGTTTCAACTAATTCAAGAGGCTTGATTTTGGTTTTGTTTTCTTTGTTTTCTCTCTGGATTTGCTGTAAAGCTTCAGTCGCTGAAGGAGAGCTCCAGCATTTCTTCCTAAATATTCAGGAGCTTTCCTGAAACCAGCTGGATACAAGCCATGCCCAGGTGAGCTGTTATGGAGCACAGCTGGTCACGTTAGAGAGGGAAAAAAAGCATAGAATTCCCAGGGAAAATGCACAGATGCATGAGTTATACCAGGAGCTTTCCTGAATATTTAGGAAGCATTCAGATCTACAAGATCTTTCAGGCGTGCTGCTTCTTGGATTTGGACAAATCTTTTCTAGCACAGCCACCTACTCTACCATCTGAAATAGTCCATTAACTTACAGATTGAGGCAGCTACTGTCGATCAAGAGGTGAAAAATCAGATTAACTCTGAGCTTTAAAACAAGAAGGGAAGAGGGGGAAAAAAACCCGCCCAAATTCAAGCAGGGAGGGGAGGCTTTGGGACCCCTTTCCCCTCTGTCAGTCAGAGCGATGTGACTGTCTGCTGGTATTTTTGGGTCCTTGTGCGATACAGTCTGCTCTCCCTCTGTTGAGCAATCCAAGCACTACAGAGTATAACTGAGCTGCCTTGCAGCAAGAGGTCCTTGAGTCGTGTCAGCACTGCAACGGAACAAACTTCAATTCCCAGGCTAACACCAGGGGAAAAAGAAAAAAAAAAAAGAAAAGAAATGCAAAACAGCCCTGGAGATGTGCTCAGCCTTACACTCCCACCTCAGCGAGCCACCGTAGCCAAAAGTAACTGAGCACAGGGCTGTGGAGCCATAGCCAGGTAGATGCAAGCCCCCATGGACCTGCTCACCTGTCGAAACCAACACATCAGCTGGTGGCCAACTACAGCCATAAACCAGGCAACCTCCAGAAAAGGCAGGAGAGGTTTTAACTAAATGGTAAGCCCTCACTGCTACATTTTCTGTCTTACTGCTCACACATCTTCCACAGAAGGAATGGATAAAACACTACACTGACATTTCAGCCCCTGGAGTGATCCTAGTAGACCTTGGTTCATCCCAGCAGCAGACAGCACCTCCTTGGACATGGTCCCATCGCTGCTCTTCTGCATTCACAGCACTTCTTCAACACCCAACCTGACAAACCCCACCATTCCTTTGGGATAAATAGGGCAATAATGGGAATATTATCCTAACTCCATACTGCCAGCTTACCATTTTACAACTCACTAGATGCCAGGAGTGCATCTGTGCAGCACCAGATTATTAAAACTATCTTTAAATTTAAAAAAATCTAGAACCAATAAAACCCCAGTGTCCATATGAGATTGTCCAGATAAACTAAGCGATGATGCTGAGATTGCGCAAAGTTTTCACCTCCGTGAGGAACCAGTGTCCTAAAGAAGTAGATAACCACTTGGTGCCCATCTTTAGTGAAAAGTAAGATCCCCCACTTTTCAAAGGCTTAAAAAATCCCAACTAACCACACATCCATTTTCACTAGCTGTACTCACTTTCAACAGAAGAGCAGCCAAAAATGTCAGAAATCAAGGGGCGTAGGGGAAAATACAAGGAAAAAGAAAAAAAGGGGAGGGAAAAAGATGTTTAAACACCAGAATGGCAAGATTTCAAGCATGACCTGGTGCCTAGTAATGTCCATAGGATCCTTCTGAACTACTTCAAAAGGAGTCAGATACAAGCCATGCCCAGATGAGCTAATACCGAGCACAGCTGGTCAAGGCAGAAGGGCAAAAAGGAACACAGAATTCACAGAGAAAACACACAGATGTGCGAGTCATACCAGCCCTTGGTCAGTGGGCTGGGAAAAGCATTCTCTTGTTTCTTTTCAAAATTTAGTCCCAAACTGAAAAAAATGCCAGCTTTTCCACAGGGTCCATCTTAAACCCAGGGAGGACAGGAGCATAAAAAGTAGTTAATACCTATGATTTTTTCAAGGTTATTTAAAAAGACGCTGCGAAGTTCTTTACTGTGTTTAGTAACCTACTGCCCCCCCCAAAAAAAGTTAACAATGTGTTTTCAAATTACCCCAGGCATATTCAGCAAAAAACTGCTCTTAAAAATCAATGCAAGACAAGTTGTCAGCTGCATGCCATGCCAGAAAGCTGCAGATAAAATTCAGAAAGTTCCTATGCTTTCACTCCGGATGCAATAATTCAAACATCTTCAGTTACCTCATAAATCAAAGTTTGTCATTAAGCTACACCTAAAGTGCCATCTTTCCAAAACCTCTGGAAAAGCATCAAGGCAGCTGTTAAGATATTTTTCCAACAACCACTCTGGAAACATTGTTCGGGTGAGGAACTGTGGGCTGGCACAAACTCTGCCTCAGTTAGGGTTATGGGGACCAACAGTATCAAGGTATATCTGCTGGTGACCGGAGACAAATAGACACCGACTGCGATAGCACGTGTAAGCTTTTAGGCTGAGATACTTTCCACCTCAAGCACATTTAAAGGACTCGATGTAAACTGGTAACAGAGCTTAGGATTCTCAAAAATGAAATAAAAGCAGGAGTAGACAACAGAGAAAGTTAATTTTTCACCTCGAGAACTGCAGTGTTAGAAGATTGCCCTGGAGGTTTTAATCAATGCAAGTGAATCTTTTATAATTTTCTTCAGTATTCCCAAAATAAGTCAGTAAGATGCCAGCACTTTCTCAGCATAGAGTGACCATTTCCCAGCAAGCTTGAGTTCAAGTCTTTATCAAAAGAACTAAAGAAGTGCATTATGATTTCAAAGAAAAATAGCAAGCAAGGAAACAGAAGCAGCAGGATAACCTTACAAGGCCCGGTAGGATTTCCAGAAAAAAAAATTTTTTACTTCTTTTATTCTTGAATATAATTAGAAGCAAACAAAGACCAGTCTAACCAAGCATTGCTGGCGCACAAATACACCTGCAGCTACCTTAAGAACAGCAAAACATTTGAAAAATGCACACCACCATCAGACACTATCTACAGACATTTCCAGATCCAGAACCTCCTCTCCCGTGAGGGAAACACACCTACTTGTCCATCTGCTTCATCACAGATAATATAAAGCTCCTCATGCATTCAAGCAACTTGTGTTGCACCCACCGAAGAGCCCATCACCCAGAGGATCTGTGCATGCGGATCGTGTCCACACACGTCACCTTGAATGAAGAGCAACAGCCCACCTTACGTAACTCCCTTCTGTAGAATTACGAACACCTGAACAAATGGCCCTGCCTGCCCGGAGGTTTGCATACACAGCACAGGCAAGGAGCCTCCTCACCTCATGAGTCCATTTACAATCCCACCTTCAGCTGGAGACCAGATAATCTGTTTCGCTGAGCATTTAAAAAGAAAAATAATAAAAGCCCCTCCATAACTTCCTCTTTGTAATTCTCAGTTTGAGTGCACAAAACAAAAGAGCTGTCACTTCTCAAGTTTTAAAAGCTTTAAGCAAAATTAGCTATTCTAAATTACCTGTAAAAGCAAAGAGGTGTAAATGAAAAACATCAGGGGCACGGGATCCATGATTCTCCAAATAAAGTGTTAGAAGTTTCCAGAAGGCACAAGAAGGATAGAGTCAACATCCTCGGTGCACTGCAACACAAGAATTTCAAGGACTTCAAGAGGCAAGCAAAGGGAATACTGCAACAGCTGTATCTGTGCTAATCAAAGTGTTTAGAAGCAAAGTTCATGCACTGTTATTACTGAGAGGTGATGCTCTCATACGAGCTTTTACTATAAGGAACCTTGTCTGGCTTGTTTCAAAATGATGACTCTTATTTTTCCATTTATCATTATAATCATTTTCCTCAAACTAGCATCCAAAGTAGAGCTCTTCCTCAGGAAAGAAAAGAAAAAAAGAAAAAAAAAAAAAAGGTTTGACACACAGGATTCTCGCAGACATATATCATGAGAAGTCAGTGGAATTATTTTATTTCAGGCCAAACGAAATATAACCAAGATTTCTCTTCTTTGAGATGAAGCTGGGACGATTATGGTCATCTATAGCAGATGCTACTCTTCCTAGCACAGGGCACAAGAGCTCGTTCCCATGCCTATGTAATGTCACACAGCAGATCTAGCTGCTAGCAGGAGGAGAACAGTGCAGCACATAAACGTAGGAACGTCACTGGCTGACCTATTCTGCCCAGCACACAACTGAGAGTTGTTCATTTTTCTTTTCAATGAGACACTATGCAAGTGTTGATTTACTGGTTCATTTATCAACCCCTCTGAATATTAAGCAATTCATTTTGACTTAATTTGGACAATTCAATTTCACCCATCCTTTCTCCCCTTGAAAAATGTGAATTGCTGTCTAGGGAGAAGCTGTTTTAAAAGTTGACTTAACAGAAAGTACTTAGATCCACGAGCATTACATCCTTTCATAGTCTTTAACATTTCTATCTGACTTTTTTGTTCCTTTCATGTAGGAAACATAGGTGAAATTTACAAATGCCAAAGCAAAGACACTTCAACAAACACTCTTACACACTGCAGACCAAAACGCATCTTCTGCAGTATTAGCTACTCCCTAAGAAGACCACCAGAAAATTAAGTGCATTGTCAATACAACCAAAAAGCCTGCAATCCGGTAATACTTAGGGAAAGGAGCTTCTCATTGAAAATCCATCACTTAGAAAGTTTTTGTAACTGGACACATTTTTCTCAACAGGAAAAAATAACAACAATCGGTGCAGGAAACACGCCTTCATCCTTCACGAAGGCAGTTCGTTCTATCCACAACTTCGCACCTCCAAGAGCCCCTCCGAGGGATGCCCAAGCCCCGCTGCGGAGCGGGGGTCTGACCGAAGCCGTTCGGGACCCCCCCACTCCCGCGGCACCGACCGGGGGTTCGAGGCCACATCCCCCGGTGCCGGAGCAGCCGCCGGACCTGTTGGTGTCCCCCCACTACCCAACTCCATCCCTCGCCCAACCGGACGCTCCCAGGGTGTTGGTGGGTTGCTTTTTTTTTCACGATTCGGCCAGATTTCTGCTCATTTTCACCTGCTGCTCCTGCGGTGCCGCCTTCCCCTCTCCGCAGCACCCTCACGCTTTTAGCATCCACCCCGTCGGCTCCGCTCCCCGCCGAGTCACTTCCAAAAAGTCCCCTTCCCCACGGCCACGGGAGCCCGGCCACCCTTCCCCAGCACACGGCGCATCCCCCGGGGGCATAGCTCTGCCGAGCCTC